>JBBCBC010000018.1:31616523-32216523 GCA_037126765.1 Stenogyne calaminthoides
TTAGCCTTTACCCACATTTCTGAGTGCTTTTGACGGCGACTTGTCTTTGTCGAGGAATGGTCATGATTTTCAAGTGTTGCACAACTAACTTTCACCAGTTTGGTTTTCCCTTTTTGAACCAGTTATTGGGATCTCCGGTCATCATGGTTGGGTTTCCTTTGTTTGAGTTCTTCTTAGTGATTTGAGACTCATTCTATCGGCTTATTCATTTGATCTCGGCATATGCTCTTCGTGGCGGATCCGCTCGTTATCCTTTGACCTTAAATAGTCGATGGTTATAACTTCTGATTGAGATCAAATATCTATGAAGATTAAACTGAGCCGGATATGTCTCGACTTTCCGTTATACATAATGTTGACTCTCCTATGAAGCGCCGGTCTGATGTACCATTCTAAGGTGATCTGAGTTTGTTCGATAAAGAATGTCTTCGAAAAATTACGAAGTCGTGCAGCCTTCTGACTTGATCTGGCGATGGTACGATTCCATTGTGGAGCGGGCAATACTGCGTTTGTTTTATTGGATTTCCACGATACATTTGTTCCTCGATAGTGAACACATATACAATAGTGGAAAATAGGTCTTTTTGTATAGGAGCATTCAATTGGCATCCTTTGTACCCCTCAAGTGCAATTTGGATACGAAATTTCGTCTTGTGAGTCAAGGGTGTACTTTAAGTACGCTAGAACCCTTCTAAGAGCTTTCGATGGTCGTGACTTGGATTGCTTTCGTGTGCTACTAAAGTTTGATTTCTTGCGTACAAGGTCACGGATGTGTGCGATTTATATACTGCAGCTGTGAAGTCCTTGCGTACTCTATGAGCCTAAAGGTTCTCCTCTGTTCTTCTTGAGGATATGAACATTGTGTTCGAGATGTGTTTTAGCGGTGGATCATCAAATCGTTGAATTTTTCAGCACTTTCTCTCCAACGTAATGAGATTGTGTTAAGGAGATTCCATTTGATGTCCTCTCAATTTTGATTCCTAGAATCATCTGCTAGACCACGTGTCTTTCTGTCGAAATTCGATTTAAAATGTTTTTAAATATTAACGATGGCATTTTTGATTGTTACCATGATTAACATGTCATTGACATATAAACTATCTGATAACAAAAGTCATTTGGTGTTTATTCCTAAACACATATCAATTCGTTAATTGAAACCCATTTGACAACATCGTGTTGTCGAACTTAGAATTACCCTTGCTTAGGGCTTGTTTAAGTCATCTGATGATCGAACAAGTTTCACCTTTTTTCTCATTTTCGGGTGTAATGTAACCCCGAGTTGATCCATGTATATTTAAAGCCCGTCTATCTCACCATTGAAAGCGTAGTCTTTACATCATCGATGTATTACAGTTATTGAAAGCGTGATCGCAATAAAGTACCGCGAATGGATGTATTCCCCACTGGTGAATAGGTGTCGAAAATCATACCGCCCGCTTTTATTTAAAACCGCCTGCTGATAAGCCGGGCTTTATACTTTTCAAGCCGATCCATCTGCTTTATACTTTCTTTTGAGATCCCCATCGCAAGGTCTTGCAACCTTTTGGGGAGGCCAACCAACTCGTGTGATTTTGATTTTCGCGAAATTGAATCATATTAAGCTATTAATAGCCAAGCAACATGAACAGGAGTGCAGACACATTCTCTTTGATAGGTTAAGTTCGTCTTCAATAACGTAAGTTTATGAAATACGGGACCCTCAGTCTTATCAATTCTAGCTCGTTTACGCATCTTGGTTCTTCACTCTCTTGGTGAAAAGGACTACCTGATGTCATCCCCGATTCTTAGGTGAGTTTGTTTGTTTTGAACTGGCTATGCTATCCTACGAGGAAAGACATTTTCAAAAGAATACAACATTCCTTGATTCTATTGTAATGCCTTTCTTGTCATATCGGGTATCTCGATTTGTGAATCAAGAATGGAAATAAGCACTTCTTATTGGCGCTAATCCTATAAAGATCTTGATTGACATTTTTAAGGTCAGATTCTCTTTTGTTTAGGAATTGGCACTTCAACTTTAGGCTTGTACGAGCCCAGGGGTGTTTGTAGGACTGATTCGCTTTTTCCACACTTGGGGGTTTTAAATCCTTACTTTTGAGTGGAATCTTATTTAAAATAATAGTTAGTGACAAAATAAGCTTAAGTTTTGACAAGCAAGAAACTGATTCTTATAGCGTTCATCATCTCTTTTATTGTTAAGTTCTTCTTTCCCGCAACACCATTCGATTGAGGTGGTAAGGGCATGTCGTTTGATGTATTATGCCGGACTCAATACATAGCCTTTCATTCCACCCGCGTACTCTCCGCATATCGCTAAATTGTTTTAATTCTAGTGTTCAATTGATTCTTCTAGCAGTTTTTGTAACGTTTCGCCTTTAGTGCTTCGTCTTTTACTTTGTAAAAAGATAAGCGTAGCGAATCTAGTGCAATCATCAATAAAAGTAATGAAGTACTTTTTCACCTCTAGTTTGCACATATTTTTAAATCACGTACATCACGTGTGAATTAATTACAGAGGAGTTGTGTTCCTTTCATGATTTAATTGGTAATTTAGCCATTTTGGCTACACATATCTGGCATCTTTTGGATGTGATAGCGTTTGCAATGTTAAGTAAATTCAAATTCTTAATGACTTTTATAGTTTTTAAATTAACGTATGTACAAAATGCCGTAAAGAGAACACTTTCGGCGATATAAGCGAAGTAAAAGCATTCATTAATAATAGTGTTTTTTGCCTTCGACTTTACAACCATGGTGACATTTTGAATAAACCATTCTAAGATAACCTTTCCGAAAAAGTACCCAAACTTACTTCAATCTGACTTTATGGAGACTCGAAGCACCTAACGCGGGCCAACAGCGACTTCGGAAGATCAAGTTCTTGGGATGTCACGGGGGATGCGACCACGTCATTGACCGGCTCCATCCCACAGTCAACTTCAACACCATTTGTTCCAATACCAACTTACGCTTGGGGCGAGGCCTGGTTGCCCGTAAACAACTTTCTCCCTTAGCGGAGGAGAATAGGTGGAAATCTTGGACTTCTCCAGAACAAACATGGCAATGATGGCCTTTGGTGTCTACAAACCATTCTTCTTATTTGTCCACCATGTTGGCCGGTCACCCAGCCAGACAAATCAACATCCGATTAACTCCCGTTAATGCGTTCACAGACTTCGTTCTTGGGTTTTACCATCCTTGCGATGGCGGCTTGCCCTGGTTGTGGCATTTTCGAGGAAGAAAAATAATTTACCTTTGTGGCGAAGACAGCAGACTTCACCTTGACTTCCGCTTTTCATTGGGGCATTTTCCTGCTTAGTTGATGGATCCTTCTTCTCCATCAAATTTGCTTTAGCCTCGAGTGAAGCGAGACGCCTTGCTGCTCTTAACTTGAGGCCCGTCTTCTTCAATTAGGCGGACGTCAAGTCCTCCCAGGTAATCTCCTTTGGCTTGAGAGTGCGATTTAAAACTCCTTAGGGATGAGCGGTTTCTCAATCACCGATTGCCACCACTCTTGATTCGCAGCTTCATTTAAACCTGCCGATAATGTTATGAAAAATTATATGCGGTTTTTGAACCTCGACAATAGGGCATTTTGTCTACCATCTTGAAGTGGGTACAATGAAGCAGACGGCGAACATCTTCTAATTTCTTCTCCAAAAAGCCCACATTTCTTTGTGATCTTGTGTTTGAGCGTAGATATTTATGCAAAATCATAATTTCGAATGTAATTCGACTGACAAGTAATCTGGCTGATCGAGGTCATAATTCATTCTCGTTATCGATCGACATTATCATCCGGGGATATTGAGACGGAACCTCTTTGAGAATTACTTCACCACCGAACAAAGGTGGTCGGAGTAGAACTCAATCTTGTTCACCTTACCTCTTAAATCACTCAAGAACTTCTCAAATTTTGACTGCGCTTGATAAAGGCCTTATCGTCGAGGTTGAGAGGCACGAATCATTTGGACCCATGTATGGGTTACCACTAGTATTGCTCAGCCTGGTTTCCTCGATGAGCAGTTTCCTTAGGAGTTATCACAAAAGGATTGTTACGGTCATACGAAAAGGATTTCTAGAATTTTGTCGTGTGACGGATTAGCCGTATTTCAATATCTTCTTTCCTACGAGAACCAACTGGCGACATTCGGTATCTTGGTTACCAATCGGAGGCATTCCGATTCGGTGAACACGCTCTAAAGCCTGCTAACATTCGGCATCTTTGGTTACCAACTTTGGTCATTCCAAGTCGATGAAATGACGGACCGTCGATTCTTAGAACATCGGTCGATCTTTTGAGTGTTAGCGTTAACGAGTAAGGTGCACCTAGTCGATAAAGAATGGTGATGCTGAGGGTAAGCGCGCCTAGTCGATAGCAGGGAATGCTGACGCGCTGAGGAAACCATTGGGGTAAGGGTAATCGCATGGTAAACCGGTGTTTGAGTTATTGCGCCCTCGGTGACATCGCCGATGATGGCGATTGTTAAGCAACTCATCAACAATATCTTGTTGTTAGATTAAACATTACTGATTAGTTCGATTAAAAAAAAGATTTTGTCTTGCGATTATTAACGCCGATAATCTATCTGCAACAATAGAAATGCAACACACAAGATAAGCGATAAAAATGATAAACGAAGCGAAAGTCGAGGTAAACCGCTTTTTCGTGAAAAAATCATACTAGATAGTGCTCGCGAGGATCATGTGTAATTGCCCCCAAAGGTAAAAAGCGATTCCGATATTAAATCGTAGCACCCTTTGAAATATCATCAAATCGAGCGTGTGAATATGGCGAAGAAGCGGGAAGAAAGTATGTATCTGAAAGTGCGGAAGTCTTTTTAAAGTAGGGGTTGAAAAAAAAGTGAAGTGAATTCTGAAGAATTGGCCTATATAATCGGAACCAACTCACGGGCGGTTGAGGAAAATGTGGAAAAGCGAACCGTGGTGATTATGACGATGATTCTAGTGGAAGCGGTTTTGACGCGTAGGCGAAATCGGTTCGGTGAACCTTTAATTACGACTTCAAATTTGAATTAAGGGATAAGGCAGATCATGCGGTTAAGTCATGACCTCTTGGGGCCGAAAATCGGATGGGCCACCCGTTTCATTGAGTCAAAAAATTAATTGGCCCGTTTTAGAATTTTGGGTCTCGAAAAAGATAGATGGGCACCAAAGCCTACTGAAAGCCCGGTGCAGAACCAGAACAGGAACACAGCTTTCGGCGGAAATTTTGGGGCTAAATGGTATGTGGCGTATGTGGTTTCATGGTTAGGTCCCCGTCGCCATTTTGGAGAACATGACCATAAGCTTCTGTTTATCTTGGAAACTTTCATGCAGTTTCGAAATGTGGGATGATGGGGGAGGCTACTGCTTGAAAGTGACACCTCGCTTTACTAATTACTCTCTATTAGCATTAATGTCTCATCTTTTTAATTAATTTCTCCTTGAAATTTGATTTTGAGATATTAAAGATACCACAAATCATCTACTCATGAAAGTAGAAACGATCTCGTCATGTTTAATTTACAAAAATCAATGTTTTAGTTCCTCAATTAAATTGGTCAAACATGAGTGCTAGAACACTTTCAAAAATCAAATTTCCAATAGTTCTTTTAAGTCGTGTTTTGTTCATGTTTCATTTTGTAGCACTTAAATCTCTGGTTCTTGTATTAAGTTATAATAATAGAAATTCATCAATGAAAAATAATGACACAAAAAGCAAAACCATTTATACATGATATATTGAAGGCAAAATATTGACACAAGAATGCAAACCATTTACACATCGATTTGCAAAACTTTGACCTTTCAGTCGCGAAAACCATTCTACAAGCAAGTGCAAACCATTGACAAAATTAGAACAATTATTAAATTAAAATTAAAAAGATCATCAAATCAGACACATATTGAAAATGAAATTTGCACTATCGACCAAAAATTCGCTTTTTAGCAATAAAATTTGCACTTACATAGAATTGTTCAAGTTTAACTTGTTCGTTTTTGTCGGATTCATCACATCCTTCTTGACTGCGGCCCGGGGAAAGTGATGATGGCGAGGAAATTGTGGACGAAGGGGGTACTTTTGTCCAAATTATAGTGAATTGAAATTCAATAAAGTTTTGTACCACAAGGTAATAAATTTAGGTGTATTGTACTAGAATGTAACTAGCCGCACACCAATTCAATCTAATCTTCTTCTTTTCATACTTTATCAACAACCCAACCTAATCTAAAATAATTTTTTCTTTTCTATTATTTAATAATTATATTTATTTTTAATAGATTTTATCATATTAATAAGGTGATATATTAAATTATTTAAGTTTTAAAATTTGTTATTTTAATAAAAAAAAAATTACTATGCCACTTAAAAATAAATTCGATTTTAATAATTAAATTTAAATTACAAAATTAGAATACAAAGCGTAAATAAATATATCAAGTTATATATAGATGCATAAAATACAACAATTCGAGAAAATAAAAAGCTTTGTGAAAATAAATATATCCAAGTTACATATAGATTACATAAATTAACTAAAAATCACACGAATAAAAAAGCTTTTAAGACAATAACTAAAAATACATAAAAATAAAATTATACGAACTTTGACATTAGATGGAATTTCATCTCTTCTTATTTTTGGGGTTAAGTGATCTTTTCTCTATTAATGCCAACAAAAGTTGTATTTGCATTTTCTATTCTCCGTATTAATTCTCTCTTTCCCGGTCCATAATCACTTCAACCTCAACATTTTAGTGAGTCTCAATGCGAAATTTCTTTAACAATTTCCTCGAGTTATCAGCGTGAGATTGTGATGCCTTACCTTTTCCCTTTTTTTAGCTTTATCTCTTGTTGGGAAATAAGTTGCACAAATCTATTTGGGGTGAATATTTAAATACAAATTTAATTCTTTAATTATTACTAGCATGAATTAATCTATATTAATTCAAATAATAATCAACAACATATCATGCATATAATAATTCCGTATAAAAACCTCATGTAAATTCTCACGAGTTTACTTGAGCGTACCTCTCTTGGGATAGCAGCGGTGTGGCATTTGAATAGACTAACAGTAAGGACTTCCCAAGTATTAAAAGCCTATATAGATTAGATTATCCCGTTGGAAGGATTCTTGTGAACGATTTAACAAGAAAATAAATTATGTTTGCACCACCTTTTGTGGATTTACTAATTTTTAAAGACGTATAATTGTCTTGGGAATGAAAGAATCTTTCCCTATTTATAGATTCTAAAGTGGGCCGAAAATTTTGGCAAAAATATGATGTGGGAAAATCTTTTCTTGATCTCCAAGAAATCTTGAATATATCTCCTATATTCTTTTCCCATAATCATAATATTCCACAAATCCCATCTTTATCATTTCTTTATGGAATTAAAAAATATTGAGGTCAAGATTAAGATTTGGATGTTCTTGAATTTATGAGATATTCTTGTATTTCAAAAAATACATATATTCATAATATCTTTTCAAGAAAAATCGAAAATCTTTCTTGCCTAATTATATTTTCAAGATTTTTCGAAATTATCATTATAGATAACCAAGTACGAGATTTCTTGAATTTAATGAGATAATCTTGTATTCCAAGAATGCATATCTTCATTCCATAACAAAATTCAAAAAGAAAAATCTTTCTCCCATTATATCTATAAATTTCGAAATTTTAGTTGGAAAAATAAGCAACAATATTTATTTTATTTTAATCACACTTTTAGGTTATTGGACTATTTCTTGGGAAAATTTCTGAGGCCTTTAGGATATTAAGATTGGGCCTTACAATGGACCTTGAATATTTAATATTGAGCCACAATATAATTCAAGCGTATAAGTATTAATTAATCCATTACATAATTAATATTCTTGTTATCCATCTTAACACGTATTACGGTCAATATGACTCCCGAATTATTATTTCCGTGTTTAAGATTATCTATTTAATTAATTAATTCAAGCCCAAAAAATAATTTTCCATTAATTAATATCTTTTATCCTTGGTCGAGAGCGGTTCAACATTATTATCATCACAGGAAACTAATTCCCTTGCAAGATTTGGTATGATAAAACTTATGAACCTCGATGGAACCGTCGAACAAAGCGTCTTTTACGATTCTTCGTATTAAATCTTAGCAATCACGTGTGACTAATAATATTAAAAGATAAAAAGTATTGAATCGTTGATTCGCTACCCATGATAAGTCAAGCAATAGTTACCAATCGCGTGATCCTATTTAAGGAGCGAAGATTAAGAAATAACGAACTCGAGGTCTAATTCTTCCTTGTTATTCGATCTGAAAAATTTATCCTCATATGGTCAAAATTCGATCTTGTCGATTAATCTTGTTAGTGTAATCTCTTGGTCGAAACAAGCCAATCTGGCCTTTACTTCCAACCTTTTCGCGATGGGTTGTTCGTTTCATCTAGGTCGTGAATGGCATACTTTGGGTTACTGAGAATTTATTAATTTAATACGTGATTTGGTATCATTTAAAATTAACTTCTGATGTAACACGTGCGACTTATTGAGCAGAGTTATCTTGATAAATATATATAACGTTCGATAATATTTAAAGCATTAGTGATAAATGATTTATTTGATAAATAAATGCGAAAATTGATTTTTGATTATACAAAGTAAAAAGCATCTTTTTCAAATTATAATCTCAGCAATTTGCATGGGGCGTGAAATAGATGGCGCCCTTGCCGGGTTTACGGATTAGTGGGGATGGAATATCTTTCATCTTGTTTGGTCGCTCAATCTCTTCCGCTATGCAAGCTTATCATATCACCCTCGTCATCTTGACGAGGAAGCGTGTTAAATCATCTAAATTTATTTTTAAAAATTTTTTTACACATAACTTCATTAAACAGTGGAAGTCCTGATTTTTTTTATTTTTTTTTGCCATTTGCTTTGTAATGGAATGAGCTTTTCCATGATATCAGGTTATTTCAAATTCTTATTTTTATTGATATCTTTTAACATGACAACCCACTTGTTTATTTTGTATTAAGTCGTTGATGATGGCTTTTTAGTCTTGTCTCGATTTCTTTCAGCGTAACTCACTTGTGGATTTTTCTTTTCGAAGCTTTACGTCTGATTTATCTTACTCTTTTTCAAATTGAGAACGTCTCTTTTTGATTTTTTGCGTGTTTTGTCTTCATTAGCGTGAAAGAAAGACATTAGGACCTATGTTTTTAAAAAGCGGATCGGGCATTTTGGCCGTTTCATTCTTCGATAACCTTGCCTTAGCTCTGAGGTAGAGGCCGACAGGGGTTATCTGGCCATGAACCGCTGAAATCGGTCAAAAGCGGTATAAACCGGCATCGGTCAGGCGGTGGCTCCCGGTTCGACGTTGTTTGAAAAAAAAAAAAAAATCTGTTGCAATTTTGAACAGATCGGCACCAGACTCCTCCTCCGGCGGCGATTTTCCTACGACAGGGACTCTTCCTCTTCTTCTCGAACACCACCACCACTCTCTGTCTTCTTCTTTCTCTCTCACTATTGAAAGTGCTGCAAGTCTGTGATAGGAACTTTAAAAAAAAAAGGGCGATAAGAACTTGGGGAGGCGGCGTTTGGAAAGTTGGGGGAGGCGGATGAACTATTGGGTTAGCTACATAGGGTTATGAAAGTAGCACTTTTTAAGTTAATATATTAAATAGCATTAGTTTTGTTTTTTTTTATCTGATGGGCTCCTCCAAACAAAATTAACGGGCTAAACACTTTCTTAGGTTGGCCAATTTGTTTTATGGGCCTAAGGGATAGATAGGATATAGAATTTGCCTAATTTAGGATGTAGAAAATAATATTTTTATTAATAATAAATATATATAATTTATATATTTAATTATGACGTCATCTCAAAATTTCAATAAACTTTAGCAGTCGGGGCAGGTTGGGCCGATCGAACGAAAAGCCCGTTCAAACATCGAATCGTCGCCGCTTCCGCTTTTAAAACATAGATTAGGACTACATCTTTTTTTACAAACCATTTTTCCTTGATTGAAGTGGTATTTTGGAACAAATTTCTGGATATTAAAAAAAAACTGACTCAGGTCCAATGGCCATCAAACAAAAATTGGTCTTAGAAAAGTTGATGCCCATAAACTGATAGGAGGCCCAGGGGAAGAATATACCCTTGGTGAAGATGTGAGGGCCCAATTCTTCAATCCATCCCGTAGCGGAATTCACGTGAAGAGGAACCCGCGTCGTCCCCAATTTCTCGCCGCAAATTGGAAACCAATTTCACGCGAGGTCAGGTTTATCTCCTCCCCCAATTGACGCTACAATTCCGTTCTAGGTTTGTCTCCTCCCCACTCGCGCTGCAAATCCGCGGTAGGCGAAATTTATGCCTCAATCGAGCCACGCGACATCAATTTAGCATCGCGAGCTCAGGTGGCGGTGCGATGGAGATGGGACGATGGGGTGGGCAATATCAATGGCGAATCGCGGTGCTGTGGTAAAAGCGACGAGGTCGCGGGCCTGTGACCTTGGCCCTCGCAGTGTGGTCTGGCGAGGCGGCGGTGGTTTTGGCATCGCGTGAGAGACAGCGCACGATGAGGTAACACGCGATGGCTGCACGGTGGTGAAGCGGGGGCTTCAGCTCGGGGTTCACTGGTTCCTGTTTGCGATTCGGCTGTGGTGGCGAGTCGATTGGGTATTGACCGCAAAAATAGAGTTGGGATGGGAATTTGCGACTCCGACTGCTTTTTGGGTAGTATTGTAAATTTGGGGGACAAGATGGCCGTGAGTTGAAGCTTCACCCAACAATTCTTTTCTGATCTATTGGGTTCAGTATGGGGAGTTTTTTCTGTTGATGGGATTGAGATTTTTTTTTAATCCAAAATCATATACGAATACTGAACTATCAATGCATGTATTTCGATGAAGTTTCATGGATTTGCAATCCAAAATCATATATGTATGTTGGACTCGTGAATTTTTGAGAAATTCATGAAATTTTTGGTTGAAAACAACAAGGATATACGAACATTTTGGTTTTTTTTTACATGTTTGTGAATTTTGGATAAAAAGTGAGTGTTCCATCCATATTTGGTTATTTTTGGATCATTGATGAACGATCAACAATGAGTGTTATCGTTTTGATCTTCTTTTTATGGGTCCTAACGAATATTCAATGAAAATTCGCTAGACGATTTCTACGAACGACCCATTTGTTTTAGCATTGATTTTACGTCATGCCAAAAACAAATAATTAATGAATAACAAATGAATAAATGAGCGAAAAGCATAAAAACGAGCGAATTTGTTGACTGGGGTTCGTCCAGAAAAATTAAATCGTCTGAGGGCATCTAAAAGCCAAGATCACTTTTTACTATGATTTTTATGTATGTTTAGTCCCCATTTTTTGTGTGGACTTCTTTCTCTTTATATAGAGTTTACAAGATATAAGTAAAAAATATTAATGGGACTCTAAATGGGTCTTTTAAACATGGGCACTGTTGAGCAATGGCTAGTCTAAGAACAATAAAATAAAAGCGGATTATCTCCTTTCCTTTGTGTTTGTCGACTTTGCTCGTGGAGCGACCTTGGGGAGGTCGACATTAAAAGCGACTTGATCTTCTTTGTTCGTCGTTAGGCGCCCTTTGAAGGCCGATCTCGACATCTCGTACTCTACATCCGAACTTCGGTTCTAGCCATCTAAGTCATCGGCATTTGCCACGTCATCATCATTTGCCCACGTGGGCTGGCGGCCCGATTAATATGGTTACAACACCTCAATCGGGGCTATTTGAGAATCGCTTAAGTCATCCGAGGTTCTCACACACTCGGTGACAACGATGACTCGAGGAATACAGATAAGAACAAATGCAAACATAATATTCTAATAAGTGTAATGTCATACATTTAATATTAAATAAACAATAATATTAAACCAACACGGAATATTATCTTAGCATTATGTCGCTAATGGATTATCTCTAGGACACTAACACTAACAATCTCCCACTTGAACTAAGTCAATCACCCACATGTCTAACCACAGACCATCAAAATGTCTAGTGTGTACATGAACACTCAAAGCCTTGGTGAAGGATCGGTAGGATTATCCTCGGTGGGGACCGCGTTCTAACTTCTATCTCTCCTCTGGCGATTATCTCTCTTATCAAGTGATAACGTCTTGTACATGCTTGTTTCTATTATTGGATCTCGGATTTATTTAGCTTGCAGCAACCGCGATGTTGTCACAATATAACTTTATTGACCGGCCGGCACTAGGAGCTACCCTAGTTCACTTAAGAACTATTTTATCGAGCGAACTTCTTTGGCGGCTACCTTGTGACAATGTACTCAACCGGTTGTTATTTCTGCTTGTAGACTATTGTTTGGAACTATTCCAACTAACGCCCCACCATTGAGAACGAAAACATAGTCGGTATGATTTGTAATCATCACAATCGAATTGAAACTTCATCCAAGAGCCAGTTGAACTAAGCTCATTGTCCTCCGTGAGACCGAAAAGTAATCTTTAAAATATCCCGAGGTACTTGAGAATATTCTTAATGACAATCCGGTGAGGTTCACCGATTCTCTTTGGTATCTACCCGATTGGTCTTCGATAGCGAAAGGTCACATCCGGTCTAGTGCAAGTCATAAGCGAAAAACATGATGGAGCGATTGCGGATGCATATTGTATATCTTTCATCTTATTTGGATATCGATTAATACGTGGAAGGACAATCCTTCTTAGATAGCTTTATCCCATGACATTGTTGGGGTTATCGTGAAAAGTATCCTTTTACTTTGTATAACCTATGTATTGAACACTTATTTCTTGAAATAAATTATTTATCAATTTCTTTTAAATATGATTTAATGTTATATATATTTATTGCAAAATCGTTCATATAATAACACATGTTACATTGTAGTTAACGTGGTGATCTGGGGATCGCGAAGATCACGTTCTTGATCCGCTTGTAAATGGTGCGTGTTTCACAACTTAGATGACCCGAGCGATCTATTGGTAGAAGTTGATGTGTAAGGCTCGGATTGACTTTGTCTTGACGAGATTACACTAGTGCATTGATGTCTTTGAGCGGGCCGAAGAGAGGATAAACTCATTCGCACCGACTTAAGGGATGAAAGAGTTAGACCTTAGTGGTTGTTGATTTCTTAATCTCTGTCACTTAATAAGGAATGAGTGTCGATTAGTAGTTATTGATTTGACTTATAAATGGGAAGATAATCATTGCGACCGATACCTATATCTTGAGTAATAATATTAATTATGCGACAGGTTGCTAAATTATCTGAAGAATCGTGCTTGCAAATTTTGGGGGCAATTACTCTTAGGTACCATTTTTTAAGTGGTCTTACTCTAAGGTGCTACACATTTTTAGACTTACTCTAAGATACTAAATTTGAGCCAAAAAGTCTTAAATGTCCTTATGTATATAATAATGTGTTAGCAGATTTTTTTAAATTTTACACTTTTCTGCACCCCACATATTTAGTAATTTTGTATTTTAAAAAATTGTAGATTTTAAAGTTTGAATTTTACTGAACTTTTTATCTGTTTTTTTATTTAATTAATTTTTTTCAGTAACAAAAATTCAACCCAAAAAAATTACATATTCGAAACTATTCTGCACACCCGTAAAAAATTCTGCACATCCCATTTTTTTAATAATATGTCCTTTTATTTAATTAATTTTTTTCCAGTAATAAAATAGTAGCCCATGAAAATTATATATTAATATATAAATATATATATTAAATTGTATATTCTCAACCATTTTGTACACCCGTTAAAAAAAACTGCACACTCGTAAAAATTTCTGCACATTCCAAATATTTTTAATCACCTATTCTTTTATTTAAAAATTCTGCACACCTGTAAAAAAAAATTGCACACCCTTAAACAATTATACACACCTGTTAAAAAAAGATTATGCACACCCGTAAAAAAATTATGCACACTTGTAAAAAGTTCTGCACTTAAAATTGCATTTTGCATAATAAAAATTATAAAAAAAATACAGAAATCTCTTTCTTTCACTCTCTTGCTCCATAATAATCTTTATCTCTTGCACCGCATAATCTACCAACATATCATCAAATAAAATTTGAAAAATTTGCATACCTGTAAAAAAAAAATATGTACACCCTTAAAAAATTAAAAATGCATTTTACGTAAAAAATATTACAAAAAAAGCAACACAACATTTCACATAGTAGTCGAAGAAGTAACGCAATTATTTGAACAAACAAGAAGAATGAACTAATTTTGCAATCAACACGTGATTAACACTATTTTTGCAATCAACACGTGATTAACTCTAATTGAGAGGGGAGAGAAAATATTTTTATTTGGGATGTGAACGTTTGTTAATTGGGTGAGGGAGAGAGGTGGATTTATTTAATTTGGGGTAGGGCAGAATTTGGGGGTGTATGTTACATGAAAATATATTTAGAGCGGAAAATTTGAGTCTAGCCCAATTAATGGGTTCAATAAACCGAAAAGTAAGTATGAGTTAGATCATGTTTATCCATGTCCACCCACAACCATAACAAAATAATAAACAATTCATTTATCTCTCCTTCACATACACATTTTACTCTACAACCTAAATTCATCTTTTTTCATTGTTTATCCATGTCCACCCACAACCACAACAACTTTTTAATAAATTATTTCTTTTATAACTTAACAATTAAATTTATAATTATTTTGCATTATATTTAAAATATTTAAAAAACATACACAATTATTTGATATTAAAAAAATTATAATTATAATAAAAAATTACAATACAGTTAAAATAAATTACAACATCCAATAACAAAATTAAAATTACAAGAATTGAAATTACAAGAATTGAAATACAAAAGAAAATAAATAAATCGAGCTATAAATACATGCGTAAATTATAAAAAAAACAAAAGATGCAAATTACATATTTAATTATCAGTGCCGAATTTTTGCCATATATGCTCAATCAAATCCTTCTTAAGAGCAACATGAGCTTCTCTATTACGAAGTTGTTCCATATAAGTCATATAGGTGGATAAACTTGCAATGCATTTAGTATAAAAGGACTGATCATCATCTACGAGACTATCCATTAAAATATCGGTGGGATCCTAATAATTTAGGTATGTCATATGTGTCTCGTTCATCCTCCACTATCATATTGTGCATGATGATACAAGCCATCATAATTTTTCTAATCAAAATTTTATCCCATACAAGACATGGACGTTTAAGAAATGTGAAACGAGCTTGTAAAACTCCAAATGCTCGCTCAACATCTTTTTGTACAGCCTCTTGGTGTTGAGCGTACAATTTTTGCTTTTGGGTCACTGGAGAAGGAGTTGACTTAACAAATACAGCCCATGAAGGATATATGCCATTAGTTAGATAATATGCTTTATTATTTTCCCGAACATTAACGACATAACTAACCTTTGGAGCTCGACCTTCCAAGACATCTGTAAAAACTGGAGATCTTGGAGTACATTGAAATCATTGCATGTACCCCAGACGTAGTCATTCTTGACGAACTAGGTAACTAAATTTGTGTTCCTTAATTCTTGTTTCTATTATTTTCTCCATAATTGCTCCTTTAATCCCAACAACCTGTATCGAGCATCGGGTTCAAGGGATCCGGTGGGGAGCAATTATGATGGTCAAGGAAATTGCACATTGAGAAGTTTGATGGAACGGATTTTGGATTCTGGAAGTTGCAGATCGAGGATTACTTGTACGGTAAAGATCTGTATCAACCTTTAAGTTCAAAGCCTGAAGGTATGAAGGACGACGAGTGGAAGTTGCTGGACAGAAAGGCGATGAGTTTGGTTAAATCTGCCGTTATCTAGGAACGCCGCCCTACATAATTGAAAGCAAAAAACCACAAAAGGAGATGATGGAGATTTTGGTGAGATGTATGAAAAATCGTTGCAGCGAACAAGGTTCATCTGATGCGGAGGTTATTCAACCTGAGGATGGCAGAGGATACTATGGTAGCCAATCATCTCAATGAGTTCAATATGACGATAGTCCAATTGAGCGCGGTTGAGATTGATTTTGATGACGAGGTTCAAGCCCTAATTTTGTTGTCTTCTTTACGTAAAGTTGGAGTGGGAATGATGCGGTACCGTTAAGTGCTTGATGGGTAAAAGTGAAACTTAAATTTGATAAGGTTAGAGATCTAATCATGAGCGAAGAGATTCGCAGGAAAGAATTGGGTGTGGCCACAGGATCAGCCTTGAGTGCGGGAAACAGAGGCAGATCTGAATCCAAAGGGAAGCCAAATCGGGGTAGATCAAAGTTAAGGGGCAAAGATAAGCCCAAGAAGGACAAGAGTCAGATCGAGTGCTACAATCGCTCATGAACTTGGTCATTACAAAAGGGAGTGCAAGGCACTAGTGAATGCACAAGGGAATGCACCAAAGAAGGATGACAACTCAGCAAACGCCGACACTGATGAGGGCTCAGATGCATTAATCTTGACCTTATGCAGTCCATTAGAATCATGGGTGTTAGATTCTGGAGCATCGTTTCATTCATGCAACAGTGCTGACGTAATGGAGAAGTACACTTCTGGGAACTTTGGGAAGGTTTATCTAGCTGATTATGAGCCTCTGGAAATCAAAGGGAAGGGGGATGTTCAGATCAAGACACCAAATGGAACTGTGTTGCAGTTGAAAGATGTGAGACATATTCCTGGATTGAAGAGGAATTTACTCTCAGTAGGTCAGCTTGATGACGAGAGATATAGTGTGA
The DNA here is from genome assembly GCA_037126765.1 of Stenogyne calaminthoides. NCBI lineage: Eukaryota > Viridiplantae > Streptophyta > Magnoliopsida > Lamiales > Lamiaceae > Stenogyne > Stenogyne calaminthoides. Next base: position 31,633,301 of record JBBCBC010000018.1, read on the forward strand.
TCTTCGGATGCAACACGTGGAAGATATCCAAAGGTGCAATGGTAGTGGCTCGAGGCAAGAAGGAGGGAACGTTGTACATGATAGGCAATACCCGGGATAGCATTGCTCTTGCAGGTGAAAAGGGGAATGCAGATTTGTGGCATTGTCGTCTTGGCCACGAAAGTGAGAAAGGGATGAAAGTTATGTGTTCGAAGGTTGTTTCGCCGGACCTCAAGGCAGTTGACATCGGGTTATGTGAGAATGTGTATTGGGATGTGAAAAGAGTGAGTTTTTCAAAGGGAGGCAAAACCTTGAAGAAGCAGAAGCTGGAGTTAGTCCACAAGCGACACGTGGGGTCCAAAGACCGGTGACATTTCTTCTTTGGAGCATCATATTACATGACTTTCATTGGCGACTCTCTGAGGAAGGTATGGGTTTATTTTCCGAAAAATAAGTTTGATGCCTTTCTTGCTTTCCAGAATTGGAAGACCCTTGAAAGGCGAGGCGGGTCTCAAAGTGAAGTGTTTGAGATCGGATAATGGTGGAAATCTGAGCTCTATGAGTTGAAAAAGGATTCTATGAGGTGAATGGAATTGAATGGAGAAAAGCGTGAGAGGAACCCCCAGCGAAGCGGTGTGTGGCGAGCGTATGAACGAGCGTTATGTGAAGCGTCTTTAGAAAGTATGAGATTGAAGTGTGGGCTACCAAAGATGTTTTGGGAAGAAGCAGTTAACACTGCGGCCTACTTGATAAACAGAGGACCCTCAACTCCCTTGGAATACCAGAGGAGGCCTGGTCTGGTAAGGAGGTAAATCTATTTTTTTTTTGAATATTTGGGTGTGTTTCATATGTTCACATTGATCTTTGGTAGTAGAAGTAAATTGGATGCTAAGTCTGTTAAGTGTACATTTGTTGGATATGACGGTGATGAATTAATTTATCGATTTTGGGATGAGGAAAATCGAAAAAATAATTCGTAGTCGAGATGTCGTATTTAATGAGCGGTTTTGTACAAAGATAGGTCGGGGATATCAAATAAGGTGGTTCTGAGACTCAGGTTGTGGAGCTAGACATTTTGAACTCAATTGGGGAGCAAGGGGGTTCTAGATGATCTGGTGATTATTGAGGAAGAACCAAGTACACCACCACCAACAATTCTGCTGCGGAGATCCACGAGAGAACATAGATCTCCGATAGGTATTCACCTTCTCTTCATTATTTATTGTTGTTGATGGTGGTGAGCTTTGAATGTTATGCGAGAGGCTACACGTAGTGAAAGGCGGTGAGCAAGTGGAAACTTGCAATGGATGATGAGATGAATTCGTTGATGACCAACGGAACACAGGAACTAGTTTAGCTCTAAGGGCAAGAAAAGGCCTTTGCATAATAAGTGGGTTCTGAGAATCAAAGAGGAGGCTGATGGAAGCAAGCGTTACAAGGCAAGACTGGTTGTGAAGGGGTTTCAGCAGAAACATGGTATTGATTATACTGATGTTTTTACTCCAGTTGTGAAGCTAACTACCATTCGGTTAGTTCTGAGTCTGGTGGCTGTAGAGAACTTGGTGTTAGAACAGATGGATAGGAAAACAGCATTTCTTCATGGTGACTTAGATGAGGACATTTACATGAAGCAACCGGAAGGGTACTTGTCAAAGGGGAATAGTGAGCTTGTTTGCAAATTGAAGAAGAGCTTGTATGGGTTGAAACAAGCTCCATTACAGTGGTACAAGAAGTTTGATGGGTTCATGCATGAAATTGGGATCAATAGGTGTGAAGCTGACCATTGCTGTTACTTCAAGAGGTATGATGATGGCTATATCATTTTGCTATTATATGTTGATGACATGTTGATAGCGAAAGCTCAAGTGCTCGGGGAAGTGAGCAAGTTGAAGAAAGAAGTTGTCGATAGGTTTCTTTATGAAGGACCTTGGAGAGGCCAAGCAAATCTTAGGTATCTGAATAGATCGTGATAGGGAATTGGCGGGGAAAGTTGTATCTTTCTCAGGCTGAATACATAAAGAAGGTTTTGAAGAGATTTAATATGGAGGATGCAAAGCCAGTTCGTGTCCCGTTGGGAAGTCAGTTCAAGCTATCCAACAAGGACTCACCTAGTAGCGATGAGGAGCGAGCCTACATGCAAAACACCCCATATGCCTCGGCAATTGGCGGTTTTGATGTTGATTTATGGTGTGCACAAGACGGATATATTGCACATGCGATGGGAGTGGTTAAGCGGTTTATGGGAAATCAAGGACAGCGACATTGGGAGGCGATGAAGTGGATCCTTAAGTACTTGAGAGGTACTCTTGAACAAGCTTTGTGCTTTGAGGGAAAAAGTGTTGAGTTGGCAGGATACATTGATGCAGACTTGGCATCCAGTGATCTCGACAAAAGAAGGAGTACAACCGGGTATGTGTTTACTTTTGGTGGTACATCAATTTCTTGGGCTTCTAAGTTGCAGAAGATCGTAGCTCAGTCCACTGCAGAAGCAGAGTACGTTGAAGTTACTGAGGCTAGCAAGGAGATGGTTTGGTTGTAGAATCTTTCGTGTGAGTTGGGGAAGGAGCAAAAGGATAGTAATACGTATAGTGACGATTAGAGTGTTATTCACTTGGCAAAGAATCCGGTCTTTCACTCGAGGGGCGAAGCATATTGAGTTAAGGTATCATTACATACGTTACCTCATTGAGAACAAGATCTTTACGGTGATGAAGATCCAGGAAGTGAGTGTTGGGATTATACTGGAAAGTATGATTTTACTTGTTATAATCAAAACTGAATTTCGGACTTATTTACTGAAATAAATTTTTTATCACTGATGCTTTAAATATCATTGAATGTTACATATATTTACTGCATAACTGTTCAATAAATAGTACGTGTTACATTGTAGTTAATTTAGTGATACCGGATCACAGAAGATTAAATTAACATTCCCTTGTAACTAAAAGTACACCATTCACGACCTAGATGGAAATGAACAATCCATCGTGAAAGGTTGAAGTGTAAGGCTTAGATTGACTTGTCTTGACCAAGAGATTACACTAGGGCATGGCTAATGCACTAAATAGGACCTACAGGAGGACAAATTCTTCAGAACTGAACAAGGAAGAATTAGACCTCAGTGGTTCGTTATTTCTTAATCTTCGTCCCTTAAATAGGATCACGTGTGGTTAGTAACTATTGCTTTGACTTATCATGGGTAGAGAATCAACGAGATTCAATACTTTTTATCTTGGGCAATATTATTGATCACATGTGATTTCTAAGATTTATCTGACGGAGAATCGCAAAATACACGCTTGTTCGATTTGCCCCCTTGGGAGGTTCATAAGATTTATCATACCAAATCTTGCAAGTGGAACTAGTTTCTGTTTGGGAATGAGTTGCACATATCTATTCGGGGTGAATATTTAAATACAAATTTAATTCTTTAATTATTACTAGCATGAATTAATCCTATATTAATTCAAATAATAATTGCAACAACATATCATGCATATAATAAGCCACGTAAAACCTCACGATGCGGAATCAAGCGGGGTTTACGTGAGCGTTACCCTCTCGGGATGGCAGTGAATTCGGTTGGACGGACTAACCAAAAGGACTTCCCAAGTATTCCCTTAGCCCTTGCTCAACTATCCGGTGGAAGGACACTTTTCGAACAATTAACAAAAGGAAAAATAAACTTTGTTGCACCACTTATGTGGATTTGCTAATTTTTCCAGCACATGGAATTGTACTTGGGAATGAAAGAATCATCCCCTATTTATAGGTGAGGAGTGGTCGATTTTTTCAGTGGAAAAACAATGTGGGAAAAGACTTTTCTTGATCACCAAGAAATCTTGAATATATCTCCTATATTCTTTTTCCCATAATTAAAATATTCCACAAAAATCTCACCTCCTCAAATTATGGATAATTTTCGAAAATATGGTTCAAGAATCCAAGATTTGGATCTTCTTGAATTTATGAGATATTCTTGTATTTCAAGAAATACATATCTTCCATAATATATTTTCAAGAAAATCAAGAAAATCTTTCTTGCCCACTATATTTTCAAAAATTTTGAACTCATCATTATAGATAACCAAGTGGGAGATTTCTTGAATTTAATGAGATAATCTTGTATTCCAAGAATACATATCTTCATTCCATAAAAAAATTCAAAGAAAATCTTTCTCCCAATTTTATCTATAAAATTCGAAATATATATGGAAAAATAAGCAACAATATGTATTTTATTTTAATCACATTTTTTAGTTATTGGACTATTTGTTGGGCTACTCAGGGGGCCTTTAGGAGAATTAAGATTGGACCTTCTAATGGACCTTGAATATCTAATATTGAGCCACAATATAATTCAAGCCCATAAATATTAATTAATCCCACTACATAATTAATATTGCACTATCCATCTTAACCCATATTACAGTCAATATGACTCCGGTCATTATTTCCGTGTTTAAGATTATCTAGCCCATTAATTAATTCAAGCCTTTGAAATAGCTTTCCATTAATTAATATCTTTTATCCTTGGTCAAGAAGCGGTTCAACATTATTATCCATGGGGAAAATAATTCCACTTGCAAGATTTGGTATGATAAAACTTATGAACCTCCCAAGGGGCAAATCAAACAAGCGTGCTTGCACGCGATTCTTTATTAAATCTTAGCAATCACATGTGACCAATAATATTGCCCAAGATAAAAAAGTATTGAATCTCTTTGATTCTCTACCCATGATAAGTCAAAGCAATAGTTACCAATCCCGTGATCCTATTTAAGGGGCGAAGGTTAAGAAATAACGAACCACCGAGGTCTAATTCTCCCTTGTTGATTTACGAAGAATTTATCCTCTGTAGGTCCTATTCGATTGCATCGGTCATGCACTAGTGTAATCTCTTGGTCAAGACAAACCAATCGAGCCTTACACCTCAACCTTTCGCGATGGTTTGTTCATTTCCATCTAGGTCGTGAATGGCGTACTTTTAGTTACAAGTGACTGTTAATTTAATCTTATGTGATCTGGTATCACTAAATTAACTACAGTGTAACACGTATGAATTATTGAACAGTTATGCAGTAAATATATGTAACATTCAATCATATTTAAAGCATCGATGATAAACAATTTATTTCAATAAATAAGTACGAAAAATTAGGTTTCGATTATACAAAGTAAAAACATACTTTTAAATTATAATCCCAACCGATTTTAAATTATGGATAATAATGTTGAACCGATTCTTAACCAAGGACAAAAGATATTAATTAATGGAAAGCTATTTGGTGGCTTGAATTAATTAATGGGCTAGATAATCTTAAACACGGAAATAATAGCAAGGAGCTATATTGATTTGTAATATGGGTTAAGATGGATAATGCAATATTAATTATGTAGTGGGATTAATTAATATTTATGGGCTTGAATAATATTGTGGCTCAATATTGATAATTCAAGATCCATTGGAAGGTCCAATCTTAATTCTCCTAAAGGCCCCCTAAGTAGCCCAACATAAAGTCCAATAACTGAAAAATGTGTTTAAAATAAAATAAATATTGTTGTCTTATTTTTTCTCATAATTTCGAAAATTATGGATTAAAAGGGGAGAAAGATTTTCTTTGAATTTTGTTATGGAATGAAGATATGTATTCTTGGAATACAAGATTATCTCATTAAATTCAAGAAATCTCCCACTTGGTTATCCATATAGTATATATCGAAAATCTTGAAATATAAAGGGCAAGAAAGATTTTTCTTGATTTTCTTGAAAAGATATTATGAAAGATATGTATTTCTTGAAATACAAGAATATCTCATAAATTAAAGAAGATCCAAATCTTGGATTCTTGTTCCCTATATTTTTCAAAAATTCCATAACAAAGAGGAGTTGGGATTTTTGTGGAATATTTTAATTATGAAGAAAAGAATATATGAGATATATTCAAGATTTCTTGGAGATCAAGAAAAAGATTTTTCCATATTATTTTATCCCAAATTTTCGACCACCACACCTCTATAAATAGGGTATGAGTGTTTCATTCCCAAGTACAATTCCATGTGCTGGAAAAATTAGTAAATCCACAAAGGTGGTGCAACAAAGTTTATTTTCTTTTTGTTAATTGTTCGTGAGCATCCTACCACCGGATTATCGAGCAAGGATTAAGGGAATACTTGGGAAGGTTTCTTTGGTGTGTCTAATCAACGAGGCCATTGCCATTCCAAGAGGTACGTTCACGTTAACTCGTAGTAATTCCGCATGCGTAGGATTTACGTGAACTGTTTATATGCATAATTTGTTGTTGAATTATTATTTGAATTAATATAGGATTAATTTATGCTATTAATAATTGTTAGTATTAAATTTGTATTTAAATATTTATCCGAATAGATGGCAACAACTTATTTCCCAACAAGCTCGTATCGAGCCTCGGTTTGAGACTCTCGAAATTTAAATTGTAATTTAATTATTGTCATTAAATTTGAAATTGGATAGTAGAATTGCTAGATCTTTTTTGCGGTATCCAATTGTCATGGAATTTAATGTGTTTATTTATGCATGCATATAAATTGTGGTTTTAATTGATTCGATTCGAATTCGTTTTTGACTTCGTGAGAAAATCCACGAGTAGATTAGGATTTGTTTGATTTGATCAATGTAATAGACTAGTCTAGATCTAGGTTTATTTATTTTATAAATAAATTGTAACCTAGACCTAAATCGGAATGCGAGACGGAGAATTAAAAGGATAGATCCAAAATCAGGTATGTGCATCGTGCAAAACGTTGGTGGGGAAGCACGCCAAGACCGACGGCGACTTCTCCATGCATACGGGCACGATGACAGGGCATCAAAGTGGGATCGCTCGACGCCTTTTCTGGACGGGCGACGCTAAGACGGGCACGCCATGGACCATCAAAATGGCCGAGCATGATGGGCGATGGTAGCGAAGGCCTGACTTCGCCGCCGAGGTCCCGGGCGGAAGGTAAGGTCATGGCTTCAATACGGCTTGTGGATAACCACGCGTTCGCCGCCGTGACTTCGGCCCAGTGGGTCGCCGGACGCTGGCATGCATCCCTGCGAACTACTTGGCGTGGTGTTTCGAGAGACGAAGTTCTTTTCGAGACCGATCGGAGTGGGAGTGGAATTCAAGACGGCGTTTCTTCAAGATCAAGTCAAGAAAAATCAAACCATGACAATTGGATAATTTGTGCCCAATATGTTTATTTTTCAGCTTTGCTTGATTTATTGTTGTGATATCTTGTGCCTTATTTAATTTGTTTAAATGTGTTTGCATGAGAATTGTCAATGAAAATCTCACCCTCAAAAATTACTAAGTATGTTTAAATAATTAATTGACAATTTTATTCCGGACAATAAAATTGAATTAATTTTGACCTCCATGATTTATTTATTTGTGAATTTTTTTGGAGAAATTCCCCCCATGGGACGGTCAAAAGATAGCTTTCACATGAATAAATTCCAGATGGATGATTGTGGATTATTACTAGTGGCGACGATGATCCTTCCCACGAGGCTCGTTCAAAGCAAAATAATAATTCTGTATTTAATCATGGTTATTACTTAGGTATAAAATTGATATGCATATACTTCCCCGAAGTCCTTGTCAATTTTATATTGGTCAAGTGGGAGCCAACTATTAATCTGGATATTAAAGGTTTGTAACTGCTCTTGTTTATAACCTGCTTGAATGTGTTCAAATAATGACCCACCCCACGTGGCTTATTTAAACTGTTTTGAGATGTTGACTGATGCATGTTCATATTTTTTTTTGAGATTTTAATATGATGCATGTGATCGAACCTTGTTATATATTTGTGCTTATGCATATCATTGTTTATTTCAGTTCATCATGTCGCAACCTTTTAATCCACTGTTATATACACTCAAAGAACACCAATTAACTGGTGACAACTATAATGTTTGAAAACGAAATATGAATTTTGTCCTACCTGCACAAGAACATCATTGTGTTCTTGATGTACCCAAGCCACGTAAGCCTACTGATGAATCACCTAATGCGGAAAGACACTTGTATAATATTTGGGAGCATGCCAATGAACCCATGAAACGTGTAATCTTGACTTCATTGTCTGATGATTTGAGACACATTCATGAAGGTGTTGAGTCTGCTGCAGAAATTATGCAAAGTCTTGAAGAAATATTTTTAACAAAAGACCGCATGATCAATCAGTTTAAAAATGACGATGTGGCCAGGCTAAAGATGGCTGAGGGAACACCCGTAAGGGAGCATGTTCTCAGAATTAAACACCATTTTGAAAAACTGGCTTATCTCGGTATTAAGTATTGTGATGAGGCCCAAATCGAATTTCTTTTGCTAACTCTTCCAAGGTGCTTCGATGGGTTTTACTGTAGTTTTGTGATGAGTGATCACATGTTTACTATGGACATCCTACAAGAAGCCTTGGAGAAAATAGAGAAGCATTTGGGAAAGAAAGACGAAGCATTGGTGACCAAAAGTCTTTTCTCAAGATCTAGGCCAATGGAAGGCAAGTCTCAAGAAAAGGAAAGTGGTCAGAACCAAAGCAATCTCATCACTAAGAAAAGTACAGTTAGTTGTTTGGGTGTCAAGAAAGTACCAAAAGGAAATTGTTTTAACTGTGGTGAAAAAGGACATTGGAGGTCAGCCTGTTCCAAACCCAAAAGGAATGTAAAGAAAGGTAATTCCCACGCACTAGTTGTTGAAACTTGCTTAGTGGCGTATGCCTCCCATTTATGGGTAGTGGATGAGGATCCACCGATCATGTTTGTTTCTTTACTGGGGTTCAAGCGGACCCGCAACTTAGTGAGAGTGAGATCCTCATCTGTTGGGCAATCTTACAAGAGTGGCGGTGAAGCGATGGGAGAAGTGCACACCTGTCTTTTGAAGACAAAGTTTTAATTTTAAGAGATGTTCTTTACGTTCCGAATTTTAGAAAGAATTTAATTTCAGTTTCTAAACTTTTTCTTGATGGATATTCGGTTACTTTTAATAAATTTGTTACCATTTCTCTTTTTGATAAATTTATCTGTCATGGAACATTGTCGAATAATCTCTATACAATTAACTTGTGCACACCACTCACGAAATGCATCCTATAACACATCAATTGTTTCCGAGAAAAGAAAAGCGTTCATCGGCGTGAGCGAGACACTTCTATGGCATCTAAGATTGGGACATATTAATCGAAAAGAGGATCCAAAGGTTGGTGAAAGAAGGTTCTTTGGATTTTCTCCAAGTTGAACCAATTCCAACCTGCGAATCATGTTTGGAGGGTAAAATGACCAAGAGGGCATTTGAGCCAAGGGAATAGAGCCAAAGAAGTGTTAGAAATCGTTCACACATGAGATGTATGTGGTCCAATGTCAACCAAAGCAAGAGGAGGTTATGAGTATTTTCGTCACTTTTATTGATGACTACTCAAGGTACGATTATATTTTCCTTATGAAGCATAAATCGAGACCTTTGAGAAATTCAAAGAATTTAAGGCTCAGCAGAGAATCATAGGGAAAAACGTATCAAGTCTCTACGATCCGATCGTGGAGGCGAATACCTCAATGATGAGTTTTTGAACTACTTGTCGGATGAAGGGATTGCATCGACTAATCGCACCGGAACCCCTCAACAAAATGGGGTTGCAAGAGAAAGAAAGCAGAACTCTTTTGGAAATGGTTAGATCTATGATGAGTTATGCGGATCTTCCCAAGTTGTTACGGGGTCATGCCTTGGAAACAAATGACCTACATTACGAACTTGGTGCCATCCAAATCGGTTCCCAAAACTCCCAAAGAATTGTGGGACGAGGCAGAAGCCGGTTTTGAGACACATGAAGATTTGGGGGTGTCCGCCTACGTGTTGGACAAGGAAGCCGATAAATTAGATCCTCGATCGTAATTAAGGTTGTTTTGTGGGATACCCAGGGAATAAAAGGGTGTATGTTCTATGGTCCCGAAGATCAAAAGGTGGTAATAAGCACCCACTTTAGATTTTTGGAAGAAGACTATATGAGCGAAAGAAGACCAGATGAGATTACCTTAAATGAGCTAAGGGGCTAACCTCATTGCTAATTGTACAAGATGACATACCAAACGACACACTTACACTTAGGAACCTCGTCGTAGTGGGAGGGTTGTGAAAGCTTGACAAAGAGATTCATGGGGATAGGAGAGTCCTCGGACTTGATCCCCGGTCAAGACGAATCGAGACCCATGGACATATGACGAGGCAATCCAAGACAAGGATGCGTTTTCTTAAAAAAAAAGCAATGAAAGCGAAATGGGTTCTATGGATCATAACAGTGTGGGAGCTAATCGAACCACTTAATGGGGTCAAACCCATTGGTTGCAAGTGGGTGTACAAGAGAAAAAAGATGATGGGACGGAAGGTGGAAACCTTCAAGGCAAGACTTGTAGCAAAAGGTTATACTCGAGAAAAAGAAGGGATCGATTATGAGGAAACTTTTTTCGCCAGAGCCATGCTCAAGTCCATCCGAATTCTCTTATCGATTCTTTGCAAGATCTCGACTTTGAAGTCCGGCAAATGGATGTCAAGACGGCTTTCTTAACTAAGTCTTGATGAAGAGATCTATATGCAACAACCCCAAGGCTTCATTGAAAAAGGCCAAGAACACCTAGTTTGTAAGCTCATGAAGTTCATTTACCTTAACTCAAAAGCATCGTCGAGCTTGGAACCAATGTTTTGATCATGTTATAAAGTCTTATGGGTTTGATCAAAACGAGTTTGAAAGTTGTGTGTACAAAAAGCGTGTCGGAAATGCATTGGTATTCTTAGTACTATACGTAGACGACATTCTGATCATCGGGAACGATGTAAAGGTGTTATCAGACGTAAGGGAATGGCTTTAAAAATAGTTTGATATGAAGGACTTAGGGGAAGCCGTACACATCCTTGGGATCAAGATCACTCGAGATCGCAAGAAAAGGATGATAGGCTTGTCGCAAACTTCATACATAGACAATTGTCTTGAAACGATTCAAAGATGTAGGATTCCAAGAAAGGCTTCGTACCTTTCAGACATGGAATCCATCTATCCAAGAAAATGTTCCCTAAGACACAAAAGGAGATAGATGACATGAAAGACATTACATATGCTTACGAGACCGGATATCTGCTTTGTCGTTGGCATGGTGGCAAGATATCAAAGTAACCCGGGGAAAGAACATTGGACGATAGTTAAAAACATTCTGAAGTATCTGAAAAGAACTCGGGATAGAATGTTAATTTATCGTTAGATAGTCTAATCCCCATCGGCCTACGGACTCGATTTCCAATCGGACTTAGATTCGGAAAATCTACCTCCGGTAGTAGTGTGTTTTGCATGGGGAGAGCCATGACATGGAGAAGCGTCAGCTAAAAATGCATCGCAGATTCTACCATGGAAGTCGAATATGTAGTCGCTGGCAAAGCGTGAAAAAGTTAGTTTGGCTCAAGAACTTCCTAGTGGACTTGAATGTAGTTCGAATTTGCCTAGCAGAATCACTATTTATTGTGACTAGGGGTGGAGGAAATACTGAAAATACGAAGATATCAAGACTTTGCGTTCGAAAAATATCGATTTTATCGAAATTTTCAGATACCAAAATTTTTGCATGCGGTACCATCCCGCACCAAAAATTTCGATCGATAACGGTATGAAAATATAGAAAATTTAAGATTATGCGAAATACCGAAAATATTTTCGGTATATCTAAATATTTTTTATTATAACAGAAAAATTTTCGTATAAGGAAAAATATCTAAGATATCTTAAAAATTTTAAGATTACCTTCGAAAATATTTCCAGATATACGAAAATATTTCTTAAGATATACGAAAATATATATTGAAATTTCGAAACGGTATATCGGTATGTAATATCAAGATACCGAAAAATTTTGGTATACGAATTTTCGCACGACGACAAATTATGAAATTTTTCGGTATTGAGAATTTCGATACTGAGAATTGGTATGGCGAGAAAATTTTTCAGATGCAGATCAATCCCCTAATTGTGACAATGCCGGAGCGATTTGCAAATTCAAGGGAACCAAGAGCCCACAAGGCCAAACAAACACATTGAAAGGAAATATCATCTTATACGAGATATCGTTAAGAGAGGAGATATAGAATTGGCAAAGATAAGCGTCCGAAGACAACCCAGCCAGATCCATTCACAAAGGGTCCGCCTCTGAATACATTCGAGAGACATGTGGAAGGAATGGGTGTCAAGACCGTTGCTAATCGCTTTTGAGTATAAGTGGGAGAAATTATTAGGTTCGTGTAGGTGACATTAGATGTCTCGTATTAGGAACTACACGAGACATCTTTGTAGTATACTTAAAAGGGATTTTGAGTATAAGTGGGAGATTGTTGGGATTATCTTTGGAAAGTATGTTTTACTTTGTATAATCAAAACCTGAATTTTGGACTTATTTTTGAAATAAATTATTTATCACTGATGCTTTAAATATCATTGAATGTTACATATATTTACTGTATAACTGTTCAATAAATAGTACGTGTTACATTGTAGTTAATTTAGTGATACCAGATCACAGAAGATTAAGTTAACATTCCCTTGTAACTAAAAGTACACCATTCACGACCTAGATAGAAATGAACAATCCATCGTGAAAGGTTGAAGTGTAAGGCTCAGATTGGCTTGTCTTGACCAAGAGATTACACTAGTGCATGACTGATGCACTGAATATGACCTACAGGAAGACAAATTCTTCATAACTGAACAAGGAAGAATTAGACCTCAGTGGTTCGTTATTTCTTAATCTTCATCCCTTAAATAGGATCACTTGTGGTTGGTAACTATTGCTTTGACTTATCATGGGTAGAGAATCAACGAGATTCAATACTTATTATCTTGGGCAATATTATTGGTCACATGTGATTGCTAAGATTTAATACGAAGAATCGTGTGCAAGTACGCTTGTTCGATTTGCCCCCTTGGGAGGTTCATAAGATTTATCCTACCAAATCTTGCAAGTGAAACTAGTTTCCGGTATGGATAATAATGTTGAACCGTTCCTTAACCAAGGACAAAAGATATTAATTAATGGAAAGCTATTTCAGTGGCTTGAATTAATTAATGGGCTAGATAATCTTAAACACGGGAAATAATAACCGGGAGCCATATTGACTGTAATATGGGTTAAGATGGATAGTGCAATATTAATTATGTAGTGGGATTAATTAATATTTATGGGCTTGAATAATATTGTGGCTCAATATTGATAATTCAAGATCCATTGGAAGGTCCAATCTTAATTCTCCTAAAGGCCCCCTAAGTAGCCCAACATAAAATCAAATAACTGAAAAGGGTGTTTAAAATAAAATAAATATTGTTGCCTTATTTTTCCTTATAATTTCGAAAATTATGGATTAAAAGGGGAGAAATATTTTCTTTGAAATTTGTTATGGAATGAAGATATGTATTCTTGGAATACAAGATTATCTCATTAAATTCAAGAAATCTCCCACTTGGTTATCCATATAGTATATTTCGAAAATCTTGAAATATAAAGGGCAAGAAAGATTTTCTTGATTTTCTTGAAAAAATATTATGAAAGATATGTATTTCTTGAAATACAAGAATATCTCATAAATTCAAGAAGATCCAAATCTTGGATTCTTGTTCCCTATATTTTTCGAAAATTCCATAACAAAGAGGAGTTGGGATTTTTGTGGAATATTTTAATTATGGAGAAAAGAATATATGAGATATATTCAAGATTTCTTGGAGATCAAGAAAAAGATTTTCCCATATTATTTTATCCCAAATTTTCGACCACCACACCTCTATAAATAAGGGATGAGTGTTTCATTCCCAAGTACAATTCCATGTGCTGGAAAAATTGGTAAATCCACAAAGGTGGTGCAACAAAGTTTATTTTCCTTTTGTTAATTGTTCGCGAGCATCCTACCACCGGATTGTCGAGCAAGGATTCAGGGAATACTTGGGAAGGTTTCTTTGGTGTGTCTAATCAACGAGGCCATTGCCATTCCAAGAGGTACGTTCACGTTAACTCGTAGTAATTCCGCATGCGTAGGATTTACGTGAACTGTTTATATGCATGATTTGTTGTTGAATTATTATTTGAATTAATATAGGATTAATTCATACTAGTAATAATTGTTATAATTAAATTTGTATTTAAATATTTATCCCGAATAGATCCGTGCAACTTATTTCCCAACAGTGAGAATCCTGCTGACATGTTGACTAAGGTTGTGACCTTAGAGAAGTTGAAGTTATGCATGACTTCAACTGGCCTTGGAAACTGAGATGAAGGCCTGACACTACTACCAGTGAGAGAGACCGTTCAAACGAAGGAGACAAGTTACAGTTGGAGTCAGTCTCCAGGTGGGAGATTGTTGGGATTATTGGAGCCTGATTGAAACCGGGACGCAGAGCACGGAGGCGCTCGACCAGTGCTCGTGGTCGAGCACATCTGCTCGGTCGAGCACCCACCTTTCCAGCCCGCACTAGGCGCTCAACCAACACATGAGGTCGAGCACTTTCACTCGACCAAGGCCCGTGGTCAAGCAGTCCCGACTGCCTGTGCGCGGATTTTAGGGTTTTAGGCCCAGTCTCATATTTAAACACTTTTGACTCATTGTATTTGTATATCACCAAAAATATAGTAGATCTCCTGGCTTGGTAGTGCCCCCAGACGTAGTCATTCCTGACGAACTGGGTAACCAAATTTGTGTTCCTTAATTCTTATTTCTATTATTTTCTCCATAATTGCTGCTTTAATCCTAACAGGATGTCCCATATGCCAACACCCTCATAACACCAGTACATTTCTGTAATGGTGAAAGACTAAGCCGACCCGTGGCATCAGGTGTTTGTTGAAAGTATTCCTCATTGGCAGTAACGACATCCACTATACGAATGAATACAGATTTTCTCATGTGAAATCTGCGTTGGAAGAGCTCGGGAGTATATGTCAGCCTATCAATAAAATAATCATTCATCAAGCGTTTCTCACCACGCTCGCGTTCCCTTTCACAATGCGCCTTCTTCTAGCTCTAGGAACGGAATCTCCTCCGGTCATATTAAGATTGCTTAAGACCATATCCTCGATCATACGATCTATTCCATGATTTTGCTGAGCATCCTCGATCGTGATGTCACTTGTCATGTGGTTGATACATGAAAATTACTAAGTGAAAAATTGCAATGGAGTACACGAAAATTACTAATGGTAAAATTACTAATGGAGATACATGAAAATTACTAATAGGAAAATTACAATGAACGATTTCATAATTAAAATAACTAATTGAGATTACATGAAATTAAATAAAGTTTCACAAATTAAAAAAACTTACAAGACAAAAACCAAAAAAAAAAACACAAAGTAAAAATACTGAAAATAACTGACATTCATTATTTGAACAATGTTAATAGATAGAGTTTCATCTCTTCTTCTTCTGCTAAAAGTGATCCATCAATCTGGATAAAAGAGCAAGTTGCAGCTCCATTTTCTTCTCCCCTTTCTTCCTTTGTTCTCTTTCTCTTTGTATGTTGATTCGTTCTCTAATCGCTTCAACTTCAGTTTCTCTAGTGATTCTCATTGCACGAATTTGTTCAGCAACTTCATCTGACACCACCTTACCTTTTCCTTTCTTCGTCTTATCTCTACCTATAGGACGTGGAATAGTTGAACTGCCACTGCCTGGATTTTCTGGATTAGTGGGGCTTGAATACTACCCTTCTTCACTGGTCCTTGATCTCTTTGAGCTACCACCACTTTCTTCAGTATCCTCTTCATCTTCGACACGGGGACGCTTTGGAGCACGATCAAATTTACTTGCCACTTGGGATGTTTACTCAAAACATCATTATACACAATCAAGTCGGTAAACTTGTGTTTAGTGCTAACAAAATAAATTTCATGAGCTTCTTTATCAATATCACCTTGGCTCATTCCGCTTCTATATCGTGTCTGTGCTTCCTTGAGTGCTTCCATCCACTTGCTGCAACTTTCATTAATTCGTTTCCAACGATTTCTCATCATCTCTATATTTCTTTCATTTAACTCTTCTGGCTTTTCTTTTAGAGCTTCTTCGTACATATCATGTACTCGTTCCCACAGTTTTGTCACCTTTTGATTTTTGCCAACTGTGTCATCTTCACTAATTAAACACCAAAATGACATAAATACAACATCTTCTTTAACGGACCATTGTTTTTTTACCACCTTTTTCTTTTTCTTTCCGAACAAATCGCAAGAGATATTTTTCGATATTTGAACTTGTTCAAAGATAGGAACTTGGTTCAAATTCGGAGAAAATTAAGAATTCTGATAATACTGAGAAAACTAAGAATCATCAGTATTCAAAAAGGATTCGAAGTTTTGATAATTTTGAGAATTTGAATGGCTTTGGGAGTAGGGGGAATAATTGGGATGATTTGGATCCATGTAGAAAATGATAAAAAATAGGAGATTTGGCACAAGTTAAAAAGAGAAATGAGAGTATTTGAGATTGTGATCCAAAATATATCAATATTGGCCTCTATTTAGGAAAAATTACTACCTAGTGTTATTTTAAAAGAGGTATTACTCTTAGGTGCTAGCACTTTTTAGTAATACGTTTAGGTGCAAAAGTTGACAAATCTACCCTTATACTAACAAAATAATAAATTAGGGATATATTTTTCTTAAAATAACCTGTCTAAACATTGTTTGACTATTTCTCCCCCATTCAAGATTTTTAGGTGGACATTACAGAAGATTTTAAGATAATCATGGCAATTTACGTCCAAATAGGCAAATTCTCAGTTCATTCCAAATCAAATTCGATCAATCTATTCAAATTCCCAAATTCCCATATTCTGCATAGATTCGTCCAATTCGTCCAGTCCCATTTATTCAAATTTCTCTCTCCCTCACTCGAACCCTTCTCTGTCTATCTCAAATTCACCACCGCCTAATGGCCGTTAGGAGTTCGTCAGAGAGGTGGCCATCGCCCAGCAGCGCCCTCTTTTTTCAAGCAGCGCACTCACGATGATTTTCACCGAAGGAGAATACGGCGACGGTGGAGGCATTGGAGATGGAGAAGCAGCTATGTCTCCATTGAGCAGCGGTGGAGTATGGTTATTAGATGTGGTGGATCTGGGGCAGATCCAGGCTTGAGTGGTTTTGGGGCCGACGGCGGTTGATTATTTCCGGGGTTAGATTTTGGTGGATTTTGCGGGCAGCGGTGGCCGAGTTGATTTTGTTGCGATTGTTGATGCACGCGAGCGGCGGCGCATCCGGGGTGGACCTAGGCGGAGGAGAAGGTAGAAACAAATACGTGGACTGCAGATCTGCGAAGGTGGTGGTGCGGCTGATATTGCTGCAATTTTGGGGGATTTCAAGATTCATAATTTTAGATCTATTTATACTTTTGGGTGTTTTACAATTTTTTGGGGTTTGTTGAATATTGCTTCAATTTTGGGGGATTTCGGCTATGTTGCATATATTTGTTGAATGAGAGATGATTATTTTTATTGAGCAAAAGATGTTTTCAGCTATGTTGCATATATTTTGTTGAATGAGAGATTATTATTGTTATTGAGCAAAAGAGAGAAAGAAGGAGATTTCTACATCGTGTGCATTTTTTTATTGAAGTGTGCATTTTTTTTGTAGGTGTGCAAGTGTAATTTTTATTATGTATGTGCAGAATTTTTACGGGTGTGCAGAATTTTTTTGCGGGTGTGCAGATTTTTATTTTACGGGGGTGCAGAATTTTAAAGTGTGCAAAATATTTAAAAAAATGACAGATGATTAAAAAAAATTGGGGTGTACAAAATTATTTACGGGTGTGCAGATTTTGGTTAAGAATATACAATTTAATATATATACGAATGTGTGACAAATGATAAAAAAAAATTGGGGTGTATGCAGAATAGTTTCGAATACGTAATTTTTTAGGTTGAATTTTTGTTACTAAAAAATTAATTAAATAAAACGACAAATAACTAAAAGAAATGGACTAAAAAAATCAATTAGATAAAAGGACATACGATTAAAATTTATAATCTACAATTTTAAAATTTTTATTATACAAAATTACTAAAAATGTGGGGTGCAGAAGAGTGTCAAATTTTAAAAACTGCACATGACTACCAATATAATATATTATTATATAGGGGGAGTGACTCTAAGGTAAAAGCCACTCCCCAAATAACTCTAAGGTACAAAATAACTTTATTTTGACTCTAAGGTACAAAAATATGGTTAAAAAGTCTAAGGTGCCCTTCTGTTCATTTTCTGCACTTCTAACACATTTTCTCCATTTCTGACGCATTTTGGAGTGCAGTTTTTTTTTTAATTTTCTGCACTACAAGGCCAATTTTATAGTGCCCTTTTTTTAATTTTCTGCACTTCCCTCTTTTTGATTTCACTTTTTATTAGTTGTAACTTTTTATATAATTTAATTTAAATTTTAGATTTTATAAAATTTGTACTTTCCCGAAATGTGCACTTGGTCAAAACAAAAAAAATAAAATTACGAATACATACAAAAATGAGATAAGGGTTATCTTTGGTACACATTGTATATAGAGTCACTTTAAAGATACTTTGTACCTTAAAGTCTTTTTGTTGGAAATTTTGTAGTGGAGAGTCATTAATTCTATTATATACATAAGGGTATTCAAGACTTTTTGGCCCAAATTGCAGACCTTAGAAGTAAGTCTAAAAAGTGCCAGAAGACCTTAAAAAGTAAGATCACTTGAAAAAATGGTCACTCAAGAAAGCTACCCCTCTATTTTTAGAGAATTTTATTTCATTAATTTTGATTTTTTTTTTTTTTAAGTGGATAAATTAAAATATAAAATTATCTAAATAAAATACACCCGGCCAACCAGAGAAAGACATATGGCAAAGATGAGATAAAATGAGATTTGGGCAACATCACATGCCCAAGGTTAGAGGATGACCATGGTCATAAAAAAGAAATCAATTCTGATTTTTTTTTTTTTACTTTTTCTTTTGGGCTTTGTCGAAGGATTTTGGTCAATTTGAATTATTAATTTGAAATTATATTTTTAAATATAAATTATTAATATTAAATTTTTGATTGATCAAAAAAAGGGGATTTGAAATCTTTTCTTTTTCTTTGATTTGAAATCTTTTCTTTTTCTTTCACATGCACTCAATTTATTCGATTATCTTGGACATTGAATGTTTACAATGAGTCTCTGAAATATTTAAATTTGATTGATTTTTAATTTTTAATTTAAATATTCATACAACTTAATTTTAAAAAAAATAATTAATTTCATAAATATCTTTTTACTAAAAAAAAGGAGTTAGACTTGACTGGCTCATTGGTCCATTAGCCAAAACAAGACTAGGCTAGACTAGACTACTTTTTATAGACCCAATGAAAATCTAAGCCGAGACTAGGTTGAATTACGTTTTTATAGACCCAATGAAAATTTAAGCCGGTCCAACACAACCCAAAAATACCAATTGACCCAATGGGCTGATTTGGGACCATCGGGCGGACCGAATTGCAAGCTCTACGTCTTATTACTTTTTTCATGTTTTTTCTTTACCATTCCTTTTTTTTTTGTGGAGGGAGGGGGCACTAGGGATTTATTTTTTTAAAATTGAAAAGTTAAACGCTCAAATTATCCAATAAATTACACAAAAATCCTCCCAAAAGAAATTCCAAAAATCAAGAGTGAATACAGTTCAAATTCCATTTGAAAACAAATCAGCTTAAACAATCACTAACAAAATTCTTTCGTTAATTTGAGGGAATCTTGTATTAGAAAATTACATATAATATAACAGAATTTTACTTTACATGTGATAAGAAATGAGACTCCTTTCCATATATAAAAGAGTGCCTCACTTATCAGTCCAAAGCCAAATTTCTTATTACTTTTAAGTTCATGATATGATAGAATTACTTATAAGTACATAAAATAGGGTTTAAAAAACTACAACACCCTTAGTTCTAATTTGAAGACTTACGGTCACATCAGCCAGTCTGACACAACTAAACTCCACATGAAATTATTTTCCTTAATTCCTTTCTTACTCTACTCCATCTTTCTTCATTTTTTTCCATCATTCTTCATTTTTTTTCGCTTTACAGAAATTGTTGGCAAGAACGAACACAAGTTTCATTACTTTATAAAAAATTATGATCCACAAAAATTACAATATGAAATTTCCATATCAAAATTAAAAAACAAAAACATTACAATATGAAATTTCCATATCAAAATTTTAAAAATTACATAAATTTATATATTTAAAATCCACAAAAACATGCTTCAAAATTATTGGTGTGACAAATCAAAAAATTCAATAAAAAATAAAAATATTACAATTTAAAATTTTCATATAAAAAATTGAAAAATTGGAAGCAATAGCTTCTAGGACGAAGCGGAGCCAAAATTTTATTTAGCTAAATTCTAAATTTATATATCATCTTCTAAAAAATCTCAAAATTACATATTTTTGTCCTAATTTCGACATGCATATATGCATTAAAAAAACATGAACAAGTTCATGTGCAGACCCTTATCCTCCGTCTCCAAACCCAAATTCAAAACAAATCGCAAACAACTCTATACAAATCTAGTATGAGTATTCATCAAAATTCAAAGTTGTACAAATTCGCAAATCGCAAAATTTATATCTAGTATGAGTATTTCAACAAATCACAAACAACGTTCAAATTCGCTCCAATTCACCCACATTTATTCGATTGTCTTTTTTCATTGCAGGGTGAATTGGAAAAAGACTCCCAGCGTCGCCGATTTTATTTCTGTTGGGGATGAATTTTGAGAGATCTCATTTTCAGGATTCTGGTTTGGTGAAGATCTACAACGATCTTGAGTGCGCGTCGCCGATTTTATTTACATTGGGGATGAATTTTGAGAGGGGGGTTTGGGGAAGATCTACAACGATCTTGTCTTGGTGGGTGGGGCAACTTGGCTCTGGGGCGGCGAGGAGGATGGAGGCAATTTTTCTGGTTAGGATGTTTGGGAGCACGGTGAGCGGCAAGGACTCTTTCTGGTTTGAGTTTGCTTTGAGGAAAAAAATGGGGGAGAGGGAGAGGCTGAAAATGGGGAAGAGGAAGAGAGAAAATAGGTGTGAGTTTTTTGTTTGTTGGAATTTAATTTGAGAAAGGAGTATTGTAGGTTTTTAACACTCTATTTGCACCTATCAATAATTAAAAAAGATAAAACCTGCCAAATAATTCTATGTAAACCTGCCAAATAAAACTACCAAATATAAGACTGTATCTACGTACTTGTCTATTAATTTTATATCAAATGTCGTATCTTTCCATCAAAACTAAACCTAACGCAAAGAGTGATGGTGTTTCAGAATTACTCTTTTGGAACAAACTATACACTCCCATTTTTATTTTATTTTTATCGGGACACAGTTAGTTGTTAATAGTTAGTACACCAAACACCCAAACACTCCACAAATTCATCAATCCATCTTATAATTCACATAACTCCAATTCGTTCCCAAAGGGAATCGAACTCTCATAACTCTAATTCGTTCTCAAAGAGAATCGAACCCAGTCTCCCACTCAATTTATGAGACAAAACTAACTATACTAGAAATAAAATTATCAATAGAATTAATGAATACCAAGTGAGAAAGATAAATGATTTAAGATCCATTTCACAAACACCAAAAAATGACTTCTTTTCATTCCCACCTAAAAGAATTTTTCTGATGTAACCACATTAATTTACTTTTTCAACTTCAACTTCCTGTTAATCGTAATAAAAAGCTGGCACAAGCATCTCAGATTAGATAACCAAAAATTGTGAAAAAAAAAATCCATTCCAGAAGTGCATGCTGTCATAGAAAAGCCTACAGAATGTCCATAAATAGAAAAACCATGTTTCAGTAAATGAATTTTGCATGTCAAAACTACAAATATCAGTATCTCCTCAATACATAAACATAACAGGAAGAACACATAGTAGAACAAGAGTATATAACAAGTAAAACATGAGAATTATGCAAGGAAAGAAGAAATAAATATCAAAATTATCCATTACCTAAATAAACGAAACAATTCATTATCCTACCCTCAACAGCCAGAAAAATGTTCCCAGCCTATGAAGTCAACAACAAAGGCGAATCAATTAATGGCTTTGCAAGAACCATAACAAGTCAAGGATTTCAAACATGTATGAAAATTTCAAACAGCAAGAGGCCACATAATATATACATGGAAAACGGACCAGATGCGGTGGTGACAGCGATCCTCTTCTTCTCGACCTATCTGATTATCACAAACTTGTTCGTCCCATGCTTCGCCCAATACGTCTTGAGATCAATCGGGTTAGCAAAGTTGTACCCTTCGGACGCCAGTTTCTCCAGAACCTTCTTGAAAGCCCCCTGACTCATCTTCCGACCAGCAATGCGGGCCCCACGTCTCTTTGTGCTCATCGGGAGTGGATACATCGATATAGTCGTGGTACAACACGCCGACTGCCACCCCCCACACCCCCATCTATAACACTGTTGTGGAGTACCAGTACACGAGCAAACGGGAATTGGGATTCCCGTGATGTCCATATCAATCCCGTTTATAACAACCTCGACATTCTTCTTTGCCGTTTTTGCCCTTTGAACGGAGGGGTTATTACCATTTTGATCCTTCTGTTCAGGGGCTTTTCTAGGTTTCTTTGCCTTGGGCGTTTTTGGGGTGGTCGGGCCGCCCCGTTTTTTGGTGGGGGTGCTTTCCTTCTTGACAACGACGGGCTCTTCCTTGGGTGTTTCTGGCTGTTGTACCATCTGCATTGGATGGTGGGACCCGGAGGACTCGGCAAGAATGGGGTTGTAAGGGTTTCCTGGGAAGATGTGCATGAATTTTTCACGAGGATTTATCCAATTATCGCGTACAAAGTCCATGTGAGTGACCTGTTGTTCGGAAACGACACAATCACGAGGGTGGAAGGCCCCGTTTGCTGATACCATTACGGGATTATCTCTCCCTGATAGGAAGGGTTTCGTGTCTCGATCAGATAGGGACGACATGAGCTGGAGACCGAGATGCCCTTTGAGTGGGGGCTCATAGTAACCCCAATTCCTCAGGCTATCTTCATCCATGGAATCTATATATACAAGAAAGAAACATATAAATCATTAGGTCCTCAAACATTTCCAATTATGGCAAGAACTTGTGTTACACTTAACACACATCCCTTCCAAAGTGTTAAAGCTTCAATCCCAAATTATGCCCCGTCTTACGCAAGACCCACTCTTCGATTTCAGGTATTGAATCATTCAATATTGTCACCCAAAACCTCAAAAAATCCATAGAGATTATGTGATCAGCAAAGAACCAATTTCTAAGCAGAGCTATATTATATACTGAATTGTTCTTATCATTACAAATGATTAAAATGTGGGCATTTCAACTAGGTGCAAAAAAAGGAGCAGAATCCAAATGCAACAATAATTTACATAGGAATCAACGGAGATTTACCAATGTTGTGAGTCTTCCAACAAATTTCTACCCATACAAATTAAATCATTTTGAACTATACAACGAATGCACATCATTCATAATTCCACATTTAAACGAGCCCCAATGTTTATAGGCAATAAAAAACATAAGAACCTAAGATCTGAAACATAAAGAAAGAATACCAACACAAAAAATCCCCCAAAAACAAATTACAGGAACAAAAATGCGAAATCAAACAGATCCCTTCGAATTAAGAAAATCCACGAAAATACAGAACATATATTGCAAAAAATTAGAAACGCCCAAAGAAAACCTAGACCCAGTCCAAAAGATTTAATCTTTGAAACTTTGCCACAGATCTGAAACATAAATTCACACAATCACAGATCCGCAACAACAATAACGGAAACAAAACAAATCAGAGCACCAATCGCAGGCGATACTGTAAATTTAAAAAAATCAAGCAGATAAATAGCTCAAATAGAAATATAGGAAAGACGGAGAGAGAAAAGCCCAGATAATATTATTTAGAGAGAGAGGGACAGAAAGAGAGAGAGGTAACTTACTTGTGGGTGAACAGCTCTTTTAGGTTTTTTTTCCTTCTGGAGAGAGGAGAGAGGAGAGAGAATTGGGAGACAAGAGAGAGAAGATAGAAACCAGAGAGAGACAGAGAGAGAGAGGGCCTTCAAAATTGAGTTTTCATCGAATACATTTTTCCTTATTTTAATAAAGTAAAAGATGGTTAGAAATCTTTTATTTTTTAAACCGAATCGCTATATAAAATAAATAACAATGTTTGAATTTAATTTTGTACAGCTGTACTATCCTCTTGAGAAACTGTTTTTCACAAACACGACATTTCCTCCACTTTGTGAAATTCTCGTTAGTCTTTTGCCTTGTTCGTGAACCCCACACACTAGATAGTTTTGCTTCGAAAAAGTATTACCAAAGTAGTTTTTTAAAAAATGGGATTGGGAAATTATTAATTTTTGCAAAGTAAAATAAGATGTCTTTAGGGAAGCTTATGAAATTTAATAATGCTACGAGTCTGAGTAAATTAGAAACCTGATTCATAAAATACTCCCTCCTCCTATTTGAGGCTTCACCCTTTGACCGACACACATTTAAAAAAAAAAAGTAACTTTATTAACTTTTTAAAGGGGATGGAGGGTGGAGATTGTGGGGGCGAAAATTGTGTGGTAGAGATTGTAAGATTCTTTTTCATATTTGGGGTGTGCAACTTGAAATGAGACGGACCGAAATGGAAAGTGTGAAGGCTCAAATGGGACGGGGAAGTATATTAAGGTTAGGTCTTGTATGCGTTCAGGTGCATCGTGCACTCATAATGTATTTTAGAATCGTACAACTTATTATACTGAAAATTCAATTTCTTTATACTAAATTGTACAACTATTAATATGTAAGTTAATTATACTTTTCAGTATAATAAATTATATAATTTTAAAATATATTATGAGTGTACAGTGCATTTGAATACACGCGAGCCCACTCAAAAAAAATTAAAAGGTGAGGTAGTCAAGTGTATAAACCAACTTGTATGGGTCAACTTCTAGAATTACAACTGAGCTAAAATGGAATGCATCTAATTAGTTCAGAAAAGCTAGGAAAGCTATATATGTACTTGTAAAACACCGCAACGAAGGGAATAAAAAGAATTATTCCCATTAATATTGATTGATAATTTTGATATACCCATAATGATTGATAATTTTTTTATACTCATAATGAAAATAGAAGTAAGTAATTGATTATCTTATTTTTATTATGAGTAGGTTTAGTGTGAAAATTTTCATGTGTGAAAAACTATAAAATCGCCCTAAATCATGACCTATTCGGACCAGGTGAATTATCTGCACCCTAAACACTAAATAATTAACCATAAATCAGGACATATTCGGGTCGGATGAACCATGAATCACTCGGGCCGAGTAAACCATGGTTCACTCGGGCCGAGTGAACCATGAACCAGTCGACTTTGTCTTACCTTCACCATATACATAATTTGTTTGTAAATAAAAGTTTTTTCATGTTAGCAAATTTTCATATTAAACTTTGCCTTTTATTATTTAATTTCATCCTTATTAAATCCTCCTCAAATGATATATATTATTGATGATTTAACCAAACAATAATAATAAAATTAATAACTTCATGGTGATTGACCCCTTAATGATACACATTATTATTCTTAAACCGCACCAAGTAGACTTTTAATTCACTAATCTCAAAACACTTTTTATATTTTCCTAATTTCGCATAAAGTATGCCTATATCTGTCAAAATGGGCCAAGCCCGTTGGGTTGTCCCGCCCCCTATATATGGAGTGAGTTGAGTTGAGTATTTACAACCCCCTGGGGAGCGGGCCTATACAGGTTGGCCCGCGCGCGCCGCGGGCTGAAGTGGGTTAGCCCATGGGCTTTTTATTTTAATTTTTTTAATATTATTGTTCAATTTAATTAAAATACATAAATACAAATACTAAAAAATAATCTGCTTCTCACTTACGCACACAGCAACAAAAAATATTTTATTTACTACGAACATTTTGTGAATATTGTTGCTTAATCTTTATGTTTATTTTAAGTGTTTTTGTTTTTAATTATTTGTCAAGATATTTTCATATGCTGCTTAAAATTTACACAAACTTTCGTGTGAAACATGTTTATACTATAAAATTGATATCAATACACTTATAAAATAATATCACTCTTATCAACTAATAACTATAGCATCCAGTACTATGATCTCAGGTTACAAGTGTTATGATATTAGTTTATAAGTGTAGTAAAAATTTGATACTATGAACAAGTTTCATCGAAAATTTACTCTAAAATTTATTATAAATAATACATTTTAAAAAGATAATATTTTATAAAAAAAGGGTCGGGGGCGGCTGACACGTGTTTACCACACCTACTTCCCAAGTGAAGGAAGATGTCGTTGTGTGCCCGGTTAAATATCGATCACGGGACTAGGATGTGGAATATAGCCTAATTGCTATATGTTGTCGCATGATTCTAGTGTGAAACATGTTGATATTTTCGAGTTAAAACAAAATTAACAACTAAACAAAGATTAACAACTAGAAAATTCAACAAGCAAAAAGAAAGCAATTAGGCAACAAACAATTTTGTTTCCAAGTGTGAGATGAGGTGTTCGGGTGTTTTTTCTTGTGAGACGATTATCAAAAGATTAATTATGGCATTTACCTCTATTTCTGGTTATTCCATAAGAACGATCACTACACAATATACTATTCCCATACTTGGTAAGCCTAGGGTCCGATATCATTTGAAATCCTAGGATCGGGAGGAGAATCTCCCCTTTCTAGCCTGGGTAATTGCACGGATATGGTCCTCTAATTAACTAACGACTATGTCCCCGTGTTTTCCCACTTGTATACTAAGTTCTACTCTCCTATATGCTCTTCACTTTCCACTCTAGGTGTTAACTAAAGTAGTTAATGTAAATTAGGGGGGGTTCTTATGTTTCTATCCAACTCTCGTTGCAATAGAGCATAATTAACTCAAATTCGACGAATTAAACCAATACCCATATGCCTAATCCCGTCTACCCAACTCTCGTTGTGATAAACTAGCATAAACATACAAGCTAATAGCAAAATCCAACCAAATTGAACAAGTAAAAACCCTTAATCTAAAGGATCACCATCAATAGAGATAAACAACCATAATCAAAGCAATTAACCAATCATCATCACAATTCCAAACACCCAAACACTAAGAACCTTAGCCCATGGTGCACAATGCAAAACCCATGGCTAAACAACAAGAATTCAAGGAACCCATAACAAAATTAACAAGTAAAATGCAATAAAAAGTAAGAATCACCTCTTGGATGAAATTGTAGCACAAAAGCATAACAAAACTCACAAATTCTCTTTGAATCCTTGCTTGAAATGTAAATAAAGCTATAACTAAGCTATTATATGAGGATCTAAACTATCTATGGAAGAAAAATTGAAAAACTAGCAAAAGTATTACTTGGAACTCTAAAAATTATCACTTGTTTGCTTCCCTATCTCTCTACCAGCTGCTGAATAATGAAAAAAATAAAGTTGAGCCTTTTTATATGCTTTGGAATCAGTTTGCACGTGTCCCTAGGGCTTTTTGGCAGCATCTCTGTTTTTGGACCCATTTCGATTTCGGGCTTCTCGACTCTCTAGTTGGTCGAGCTAGCCATAAGTCGCGCACTCGTTTTTGTATTCCGTGACTCGACTCGATTTTGGGTTGCTTTCGGTCGAGTAGCCCAAAAATTTCCCCAACTCGTTTGTACTCGAATGCTCAAAATCCGAGTAGATTGGCTCGACTCGATTGACCATTTCGGCCGAAAGTGGCACGCTCGAGTCGAGTCGATGCATTTTTTCAACAATTCTTCAAAGTTGTGTTTTCCAAGCTCGTTTCTTGCTTAGCTCGACCAGTTCTGCACTACTCGAATCGAACAACACTCTTTCCTCAAGTTTTTGTCAAATCATCCTCGTTTTCCCTTCAAATCCTGTACAATCAAGCATACAAGCATTATATGAACTTTTCTACCAATTCCGACAATATAATGATCAAAATCATGCAATAATCATCACATCTAGCTATGAAAGAGCACAAAATCTCAAGTAAAATCACCACTAGTCAGCGGCTAGCCTACTAAGCCCGCTACCTATTATGGGTTGGGTTGAGTAATTCTCAGCCCAAGTCCGCTGCTAAGCCCATTTTGTTTTATTCCCTGGGTCATATCGATTATTTAATTGTCTTTAATAATAAAAGTTGGTTCTTCATGAGATTCTACAGTAACTCTAATCAAAATCTTAGACATGTATCTTGGGCCTTATTAAATCGTTTGCCAACACTCATACTGACGCTCATTATGATTGGATTTAGGAGGTGACTTCAATGAAATTCTTTACGACAGTGAAAAGCAAGGTGGCCCTCCCAGATCTTTCAAACTCATGGACGATTTCCGAAAAGGTCTTGAGTCGGTCAACCTTCATGATATGGGAGCCTCGGGTCCTAAATTCACTTGGAACAACATGAGAACAGGAAACAATCAAGTCTTGGAGCGACTCGACCGGTTCGTGGCTAATAATGCGTGGATATCCAATTTCCTGAATGCCGCCGTAAAAAACCTCGACTTCTATGGCTCGGATCATCATCCGATTCTTCTTTCATTAGATACGGACACCAGCCACTCTGTTTTTTCTAAATCACCGAACTTCAGGTTTGAACACAAGTGGCTTCTTGAGGAGGATTATAAAATTAGGTTGAAAGAGTCTTGGGATTCCTCGAAAAACGAAAACTCCTTGTATACTAGACTTCAGCAAACTGCTACGACCCTTAAAAATTGGTCCAATGGTCGACTTGGGAATCTTGGACATCAAATCAAATTAACCCACACTCTCCTTAACAACCACCTTAATGATGAGGAACAAGATTTTAACCC
This sequence comes from Stenogyne calaminthoides, assembly GCA_037126765.1. Taxonomy (NCBI): domain Eukaryota; kingdom Viridiplantae; phylum Streptophyta; class Magnoliopsida; order Lamiales; family Lamiaceae; genus Stenogyne; species Stenogyne calaminthoides. The sequence goes on from JBBCBC010000018.1 coordinate 31,662,253, forward strand.
TGCTAGAATTCGCTCTCTCGAGAACAAGTTGGATAAGCTCCTGTCTCAAGAAGAAACGCACTGGAAACAGAGATCGAGGGTTAATTGACTATATTCGGGAGATAGAAATACATCCTTTTTCCACAAGACTGCCTTGGGCCACATAAAACAGAATCAGTTTCGCTCAATTACTTTAGAGACGGGCAGGGTCGTGACCAATCAAAGGGAGATTGAGGATAATATTATCAATTATTATTCTATTCTTTTTAAATCCCAACACCCCTCCCCCGGAGACATTGATAACATTACTAATTTTGTTTCTTCCTCTGTGACAGATGAAATGAACAATCAGCTGATTAAGCCTTTTATCGAAGAAGAGGTCCGGAAGGCGCTTTTTGATCTCAATCCTTCTAAAGCACCTGGTCCGGATGGCTTCACAGCCCTTTTCTTTCAACATTCTTGGGATGACATTGGCGGTGATATTACCAAGGATGTGCTCGACACTCTCAACGGGAGAACTAGCCTTAAAGATCAGAATTCCACTATCATATCTCTCATTCCAAAATTTAAAGAGCCTAAGACTCTCAAGGACTATCGTCCGATCAGTCTGTGCAATGTCTCCTACAAAATTATTTCTAGGGCTATCACAAACAGGTTTTGCTCCACCCTTGGCCAAATCATTGACCCTAGCCAAAGTGCTTTTGTCCCGGGCCGACTTATCACTAACAATATTCTCCTCGGTTATGAATGCATGCACTAGCTTAGGAACAATAAGAGCAAATCCAGCTATGCTTCCCCCAAGCTAGACATGAGCAAAGCCTATGACCTTGTAGAGTGGAACTACCTTGAGAAAATTATGACCAAGATGGGTTTCGCCTCAAGCTGGATCGCCCTTATTATGGATTGTGTTACCTCCCCCACTTACTCCTTTAAGATCAATGAGGCAATCAAGGGCAACATTACCCCCTCCAGGGGATTACGTCAAGGAGATCCCCTGTCACCCTTCTTCTTCGTACTTGTCTCTCAAGGTCTCTCTTCTATTATTAATGCTCATGCCTCGCAAGGGATTATCTCAGAATTCAAAGTGGCTAGGGGAAGTCCTATGATCACACACTTATTTTTCGCCGACGATAGCTTAATCTTCTTCAAAACCAACAAGGAGACGGTCCTCGCCATCAAGAAATGCCTTAACGATTATAAGAGGGCTTCGGGTCAGCTAATCAACTTTGATAAATAAGCCATCACCTTTAGCAAGTGTACCTCACCGATGAACATTTCCTTTACTAAAGACTGCCTCCACATCCATATAAGTCAAGGCTATGATATGTATCTCGGTCTCCCTACCTTCTCCAGCCACAATAAAAAAATGTAGTTTGGGTATCTTCGGGAAAGAGTTTCAAAAAGGTTAGATAATTGGAAAAACAATTTTTTCTCGATGGAGGACGGGAGGTCCTCCTTAAATCGGTTATCCAAGCTATCCCCACCTATGCTATGTCGTGCTTTAGAATCCCTACCACTCTCTGTGGTGATATTGAAGCCTTATGTGCGATATTCTGGTGGGGGGGTAATTCTTCGGAAAAAAAATCCATTGGAAAGATTGGAAACTACTCACGAAACATAAGGATGAAGGTGGTTTGGGCTTCAGGGACCTAGTTTCTTTCAATAAAACACTCTTGGCTAAGCAAGTTTGGAGAATGATCCAAAACCCTGATTCCCTGGTGACCAGAGTTTTCAAAGCCAGGTATTTCAAGCACTCTGATATTACGGAAGAGACTATTGGATCGAATCCCTCGTACATCTGGCATTCAATCATTTGGAGTAGATCGGTCATTTCTGAAGGACTTTATTGGAAAGTCGCGAACGGTAGGGATATTCATGTCAGAAAAGATAACTGGATCCCAACCTTGCCCCCCGAAAAGATCACTTCTTGCATCACTTACGAAAGCAATGTCACTGTCAAATATCTCATATCTCCCGAGAACACGTGGGACATCACCAAGATCATCAGTCTCTTCCTCAGTTACGAAGTGGACGTAATTAGGAACTTACCCATTGACCAGAATGGATCTAGAGATGCTCGCTTCTGGATCCACAATAAGAAAGGGGTATATACAGTCAAAACAACATACTGGAATCACGTCTCCACCAAGCCCCATGCTTCGAGCAACATTACTGGATCCTCCAGTCATACCCCTGCGTTTTGGGCAAAGATTTGGAGACTCAATATTCCCCATAAAGTCATAATTTTCACCTGGAAAGCAGCCCACAACGCCATTGCTACTGAGGCCAATTTAGCGGCTCACCATGTCCCCTGTTCCCCGGTGTGTGTACTCTGTGGTTCCTCTCAGATCGATACTAATCATGCAATTTTTTTATGTCAGGTAGCGAAAGAAGCCTGGAAATCGACGGACTAGTGGAACATTATTAAACAAGGGCGAAGCTGCCCTTCTGAAAATCTTGTGACCTTTCTACTGAACTCTAAGGATAGTACTGAGATGGAAAAGATTGCTATTAAAATGTGGGGGATATGGAAAGAACGTTGCGATATTATACACAGGAAGAATTTCAATCAAAGCGCCACTCTTTCTACGTATCTGTCGATCAAGGCAGACTGGACATACTCTCTTTTAGATCAATATCACTTTGAAAAAACCAAGTTGTCCCTGAAAATGCCCCGAACCACCCATCTTCTTCAGCCCTCTCGGAATACAGATACGACTGAAGCATTTTGCCTTAAAGTGGATGGGGCTTACAATGAAGCCACCTCTTTTTATGCAGTGGGCTTCGCTATCTATGATCCTATGGTAAACTCTGGGCTGCCTGCTTCCATAAAATCAACCCTCCAGGTTCAGTATTAGCGGCGGAAATTACTGCAATAGTTGATGGTATCGCCTTTTGCCTTAACGAACTTCAGAGACCATTCATAGTCTTCTCAGATTCACAAGATGTTATCCATGCAATAAAGGCAGATTCTACCTTCATGGGCTACGAAGAAAGCATTACCACCAAGGCCCGCGCCCTGATTTCTAACACCTCAATTAAAGGTGATTGGTACTGTCCTCGGACGAACAATACCAATGCTCACAATTTGGAGCATTCAGCGAGTAAATCTCCCCCCTCAAGCTTGGTCGGTGCAGATATTCCTAAACATATTTTGTCTATAGCTCAGGATCAAACCTCTTTGTAAATTTATGTCGTTGAGCTCTCAAAAAAAAATGGGTTGTAGGACGAGTCGGACCGTTTTAACTATGTCCACTGCCCGATATGGATTGAGTTTAATTAAGTATTTCTCAGTTCAAGTTTGTTGTGGGTTAACCCGCCAAAACCCATAAAAATATGAATTGTGGGCCGACTTGCACCGACCCGTTCTATCAGCTCTAACTATGCCCGTTAGACTAGCCCCATGATCACCGATTAGGGAGTTGGACTAAACATTTGATAGCCCGTCTGAATACGGGTCATGGGCATTGATAAGAGTGGGCCAACACTATTTCTTTTTCTTTTTTACATTTAGGGGTAATTTTTCTTTTGCTTTCTTTCAAATTACTATTATATTTGATATTCATATCTATTATTGTACTTTATATTTTATAAAGTAATCTCAATATACACTAATATAAATGTCAAATGTGGATTGGTCAAGTAGTTAGAGTTTCACTACCTAAGACCCGAGATCTTATATACGAGACACATGTAATATATTCCATTTTATGGTGGTTCCCTTTATAGTGAGACGATGACCCTCCTCTTATGGTGGTGGTGTTACCGTTGTAGTGCGATTACAACTCCTGGCGTTAGCGAGACGAAAAGATGTGTCATGTGACAGGTGAGAGAATGAACTTAAAAATGTAATAGACTGTCTTTAAATATATATACACACTAATATAAATAATAAATATACAGATTTGTAAATTTTAAATTCTACGACATTCATTTTTGAATTTTACTTAAATATAATTTTTATTGAATTAAGGCACTTAAATAAAGAAAAATAATAATTGAATTATTTTTTTATAATTTCAAATTCTTACTTTGATTACTTAATCAAAGAAAGAACATTAGCATAATTTTTTATGATAAATTACAAGTTCTCGATTTTTATTGTTTACTTAATATTTGACAACAATGAAAGAGATTGAGCGAAATTTTAAATTTCAAAAATAATTTGTTACGAGTTTGTATTGTTTACGAAACAAATTTACAGTTGCGTGAAAATTACGCATTATATATCAAATTAAATTTAGGAAAAATATTAACTTAGGTAAAACTATCAATTTAAGTTATTAAAGATTTTTCATATTGATTCAAGGTCTAAATGATAGAAAACTATTAATTCAGGACCTGAAATATAAATATCAATTTAAGGCTCACACATTTTAAGACTATGTTTTACACTTATATTTCATGTCCTTATTTTTTTATTTTTAGGGTTTAGAATTCAGGGTTCAGGATTTAGGGTTCACGGTACAAAATTCAGGATTTATGGTTTAGGGTTCATGGTTTAGGGTTTAGTGTCAAACATGATCTTTAACTGTATAAGTCTCGAATTGATAGTTTCTATCTTTCAGACACTAGATTGTTAGTTTTTTTTATCTTTCAGGCCTTGAATCGATAAGAAAAAAATTTAAGACCTTAAATTGATAGATTTATCATCTTTCAGGCCCTAGATTGATAAAACTCCTTAAATTTACTAGTATAATTTTTTTAATTAAATTCAATTCCTATAATAAATAGACAAATAATTAATGTTTTTATCAGTCCATGAAGTAAATTCGGCTCAAATCAAGCCTTTGAACCCTAGCAAATCAAATAAGACCCAGTTCATAAATTCATAAAGCCCGAAAAGTTGAACCAAGCCCAAGTCGAGAATTGGCGTCATCAAATTTTAGATCAAAAATTTTCCGGCCCAATAAATATAGTTTACTAATTAATAATGTCCAGTAAAAATAATTAATATTATTTAAAATGCAAATTTTGTACATGGTTTATCCAATATATACAAGATCTGACACTGATTTTATGATATTTGAGCTTATTTTTATTTATATATTGATTTGATTTTATGTTATTTGAGCTTGTTAGGGTAATTAAATAAACGTATTAATTTTATACCTCTTTACAAGTTCATACTTTTAGATGAGACGATCTTGAGTTCGATTTCCATTAAAAGTAACTTCAATCATATTAAATTATCGAATTAAAGACTATTAGGTCAAAAAAAACTCCATAAAGTAACTCTTGGGTCCAATATTTTTTTTAAATTACTCATAGGTCCAAAATACCTACTAAAAATCTTAAACTACCCTCCACTCATTACATATTCAAACCCCACTCATTCAACCAAAATCTCGTCCAACTCCCTCTCAGAAAATAAAAATAAAAAATCTCGTCCAACTCCCACCCTCCCCCAATCCCCACGCCAAAAAAAATATCTACAGAAAAGTCACCCCTCCGCCGCCGCCGCCGCCCCACCCATCAACGCTACCCCCACGACGCCACCACTCCCAAATCCAGCCGCACCCTCCCCATACACCGCGACGAAGACATAGATCCCGATAATTTTGTTTTTCTCGCAAAAACGGGCAGATCGGCATCTATTGAGGTTGGGGGAAACGCAAATTTGGAGAGGAAGTATATGTAGATCAGGGAGAAGATGACGAAGGCGAAGTCCTGCGCGCTCACCATGCTGCTGGCGGAGGGGACCACGCCGACGGCGAGGGCGTTGAGCTGCCAGAAAGTGAAGAAGCTTTGCCGCACGGACGGTTTTCCAACTGGCTTTAGGGCGGCGTTGGTTACTTTCGATTGGTGGTGCTCTTCGTCCGGGAGACTTATTTTCGACTGAAATTTGAATTTACTGGTGGAAAAGGACCAAAAGTGACACAAAAGGATAAGTCTGTATGTATTCTGGTGCAAGGACCAAAAGTGACTCAAAAAGCTATGTTTTGTATGTATCCCGATGCATCGTGCACCCATAGTGTATTTTAAAATCATATAATTTATTATACTAAAAGATGCAACTTGTCTACACTGAACCGTACAATTATTTTTTCTTGAGACTCACTCCCAAAAGTGACACAAAGTATCAAAATTGAGAAAATATAAGCAAACTAAAATTGAATTCCAAAAAAAAAGGACAATTTGTGATATTAACTACACCTATTATAACAATATACCAAAATTACTATAGTCACGGTTCGAGTTCATTACAAAAAAGGACAAATTAAAAGCCGAAAACACTAAATCAATCTTAAAGGCTAATCTTCAAGCCCTTAAAGTGTTGTTGATCAATGATAAACTATAACAATGAAGAAAAAAAGCACAAACAAAAGGTACATAAACACTATATATATATATATATAGTTGTTGGTGATGACTATGAGTATTTTTTTTTTGATCGGAAAAGTTTCAGTTTGATGACTGAGTATTAGAGTGAATTGAGAGCGAGTGAAGAATGAATGGTGGAAACCAAGCATGATGTGCTTGCAACAAGAAGAAATGCAGCTGGAATATAAGCCATAGTATAGAAATCTTGAATCTTTCCTGCATCAATCTCTCCCCATAGCCTCTTCATATCAACCGTTACTCCGAATACTGCCCCAACCCCCGTTGCTAGCACGAACGCCACCACCTGAACGTTCGGCGAGAGAAAAAGAAACCAGTAAAAATCACATCTTAATGAATAATTAGGTTAAATAGTACATTTTTATGTCATTTAACTTGTACCAATTTTGACTTTTGTCTACAATGTCACGTCATACTATTATATAATTATCGGGTTAAATGCAAAGTCCCACAAGAAAAATTTCGTTGCAGAAGTGTTCCTTTTGTTAACAATATATAATACTCTTCCGTCTTAAAATTATTTACTTTTTTTTTTTCAAAAGACCCGTCTCAAATTTATTTACCCCTTTCTATAAAAGGACAATAAAGCAACTACACCTTTTTTAATATGATACTCTCAACAATTCAAAATTACATTTCATTATGTTTCTTTTAACACAAAAAATTATCTACTTTAATAATAAAATAGAAAGGAATACAATATTCTCAACCAAAAATCATTTTATCACTCTAAATACTAATAAATTAATAACTCCCACATTAAAATCCAAAAATAAAGGGGTAAATAATTTTGGGATGGAGGTAATTAAGTAATAGTTATTTTAGCATGAAGTGTTTGCATAATAAAGTGTAAAAAGTGATTCTTGTGGGATTAATTTTGCAATTAAAATGTAAACAAATCATTTTTAGCATGAAACCTAAAGTGCAATGAGAAATTTATCTTGAGACCACTTTTTACATTTAACCCTATAATCACTGGATAATTCAGAAACATATATGTATATACCTTATCTGCATAGAAAACAATCTCTAGGTAGCGATAGTGATTTATGAGATGTTTCTTGGTCTTCATGTAATATATTGCGAACGGGAGTTGCAGCAATGTGTACCCAATTCCAAATAACGTCACAAAAAACACGTACCTAAAATATTAGAGATCACAAAAACCTTTAGTTAATCGAATTAATGAAAATTTTGTGGTGAACACGATATACCTTATAAGATATTTATGAAGAAGTTTTACGGTGAACTCGAAATTAAGCAAAATTTTACTTTTTAGCATAATACTGATTTTGAGACCTGGAACAACTCATAAAATCATGAGTAGATCTTGCGTGAAACTGTCTCATTGTGAAACGGGACTTATATAATTTGGGAATTACGTTTTTAACACTATAGAACAAAAAAGAAAAAAACTCTTGTAAAGACGCTTTAACACAAATCAAACATTATTTAAAACATGATGTTTTATATGCTAAAGGGTATTACTTTGTATGTTAAAAAGTATTACTTTAGAAGAGAGAGATAGTTCATGTGAATTTGATTCACAAGAGGCCTACTCAATATCAGCACATATCAATTTTTGGCGTTTCATTACTTTTAATACATGACAAGTGTAATAAATGACATTACAAATCATGACCGTAGGTCATGTACTAAGGGGGTGTTTGGTTCACGGGATTGGATTGATTATGTGTGATAGGATTGAGTGAGATTGAGAAAGATTGGATTGATTTGACTGGATTTGTTGAATCAATATACGTGTTTGGATTGTGAGGGATTAGATGAGATACCTATTAAAATGTCATAAACACCCTTAAATTGAATTGAAACAACCACACTTTATTCTTGTGTATTTATTCAAATAATAGAATGACAATTTGTAATATTGCATGGGATATGCTCTATCTCACCTTTCACATGAGATTGACATATCCCTCCATGGAGGGATTTTGTATATTTTCTACCCGGGTTTGAAGTATATCATGGGTCATCATCCTACAAATCAAACGGTAGATTAGTTGGGATTAAAATTATAATCATGGTCTATCCTTATCAATCCGTGAACCAAACGGGACCTAAAGGTACGTACTAAAATATCAAAGTGAAATAGAGAATCTTGATCGACTCAATATTATGTAATTAATATCAAAGTGAAATAGAGAATCTTGATCGACTCAATATTATGTAATTGGAGTGAGAGAGGGAGAGAGAGAGGGGAATTAGGTTTACTTGAAAGAGTGTAGATCATTGTAATCAAAGACATAGCCATTGCTGAAGGTGACATGCATGGTTGGTCCTCACAATTACCGCCGATACCACCAGACAAACTGCTGCAACCACTCTTGCTGTTAGAGTTGTAATTGGAAATTTAGTACCACGATCCTCCTTATAATCCTCAAACACACGCCCAGACATTTCTTATTTACTACTATGTATCACAATTATGTTTAGTTACTTGCTCAATGACGACAACAATCTTATATATACGCACACAATTTTGGAATTAATTAAGCAACAAACGAATCCTAAATTTTTGTGTATTATATGTGTTAATTAATTGTTGAAGTCCCTCTAGCTAGCTAAAACAAATGACAAGCCGGCCGGCTTGATTTTATGTGTGTACGTATAAGGTAAAATGCTATATTAAAATTAGGCTAACACTTGTATGTATCCAAATGCATGGTGCATTCATAGTACATTTTAGAAAATGAAATTGTTATATTGAAAGATGCAACTTATTTACACTGAACCTAATTGCACGGTTCAATGTAAACAAGTTACATCTTTTAGTATAATAAGTTGCATGATTCGAAAATATACTATGGGTGCACGGTGTACCTAAATGCACATGATACCCCTCTAAAAATTAATATTTCAAATTGATTAGTCAATACTTTCATTCCAAATGTAAGAGACTCGTATTTTACCCTATTTTCTTTTTAAGTCTTGTGGAATATTCGTTGTCCTTTTGTCATCGACAAGATTGACATTGGTCTTAATTGCACAATTTCCCTAAGCATAGTTCGTTTATGAAACGAGCACTTATTTGTGGTTCAGACAATTAGATTAATTCATAGTTGATCAGTTCTTAATTATCAGAAAAAGGGTTAAGAAAAAGGGTATTAAATTTTAATATACTATTTCATACTGAAACTTCAATACTATACCTAAATTTATATAGGATATTGATATGCATTTTGAAATGTTATACATACTTTTTTATCGTAATATTAATGAAATATCAATTTCTTTTTAAACTTAGGCATATACTGAAGTAAAAAATTTGACTATACTTACCATTATAGTACTAAAAATATTAGGTACTATACCATATCGACAATCTTGGTATGCCAAAAAATTCGATATTTTTCAATTTGAAAAGTCCATATTTCGATTATTTTGGTATCTTCTCTATCCCTAGTTGGAACAATGTTTAAATTTTGGATTGGCTAACATTTTCCAATACTTTATATTTTCTACTAGTGAAGGAGAAAATTAAGATAAATATAAGTACGATCAAGGGGTAAAACTTAGATAAATAATAATACAATCGCTAAGATATTTTTTTTGACAGGTTTCGCTAAGATAATTAATAGTGCATACAATGGTAAATTAAGAAAAATAAAAGTACAAGGGGATACCTAGCTTAAAACTAAAATGGAGGGGTAAAAGTAAAATATTTTGAAAATATAGGGGTAGATAGGACATTAATTATGTCTAATTAAAATATGCTAATTCACTGAAGTATGCAAATCTGACTATAATCCCGCCAAAGGTAGAGATAAATTTTTTAATATCACAAGTATTTTGGAGCTATACATATATGGTTTCATTTCGTGGTACTTTTCAATTAAATTATTATACAAACATCCTAAAGTTGATCATTAATTTAAGAGTTTTGAATCACAATTGCTCCCATAAATTTGACCTCAAATAGATTTAGTCCCATTAATTTTTTTATCGTCGATTTAATCCAATAATTTTGACAATATTCAATTTTAGTCTCTATTTCGATCGAAAAACTCAAAACGACGTTGTTTTACTGTTTCAATTGGAGCTTTCCAGCGGATGCTGTGACTGGATTGACACTTGTATTTTTTTTTAATTATATATATATTTTTTAAAAAGTTAAAATTAAAACATATATAACTGACGGCAAAAATTAGTCAAACACATTTAAAAATACACGTGGTAGTCCAGTCACAACATCTGTCTGAAAGCCTCAAATTGAAACGACAAGTTGTTTTGTGTTTTACGATCAATTTGTGACTAAAATTGGACATTGTCGAAGTTATTGAGACTAAATGGACGATAAAAATAAATTATGGGACTCAATCTATTTGATGCTAAATTATGAGAATATTTTAATTCAAACTCTCAATTTTAATTACCTTGAATAATTCTTGAAAAATTGGTTGCTTGTCATATTGTTTTTGTCAATATTGGTTTGGACAGTAAATACATAAAACAATCATAAAACCAATTTTCACTTATTCCAAGTTATGAAGTCAAGTGAGAGCTGAAAATGAGTGGTATTATTGGAGGATTGTGGTGTATAATTTTGTTAGATTTCAGTAAGGACAAGCGAGTAATGACATTCATCCGCGGTTTGTCCAAGAATAAGCAGCATAGCTTAATTAGATCATTCAAATCAATTAATTAAATAACTGACTTAATCTGTCAAAAAAAAAAAAAAAAAAAAAAAGGCATGCAAGACCTTGTTTATAACGTACGTGCCCGATATTGCACGCTAAAACTTCGCTGTCAAGTAATTGGATGTGAAATAAAATGGGGCAGCTGGCAAGGGGCAATTTTGTCTAGAGAAGAGCTTTCTTATTTTATTAAATTTGCAGTATTTAATGCTCATCCAATAATATTTCGTAACTTGTTGGAAGTATGTAATTTATGTCTAGTATGAAAATTTGCATAAGTGAAAAAATTTAATTAAAATTCAATTTTAATTTCTAGAGGGAAAACCCGATGCCTCGCATGTGGCCAACAACATTCGTTGGTAGTATGTAATTTATGTCTAGTATGAAAATTTGCATAAGTGAAAAAATTTAATTAAAATTCAATTTTAATTTTTAGAGGGAAAACCCGTTGCCTCGCATGCGGCCAACAACATTCAAACCCGCGCCTGAAAGATAGATGACCAGATTCTCCACCACTGCACCACAATTAATTAATGATAAAGATCATACCATAACTAATTAATCTGAAAGATTCATATATTTCTATAATATTTCTTTTGCCTTCTTAAATATTTACAACTAAACTACAATTACTTGACAATTTTGAATATATTATATTATATTTATATTGTAATAATTTGTTTTATTTATAAAAAAAAAACCCATTACTTAAAAAATTGAGTACTTGTATCTCAAGAGTGACATGAAGACATATATTATATCTCTAGTTATCTAGTGGATTCAAATATATAACTTTTTTTATTTTATTAATACTCCCATACATATAATACATTTGAAATCATATTTTTTATTTTAATATTGTTATGTTTTAAATGTAATATTAGTTTGTTTGATTAGATATCCTTCATAATTTACCTTAATTTTTATTATGTTTATATTTGTAATATTGTTATGTTTTTGCTTGTAATACTATTATAGTATCTTTTAATGTAATACTGTTATGTTTTGCTTATAATACAACATCATTCTCTTATTTGAAATCAAGTAGAAGACGTTAATGATTGTTGATTATGAATTTTAATATGTTAGAAATTATAACATTAGATCCAAAATACCATCTACGATGATTAACCGAAACAGGAAGAAATATTAATCATAAAGCGGAAGCGTACCTGAATCCAATGATTGATTTATGCTTCAGATTGGTTTGGTTTCCCAAACTATTAGTTTCACTCGTCTTCACTTTTCCGTAGAGAGAATAAAGAATGTGGAATGAACGTACTGATGTTTGGGGACCATAACCCTAACTTATAGAATAAGTTTTCTATATTTTTTATTTGGTCCCTCAACAAATAGAAAATCACTTAATGGTTTCTACACATAAAAAGCCCATGATTATTTAATACTCATATTAGCCCACAACTTAAACTTTAGTGGATCACTTTAATTGAGCCACTTTAAGACAAATGTACACATTTAATTTGACACGTGGAAGCACAATATGTTGGATATTTCCAACAATCTCCCACTAGGGCAAACACGTGACACCAGACAAATATGTATTTCCAAAATGAGCTCAAACCTTGTTGTCATCCTTATGAGTATCCCTTAAACAATCTTGTCACTAACTGTATCGATATAGGACAAAGGAGGCTTTCGTCACCTTAAGTGTGAATAAACCCATCAATAATCACAAATATCATTACAATCAATAACATATCAATCGTGGTGTGTAACATGAAAATTACATGTAATGTGATCTGACATGATCTATTTCCAACTGGTCCTTCCTTATTCCTTAGTGAGATCAACCAAAAATCAAAATTAAATAAACAGACTGTAAATAAACCAAAACTTTATTTCTCTAGAGAATTATCCAAAGCACACAAAATTGTGTCCATAACATAATATAAAGCAACAAAAACATTATAGATTCCCACTAAACCAAAGTATGCTAAAATAACATAACACCCATATGAGTTGTATGCTCATGAAAGACCTTGGGTGATAAATCTTTAGTTAGCGGATCCACAATCATTGAGTCTGTTCCAATGTGCTCTATAGAAATCTGACCACTCTGCACTTTTTCCTTCACAACTAGGAATTTTATGTCAATGTGTTTTGACTTAGTGGAACTCCTGTTGTTATTGGAATATAACACTGCCGAGTTATTGTCCCAATACAATTTAAGTGGTCTTTCAATATTTCCTACAATTCGCAGCCCAGTGACAAATTTTTGCAACCATATTTCCATGATTGGACGCCTCATAACAAGCTACACTCCATGAAATAGCTCCTCCAGCCAACAGAAAAATATAACCCGAAGTGGATCTTCTACTATCTTCGCATCCAGCAAAATCAGAATCAGAATACCCAATGATCTCCAACTGATCTGATTTTCTATATGTAAGCATATAATCCTTATGGTTTCAGTTTGTTGCACGATACCAAGACCTTTCTATCAAAGAGATTTTAAATGAAAGATCTTGGGGAGGCCTCTTTTGTTTTGGGAATCCAAATACATCGAGATCGCTCTCAAGGTATTTTTGGATTATCACAAAGGGGATATATGGAAAAGGTGCTACAAAGATTTGGTGTGCATAACTACAAAACCAGGTGACACCCCTGTGGCTAAGGGAGACAAGTTTAGTCTCAACCAGTGCCCTAAAACTGAATAGCACCAAGAAAATAAACTTACTCCCACTGAATTTGTGATACAGACAATCATCAACAACATTTTTCTCAAAACCGAATGAGACAACTACTTCATGAAATTTGTAGTACCACTGACGAGAAGCTTGCTTGAGTCCACAGATGAATTTCTTTAATTTGCAAACCATATTCTTTGGGTCTCCTGACACAAAGTTTTCTGGTTGCACCATATATATTGTCTCATCAATGTCACCATTGAGAAATACCGTCTTTACATCCATCTGATGCAACTCAAGTTCATAATGTGCAACTTGTGCCATTATGATTCTAAAAGAGTCTTTTGTGGAAACCGGAGAGAAAGTCTCTTTAAAATCAATGGCTTCCCATTGAGTAAAGCCTTTAGCCACAAGACGTGCCTTATATCTTTCCACATTATCATTTGAATCCCTTTTGATTTTAAAAATTCATTTACAACCAATGGGCTTCAAACCTTCTGGTAATGGAACAAGATCCCAAACTTGATAGTCTTGCATTGAATTATACTCTCTGTTCATGGCATCAATCCACTTTTGAGAATTTGGACCCTTCATGGCGTGATGAACATTGATAGGATCATCATCCATTAATTCATTAGTGTCCTTATTTTCTTGGAGAAAAATAATATAATCATCTGAAATAGCTTTTCTCTTATCTCTAGTGGATCTTCTCAATTCTATAGGTTGTTGAGGTTGTTCTTGAATTATTGCATCAACCTGATAAGGAAGACCTTCAACATCATCCTGTTGAGGTTCCAGATCAGCTTCTTCTCCAATGACAGGTATGAATACCTGAACATTGTCATAAGCAGTAGTAGGTGTCGAAGTCGACTCCTCCTCAAAGGTAATGTCTCTAACCTCATTTCTCCCCCCAAACTCAACATCCTCAAAGAACACCGCATTTCCCGTCTCAAAAATTGGCCTTCTAGTGGGATCGTAAAACTTAAAACCCCTGGATTTTTCTGAATAACCAATAAATTTGCTGCTAACTATTTTGGAGTCCAATTTCTTTTCATTTGTCTTGTAAAACCTAGCCTCAGTTGGACATCCCCAAATATGAAAGTGATTTAGACTGGGTTTTCGCCCAGTCCAAAGTTCAAAAGGAGTTTTAGCAGCTGCTTTAGTTGGTACCCTTTTGAGAATGTAAGCTGCAGTCTTTAGTGCTTCTCCCCGAAGTGAATTTGGTAGGGATGAATGACTAATCATACTCCTCACCATATCCTTTAAAGTTTTATTTCGTCTTTTAGCTACACCATTCATGATAGGTCCGGACATGGTGTACTGTGCGACTATTCCACATTCCTTTAGGAAGATAGCAAAAGGTCCTGGACGTTGTTCTCCCGAACCGTCATATCTACCGTAGTATTCACCCCTACGGTCAGATCTAACACATTTAATCCTTTAGCTGAGTTGATTTTCAACCTCAGCCTTAAATATTTTGAACATCTCCAGTGCCTCATTTTTTTCATGAATGAGATATAGATACCCATAACGTGAATAATGTCTATGGATGATATAAAATATTGTTGACCGTTCTAAGAAGCCTTAGGGAATGACCCACAAATATATGTATATATCAGTTCTAAGACATCATTAGCTCTTTGGGCACTTAATCTCTTCTGTTTGGTCTGTTTTCCTTTAATACACTCAACACATACATTAAGATATGAAAAATCAAGTGTATCAAAAATGCCTTCTGACACAAGCCTCTCAATTCTAGTTTTTGAGATATGACCTAAACGTTTGTGCCATAAGTTAGCCGAATTTTCTTTATTTAATTTTAGCTTAGTACCTCTAGATTCAACATGCAAGGATTCATTATATGAGGAAACAATATCAAGCAAACATAGATTATCATATGCACTTAATGAACCAGTGCCCAAAATACTGGAATTATTTGAAAGTTTAAACTGACAATCTCCAAATGAACAAGTAAAACCATATTTGTCCAAAACAGAATTAGAAACCAAATTCCATCGAAATACGATAAAAGTATCTTTCAAATCCAAAAAATATCCAGTCTGTAATAATAATCTAAAATGCCCAATTGCCTCCACCTCCACCGACTTGCCATCCCCCACATAGATGTATCTTTCACCATCACTTGGCTTTCGGCAGCTCAGGCAACCCTGCATTGAAACACTTATGTGAGTGGTAGCACCAGAATCTAACCACCAAGTGTCTTTAGGTACTGAAGCTAAATTAACCTCAGAACAGACCAAAGTAAGGTTTGTACCTTTCTTTGCACGCGAAGCATGATATTTGGTACAATCCTTCTTTTTGTGTCCAGACCTCTCACAAAAGAAACATTTTTCATCCTCAGTATTGTTATGTTGTTTCTTGTGTGTAGGACCCTTATCCTTAGCAGCTTTCTCAACAGACTTCCTTTTAATGCCCTTTCCCTTATCTTTGGAATGGCCAGCTGAGCAACCTCAGATCTTTCTAGCTTCAATCTTTCTTCTTCTTGCACACAATATGAAATGAGCTCATTAAGAGTAACTTTCTCCTTTTGACGGTTATAACTGACCTTAAATTGGCTGAATTGTGCAGGAAAAGATATGAGCACCAAATGCAAGAGCAAGTCCTCAGACATCTCGGGTTTCAATTCACTTAATTTTGAAGCAACGTAAGTCATCTGCATGATGTAATCCCTTATATTTCCCTTACTCTTGTACTTCATTGAGATCAAGTTTTCCAAAAGAGTACTTGTCTCGACCTTATCATTTTTCAGAAAACATTGCTCAATATGGGTAAGGTATTCACTGGCCTTAGTGATTTTTGCAGATGCAGTGCCTCGAAAGGCTTCCGGAGTACTGCGCTTCATGATCACTAGACTAACGCGATTTGAGCGCTCCCACTTTCTCATACATATTTTTTTTCTCAAATTTTTGTGTGTTACTACATCTATGTATAAGTGTTACTACGTTATTATATTGAATTTTATTTATTTTTTATTAAATTTTTGTGTGTTGTTACATCTATGTATAAGTGTTACTACATTGTTATATTGAATTTTTATTTTTTTTGTTAAATTTTTGTGTGTTACTACATCTATGTATAAGTGTTACTACATTATTATATTGAAAAAACTTCATATCTTACGTAACACTTAATAAAACATATCGTAACACATAAATATTCATAAGGTAACATGGGTCACAAGGTAACACATTATTGTTCATATGGTAACACATGATTATTCACATAGTATTACGACGATATATGAACAGTGTTACATATTACTAAAAAAATATGTGTTACTACATGAATAAAAAACGTTACCATATGAAGAAAAACGTGTTACCACATGAACAAAACTAGTACAAGTGCGAAAAGAAATCACAGTCCAGAATTACAGATTTAAAGAACAATTTGATGTGTTACTACATGAACAAAAAGAGTGTTACCATATGAGAAAAAGAGTGTTACTATATGAACAAAAAAGTCGATTACAAAAAAAAAAAAAATCTTTCAAATTCAAAATTACAGATTTCTGTAACAACGTGAAAAAAAATGCAGAAGGATTTGAATTTCATTACACACTTTGTGTTGAGGGGTAATCCAAACATCACACACATATTCTCTCTTCTTCTCGTAGAATCCATATCGAAATCCAAAATGAATGACCTGATTTCATCCAATAATCGGAGCGAAAAAAAAAATTAGGGCACGAACAAGGAAAAAGAAAGAGAGAAGAAGAGGAGAAGAAGAGGAAGAAGAGGAAATTCCGACGAGGAGGAAGAAGATAAAAAGCCCATTGGCCCACCAACAATCTGCCCTAAAACCCGATTCCTCAGACCGCGAGAAAAAAAAGACTCAATTGCATAATACTATTTCAGTTATGAATTTAATACCTTTAATAATTTTAACATTTTTTTATATTGTGAATGTAATATTTTTATATTTTTTCATGTAATACTATTATGTATTGCATGTAATACTCTTTTGTCTAACATGTACTCTTCATAATAAAAGAACAATATGTAGTATATGAAGATAATAATGTAATATTATTTAGGTAAACAAACAATAGTATTAAGTGCAAGCCGTACTACTATTTTATAAAAGTGGTAATACAATTTAGTAAAGCTCCTAAAGTTATAAAAAGATATTAAATAATTATTTTTGAATGTAATACTATATGGGAAAAACAAGTAATATTATTTAAGTAATTAACAAGAAAATATCGTTGATCTCAATACTTTGAAACTGAATTAAATTGGATGAGAACAAAGATTATTATATTATTAATTAATTAGTGAGAGATTTATTAATAAATATTTAACGTATTATAGTGGTGTGTCTTTTTATATAAATTTGTTTGACCAGAGCAGCTCTGTGAAACTAAATTAAATTCGATGAGAAAAAAATTTATTAAATTACTAATTAATTAGTAAGAGATTTATTAAATAAATATTTTAATATATTGTAGTGGTGAGTCATCTTATATAAATTTGTTTGAGGGTTAAATTCTAAATGATTTTTTTGTTTTCTGTTTTTAGGTTTACAAAAGAAAAATTTAGAAAAAAATTATGAAATGGGGCTCACCAAAATCTGAATTGGTTTACAAATGAAAATTTTAGAAAAAAAACTTGAAATGGGGCTCACCAAATTCGAACACAGGACTCCCAAATTCGAAGCAGCAGGCTTCTCCACTAGGCTACATAAGAATCGGTGAACGTGTTTTGTCAGCTGATAAATATAATAGCACTGTGATCCGCGAAAAAAGGGGTTGCCCCATCAATAACGGGTTGACCCGCGAATTTAGAAGAAATACCAAATTGTGAAGAATTTTTACGGTGAAAACTTTCGCACTAGACCTACTCAATTTATATTATTACACTTATAAATTAATATCATTGTATTTATCTACTGATACTATTACACTTATGATAAACTAAAATTATAATATTAAATGCTATTGATATTAGTTTATAAGAACAATAATATCAGTTTATAAGTATAATGATATCTGTATATTTTCTACCTATACCTCTTTAACCACCAAGAGTTGGCCAAGTGTTGTAGGCTTATGATTTAGGAGTATGTTCCTCTCTAGGTCCCATGTTCAAAATACTTTTAGGTGCGATCAATTCTTGAAATTGGATCAGGCCATACAGAGCTTGTTCTGGCTTGAATTGGGGCCCCACTAGTGGACAATAGATTCTGGTCCCTCGAATTAGTCGGTCTTTGGGCCGAATGCCGAGTTATAAAAAAAAATATAATGATATCAATTTCATATTATGAACAAATTTCTCATGAGAGTTTGTGTATTTTCGGTAGGCTAAATTAATGTCTATCTTCCCACTAGGTCGCTCATGGGTCGCGCAATCCATGCTATCTATGCACGACCCTTTTTAGTATGAATAAATGTGTCATAAAAAGACCAAAAAAAAAAAAGTTTTTAAGAGACAAAAAAGAATTTGCCCTATCAATATATGGTATTTTGCCAATTTTTTTATATTTATACAGTAAACACTGGAGTAGAAGCATGTTTGACTGAGTTTATAAGCTCCTTAAAATAACTTATATAAGTTATTTTAAGGAGCTTAAGTTGTTTTAAGGAACTAATTAAAAGCTCTACAAAAGTATTTGGTAGAACAAGATATTTAACAATTTATAAAATCTTAAAATAAACTTTAATTTTTGTAGTTTATAAACTTAAAAAAAAAAGTCGAGATAACCCAATTTATATACTTTGTTAACCACATGAATCCTAGCCACCTGGGACTCCATACCACCCGCCACCCCACACCACTCCCCCCCCCCCACCCCCACCCCCTCCCACCTCAATATAAAAAAATAATTATTTTCTATTAAAATTAAAATTTTAATAAAATATTCGTTAGTATTCCATCCGTCCCAATTGTATAGACTTATTTTTCTTTTATGAATGTCCCAATCATATAGACTTGCAAGAATAAAAAAAATGCCTACATTGATTGTGGTGAAAGAAGCGTAAAAATCATAAATGTTTCACTAATTGCACAACTGTACCCCATGGTTAGTAAAAGTATGCACAAAATTTTGGCTCACTGTTCACTTTCGTTCAAAGAACACTAACGTGCACACTTTCTTCTTCTGCACTTCTTTCACTCAGTATGAAAAAAAGCACACACACACCACTTATGTTAAAGGTGTCAAGAAGTGGACGGTGTGATTTTCGTGCATATTTTTATCAAACATTGGAGTTTTATGGAATCCTAAATACATTAAAATTATATTTACTTTATTAATGATATTGATACTTATATTTTGGATCCGCCTCTGGAGTTATATGTCTTAATTTTACCTGCGGAAAAACCTCTAGCTTCTATTTCCTTGATGTTCATGGTTCCTACCTTGGGGGTGGTTTTTTAATCTTTATTTTAAACCCTATAAAGTTTGCAATTCATTCACCAAATAAGGCATGTCTAAAAGTATCATAATTTGGTAGATGAACAATTAACATATCCTCATTCATACATCCGAGATATATAATATACTCAATTTATTTAATTATTTCATAAAGCCAGCACATTGCATATTCTCCAAGATTACATCATATTATCATATTATCATATATGGACTGGCATGGCACACACTTAGATATGACTAGCAATGATTGTAGCAATAGCATCGACGGCGGAATCCCTGACAATCACCACCTTCAAAACCCTCTCGTTTGCATACATCAGTGCATTTGATGTCGTTAAGGCAGACTCCCCAGAACTTCTTGCTTTTATACGTGCACACTTTCTTCTTCTGCACTTCTTTCACTCCGTTCACTGAACCTGTTGTTTATCCAAAAGTATTTAAATTAATAATATGTTATATAATAAAGTAATTAAGATTTTGTTTTATCAAAATAAAGGACAAATTACCACTGATGATGAGGAGAAGGACCAGAAAGAAAACAGGTCTCATGGTGGGAAATTCTTGAGTATCTAAAGAGAGAATAATGAGTGATAATGTGAATTAGCAAGTGAGGATATTTGGGTTTTTATAAATGTTAGAGATCATGCTTGAATTGAATTAGAGATAAGGCAGTATTCATAAATTCTTATTTTCAACCTTGTTACGTATGCAGATATCAATAGATAAGAATGGGTTGAAATTGTGGATCATTTCTGCTGAATTGATACTAACTTTTATTCCCAAAAATAAAATAAAATAAAATCACAATAATTTCATCTTTTTCTACCTTTCGCCAAAAAAAAAATAATAAAATCAGCTTTTTCTATTTTCACTTTTTTAAATATTAAATTGAAAATGTCATTACGGGCAATGACTCAAAAGTCGGTCCAGGCGGTCGCCTTGGAGATGCCTAGGCGCTAGACGACCGTCAACCAACCCGATTTTGTGAAAAATGGTAGTTCTAAGCGTTTTTGATCTAGACGCATCCTATATTGCCAAGTAGAGAGTTAGGTGGGCTGTGGCTTTTCTTTTTTTCTTCGCAGAAAGAAGTTGTTTCAATTATTAATAAAAAAAATTAAAACATGGCTAGCATAAATAAAAATCCCCCAAATTCAAATTGAGAGAAGGGTATATGTATGCTCGCACCGTCATTTGCTCGTTGTCCGCCCGCCCAGACGCCCACACTAAGGTATTATTTGATAATTAGAGATTTTGTTCTTGAAATAAATTGATGATAAGACAAAGATTGATAATTTTCACTACACTAAAATTTCAAAGTACGAGTGATTTAGCTTTTTTGTTAAATTATTTTTCTTTTACTCTATAATGGATAATGGATATAAAAAAAAGTGTTTGAATCGTTATCTTGATTTAGGCGGGCATATAATGAATTTGTTAATTAATTTTGAAGTATATTTTTATTATAAGATATCGAGAATTAGTAAATAAAATTCATTTAGATGAAAAAAAATAATCAAACCGACTAATTTCCTATTAATCCCCACTTTGGCGGGTTAGGTGCTAGGCTGTTCGAATCCGTCCGACTATCGATTTTTAACTTTTGCACAATTGTTTACTAGTAGTTGTGTAGATGATATTAATTTGTTAATGTTACATAATAGTGTAATTAACATATTTTGTTTGATTATCTGTTAGCTGAACGATACATAGCTTGTGTCCGTAAACTAAAAAACATTATGTTGAACTTTTTTTAAAGCTGTTAAACTTAATTTTAAAAAAATATAAATGCTTCTATTTTTTTGGGTTTGCAAACATACCGGTAAAGTAAGGGGAAAAAACAATTAACATGAGATATAGACTTGACTTTAACTTGAAGTTCAACAAGATCGTGTATGAATAAAGTCATTTGAAATGATTTGAAAATGATGGATATGAGGTTCCTATTCAAAATCTGCTTCTTAAAACTCACAAAACAAAAATCTACTACTTTGAAATCCTTTATTTGGATTTACTATGAATTTGTTGAAGAGTTTTCAATTCAATGTTTAGAAATAAAATTAATTTAATATTGAGTGTTTAATTCTTTTAATTTTAAAATTATGTGAGATTCACGTCACGAAAAAAATAATGAGAAAGAGAGTGGAGGAAAAAAACAAGGAGTTATAAAAAATTATGAATGAGAGAAATTGAATGACAAGTAAACAACTATATTTCCTATTTTTTTGTATTTTTCCTAATCTTTTCATTTGCTTTCTTTGCATTTTTTCCTGTTTTCTATTTTGTTTTTTGTTATTCTTTTGCTTCAAAACCAATTAACAACAATTTTCTGCTTATTTGCATTTTTCCAGTTTTCTCTTTTGCTTTTCTTGTGATTTCCTGTTGTCTCTTTTGCTTTTTTTCCTTCTTTACATTTTTACTGTTTTCTCTTTTGCTTCTTTGAAGCTTTTCCTGGTTTTTTGTTTTGTTTTTGAAAGCAAGTTTTTTTTTGCTTTGGTTTTTTACTTTTTTAATTATCTCCATCCCACAAAGATAAGTGTATAATTATTTTAACACAGATTAAGAAACGGAACGGAAGTCATTATATTAAAATATTTGAAGTTTCATGCATGCCGTTATTTATCATTAATGATTCATATAATTAAGGATTGAGATTATTTAATGCTTCTATTCTTTGTTTCACATTAATGAGTTTTACCAAGCACCCGAATAGTGCATTAATTATATTATGGCCGCGCTTAATTACACGTGAGTTTTTGCTCTACACACTCATTATTTTACAGTTTGCATATTTATTTTAATTTTTACATTTTACTCAACTCGCACATTATGAATGGTCTATCTTACCCCTCTTATAAAATGTCGATCACACTGACCAAATTTTAGGAAGGTCGTTCAATCTTGTCAATTTTTTAAAATGTCAATCATTCTTGCCGATGTGGAAAATGTCGACCACAGTGGTTGACAAAGCTAAAATTCAGTTGGTCGACAAAGCAAAAAGCCAGCTCTAGTCAATTGATATTTTTGTGATTTTCAGTAGCAATTTTTTAGCACTAAACACCAAAAAACTTTATATATCTATCATTTAAACTTACGAAATGCATAAGAAAACTTACAAAAACTCTATTTATCTATTATTTGATATGAGTCTTCAAGACGTAGGAATTTTGGAGGGTTAGAGTTTATGTTTTTTCTTTAAATTTCAAGAATGTTGTAAATGATTTGGGGAAAATAATGTACATATGGATTTAGATTTGAGGTGTATTGAGTAAAAAAATATTTTAAAATTTTAATATGATAAATATACATTAAGGGTATGTAAAACAAAATTTTGTGTGTTATTAGCAGTGACCTTATTTTATTTGTATTGGAAACTAAATTATCTACAATTTCAAAGAAGAGAGGCAATCGTTTATTTGAACAACTTTTCAACTCAATTTTACAATACAATAGTCTGCAAAAATATTATTCCCACCGTTTTTTTTTACTAATAGCCGACTGCCAACATTTGTGATCGTCAAACTTATAAATATATGCAAATGATCAACTCAAACAAAAACCACAACAAAATGTTAGAAATAGATTTGAATTAGTTACCTATGTGGGATCGCGCAGGGCGCCTCTGGATTTCTACATGGTATCAGAGCGGTGCAATGCTCGAGCCGTGTGGCGGTCGAATTCCCAAGGTCTGGAGGTTGTTGAATTGACAGAGTGGCTGTCGAATTCACGAGGCCAGGAGGCTGTTGAACTGACGGAGCATGGATGATTCTGTCTCGATTATTGGATTACGAAGGACTCACATGTGAGGGGGCGTGTTGAATATATAAAGGATTTTACATGTTAGTTGTCCCACATCGAAGTATTGAAAGAAGTAAGACTAACTTATAAACTTAGTGGGCAGCTCCTACTATCACCTATTGATTTTAGGATGGAATCTCACTAGAGGCATGGCTAGTCTTCTTCACTATTGAGTGTGTGTGGGATCACACAGGGCGCCTCCGGATCCACAGTCTTCCACGACTCCAATTTCACACATAAAACATAAAAGACAAACAAAAGACAGAAGAAAATCGGGCTCAGATCCTTAGATTCTCAAATGGGGATTTCTCATGATGCAATTGAGTAACCACAAAGATCGTCTCTCTCTCACACCCCCTCACTCACTGGTAGCTCTCACTCTATTTTTCGTCTCTCTAATTGTGTTATGCCACAAAGTTGCTTGCTTCAAGGATATCTTAATCACTCACCAAACCTCTCAATTTATAGTTGTGTGGTGCACTCAAATCCAATAGAAATTCCACAATTTATGGCATGGTAGAGGATACTCAAATCAATCGAGAAGTAATTTTGAGAAGAAAGAGGAGGCTGCCTACAACATTAGGAAAGTGAGGAGAAAGAGAGATAATAGGTACTCAAATGTTTGTGCCAAAACCACATTGGCCAATTGGGCTACTAACTTAGAGTTGTTGCCAATAAAAATAGGCCCAACAACCTAGAGAACATGATGTTGGGGAAAGTGATATTAGTCCAATATTGGAAAATACTTGTTCTTGAAATAAACATAAAAATTATTTCCTGGAGCAATTTCAAAGGTTGCAACACACTTTGACGTTAGAATTAGATCAGTGTCTATTATATGGCATGAAGTAAAAGAATGCTCGTTTGGAAAGTGGTGCCTGCAATCAAATTAACAAAAGTTGTCATCTTTTGGATCAAAGACAATCTTTCATTCTAACAAGATAACGCAAAGCCCCATTTAAGTACAAATGATCTCGATTTAAACTTTTTGGATCTTGGATTCTTTAGAGCCATTGATACTATCAACATCGATGATTGATTACTGTTTCATAACATTGTGCAGACATAAAAATCTGGTTGTATTACTTCATAAATATATCTTATGAAGATTATTAATTTATTAAATAAGATCAGCAATGGTTATAACAATAACAACGTCGACGAAATCCCTGACAATCATCACCTTCAAAGCCTTCTAATTTACACACAACCTATTAGAATTTAGAGGCACGTAAACACGTAATACATGGGCAACGGAAATTTAAGTTCATCAACAACGAACAATTAATTGTATAATTAAATACGAGTAAACGTAAACAGAATTCTTATAGCAATTCGTACACGGATTCCTCAACTATGGTATCAACGTAACAGTCGTTTACTAATTAGCACAGATCTGCCAGCGTTGAATCTCCGAGATGAATTTGCTAGGAAAATTCTAACTTAGAGATTTTATGGAGAAATATGAATTCCCAAGAGCTCATATATACATGAGAGGTCCAGCTTAAACCTTAAGCTAACCTTTATTAGGAAAAAAATCTAATAAAATAAATCTCTTAGATTTATTTCACACATATAAAATCTCTACGGATTTAAATTCCATATATGGCAAATCTCTAAGATTTGTTTTAATATATATTAAATCCTACAATAATATTCCAAATATTACTATTGGGAATTCTTATTTAATTAAATCCAATTTAATTAAATATTAATAATAATTAATTTCAAATTAATCTATTATTAATTTCTTCTCCATAAATTAAATATTAAATCTAATTTAACATTTAATCAACCAACTATAATTAGTAAACAACCGTTACTTGTTATGTGACTCATAGGCCCTCATATATCGAGCGATTAGTCAAACTAACGGTCTTAATTGAACCCTAGACAATAAATCAGACATTCTCAATATATGAGGTACGTTGCGAGGAAATGTGCAACTACCTGTAACTGAAACATGGGCTATTACGATTTCCTCCTTTCATTCGCGAATACTCGATTAAGTCTTGAACATGATGAAGTGTCTATTCAAATAACTTAATCAATTTATCTTTAATCACTAATTGATCATGTATGTCATACTTAGCCACAAAGTCTAAGATGACATGCATCGACCGATGACTTTGATCCAATTATGATGAGAAGATGAGTATTCTCTCTAAATCCACTTTGAGGAATGAATCATATTCTTGGCTCAACTACCACTTACATGAATTGATGAACCCGTGATGAACCATATCTACCCATAGGCGGGATTAAAGCGTCGGCCGTGGTCAAAGTTCATCATTCCGCACATGTCGTGCGTATTGACCTCAAGTCAAAGGAGTATTGCATCGCTCCCACTAACCGAGACACCCGTAGACACATATAGTGGAACTACATCAAACGGTTTCTCCGATGGGTATACCAATACCCTCTAAGGTATTTGTGCATCCATCATGAGATCTAGTATCTCGAGTAAGTGAGATCTTACTACATCTAAGAGTATGATCGCAGATCGCACATCAATCTCCATTGCAGATCATCAATATCCCATTTTGATGATTCTTGATCGGGGCTATTTGAGAATCACGCTTAAGTCATCTGAGTTCTCACAACCTCAATGACAACAATGACTCATGGGAACACTTGCATGAATAAATGCAAACAATCAAACATAATATTCAAACAAGTGTATTGCCATACATTAATATTAAGTGAACTATAATATTAAATCAAACTGAATATCATCGAAAGTATTATGTCTACAATAGATTGTCTACAGGACACTAACACTAACAATGTGACTAGAGTCAATCACCTACATGTACATGAAGACCATCAAAATGTCTAGTGTGTACATTTTTTTTTGGTGAAAGGATCTGTCAAATTAATTATGTGGGAATGCATTTTAATTCTATTTCTCCTATCGTTATGATCACCCGGATCAAATGATAAGTCTAGGTACATGCTCGTTTATGCTTATTGATATCGGTTAAACAACCAAGAATTGCAGTGTTGTCTCAATACAACTTTATTAGATTAACCGCACTTGAACTACCCCTAGTTCTCTTAAGAACTATAAAATCCAGACAGCCTCCTTGAGATGTAGCAGGCTTCACAAAGTGTTAGTGTTAGTGTCCTAGAGACAATCCATTGTAAGGACATAATACTCAGATAATATTCAGTATTTGTTTAATGTTAATGTTTGTTTAATATTAAATGTATGGCGTTACACTCATTAGAATATTATGTTTGATTGTTTGCATTTATTCTTATATGTGTTCCCATGAATCATTGTTGTCATTGAGTGTGTGAGAACTCAGATGACTTAAGCTTGATTCTCAAATAGCCCCAATCGAGGATCATCAAGAATGATATATTGATGATGCAATGGCGATTGATGTGTGATCTGCATCACACTCTTAGAGAGTGTAGTAAGATCTCACTTACTACGAGATACTAGGTATCTCATGATGGATGCACAAATATCTTAGAGGGTATTGGTATACCCATCCGAGAAACCGCTTTGATGTAGTTCCACTATATGTGTCTACGGGTGTCTCTTGGTTAGTAAGGGAGCTATGCGATATTTTTGACTTGAGGTCTCAATACGCACGACACGACATGTGTGGAGTGATGAACTTTGACCATGACCGACGCTGCACCCGCCTATGGGTAGATATGACTTGATTGGGTTCATCAAGAAGTTCATATGTTAATGGTAGTTGAGCCAAGAAAAGCATTCATTCCTCAAAGTGGATTTAGAGAGAATACTCATCTTCTCATCATAATTGGATCAAAGTCATTGGACGATGCACGTCAACTTAGACTTTGTGACTAAGTGTGACACTAATGATCAATTAGTGATTAAAGATAAATTGATTTAGTTATTTGAATAGACACTTCATCATGTTCAAGACTAAATCGAGTATTCGTGAATGAAAGGAGGAAATCACAATTGCCCACATTTCTATTAGGTGTAGTTGCACATTTCTCGCAACGCACTTCATATATTGAGAATGTCTGATTTATTGTCTAGGGTTCAATTAAGATCGTTAGTTTGACTAATCGTTCAATATATGAGGGCTTATGGGTCACACAACAAGTAGTCCCCTTTACAGATTAAAATTGGTTGATTAAATGTTAAATTGGATTTAATATTTAATTTATGGAGAATTAATTAATAATAAATTAATTTGGAATTAATTATTATTAATGTTTAATTAAATTTGATTTAATTAAATAGGAATTCCCAACAATAATATATGGAATATTATTGTAGGATTTAATTATATGAGGAAATAAATCGTAGAGATTTTCCACATATGGAAATTAAATTCGTAGAGATTTATATGGAGAAATAAATCCTAGGGATTTATTCAAATAAGGATTAGGGATATTTTTCCTAATTAGGCTAGCTTAAGATTTAAGCTGAGTCTCCTCTATAAATATGAGCTCTTGGGATTCATAATTATCAGTTGTTTAAATTTCTCCATAAAATCTAGAGTTAGAATTTTCTTAGCAAATTCATCTCGGGATTCAACGCTGACGAATCTGCGTGAATTTGTAAATGGGGATTACGTGGATACCGTAGTTGAGAAATCTGCTCTTGAGTTGCTGTAAGATTTCTTGTTACTGTTTTTCGTGTTCATACTTGCAATTATATGTTCATTGTTGGTGAACTGTTTAATTCCGCTGCGCATATTTTACGTGTTTACGTGCCTCTAAATTCCAACACAAAGATCCTTCATCATGAAGGTCTTCGACAACTAATCTTCAACAGACTGCATTAACGGGATATTGTTTCTCAAAATATGTCGTCGACATATACGATTATGAAAATAATATTCTTCCCGTTGCGTTTACGATAAACGCAAGGATCTTCTGAATTTCTGATGAAGTCAAAAAACTTGATAGCTTCATCAAACCGGATATTTCAACTCCTAGAAGCTTGCTTCAATCCATAAATGGATCTCTGTATCTTGCATACTAGATTAGAATTTGGCTTAGATTTAAAAACTTCCGATTGAGTCATAAACACTTCCTTATCAATGTTTCCATTGAGGAAAACTGTTTTGACATCCATCTACCAAATCTCATAATCAAAGTGTGCTGCTATCGCAAGTAAAATTCGAATGGACCTGATCTTTGCAACTGGTGAGAAGGTCTCGTCACAGTCAGTGCTTTCACATTGACTATAATTTGTGGTTCTTGAATTTCTTCAAGTTCTATCAGCTTACGACCTTGTTCCTTAAAGACATAGTCTTCTTCGAGGAACTTGGTCTGCCTATAAACAATCATTGATTATTTCTCAGGTAGATAGAATCAATATCCTTTAGTTTCCTTAGGATATCCCACAAAGTAACCCTTTTCACCTTTGAATTCCAACTCGTCGGTAAGCATCCTTTTTCACAATCACGGGGCAACCCCATATTTAATATGTGTAAAAGTTGGCTTCTTGCCACACCATAGTCCATATGGTGTATGCTCAACCGGTTTAGATGGAATCCTTTTCAGAATGTAGATTGAGGTTTGTAACACGTATCCCCATAAGAATTTCGAAAGAGAGGAAAAACTCATCATGGACCTCACCATGTCTAACAGGGTTCAGTTTCTCCTTTCGGACACATCGTTCATCTAAGGTGTTCAGGGAGGAGTCCATTGTGACTGGATTCCATGTAACTTCAAGTAATCAATGAATTCATGGCTAAGGTATTCACCTCCTCGATCTGATCGAAGAGTCTTGATACTTTTACCAAGTTGCTTCTCTATTTCAGCTTTATACTCTTTGAATTTCTCAAAAGATTCGGATTTGTGTTTCATAAGATACACATATCCGTATCTTGAGAAATCTTCAGTAAAAGTGATGAAGTAGACGAAGTGACCCCTAACTAGAGTGGGCAATGGTCCACAAACATCATTGTAGATCAACTCTAGAACTTCTTTGGCATGCACTCCTTTCCCAGAAAAGGGTATGTTGATCATCTTGCCCATGAGAAAAGATTCACAATCTCCATAAGACTCACAGTCGAATGAGGTTAAGTAGTCTAACTTTCTTAACCTTGTAATTCTTTTCTCGTTTACGTGATCAAGTTCTTCAATGCCATAAGTAAGTCGGGTTTTCATGATTACTAAGTTTGAGTCTTTTATTTTATATATTAAGATCATTATATCCACAATGCAACAAGTATAAACCATTCACCATAGGGGCATTCCCATAAACCATTCAACGTGAAATAACCATTATTATCACTAAAATTGAAGGAATAACCCTCAATGTCTAACATAGGAATGAAAATAATGTTGCGAGTAATAGGAAGAACTAAATGACAATCATTAAGTTCTAATCTAAAACCAAAGGGTAAGTCTAACACATAAGTCTCACACGTTCAGTAGCAACTATTGCTCCGTTTCCACGTATAAGACAACTTCACCCGGTCTAACTACCCTATGACACATGAGCCCCTTTTCACATTAGTGCAAATGTGAGAGTCATATCCAATATCCAATACCAAGCAGTTAGCGCTATTAGTGGACATGTTTATCTTAATAACAAACATACATGTTCTAGTACTAGAAGCACCTAGTGTCTTCTTTTCAACATCCAAAACCTTACAGTCCTTCTTTCAATGCCCTCCTCTACTTATAGTAGAGACACACATCCTTGTTTACCCGCTTTTTTTTTTTAACACCATCTTAGTGATAGTGAACTCAAAAGTCTTGAGCACGTTGTGAAGTTCAGGCATGGTCGCATCCGTTTTATTCGTATTGTAGTTCACAATGAAGCTAAAATATGAATCCGAAAGCGACTGGACGATAACATAAATGAAAATATTGGTCTTTCAGCTCAATGTCTAAATTACCAAGTTTCTCAATTAGGCCTATCATCATTATCACATGAGGTGAAATCTTCTTCTTCAGCTAACCGGCATCTTAACAGATCTCTCATCATTTCATAAATCTCAGAACGAGATTCAGAATCAAAGAGATCCTTCAAATGCTTGAGCATCTCGAAAGCACCCATTTTATCATGTTGCCTTAAGTAATTCGGTAGTCATGTCGAGCAACATCACACACTGCGTCTGGGAAGCATCCTTCGATGCTTTTCCCGAAATTGCTTCGTCAAACGAATTTGCCAAGGAACCAATCGCAGGGTAACGAGGATTAAGCGTCTCCAACACGTACTCAATCTTTTCTAGCCTTAGCACTAAACACACGTTTAGGTGCCAGTCCAGAAAATTTGGCCTAGCCAATTTGTTCGTTTCCAAAACACATCTCAATGACAGTTATTCATTTCAACTAACCAAGAGAAATAAAATAAAATGGGAATTAAACAAATAATTCCCATGATCGATATTCAGCAATCAAAATAAACATGGCCTTTCTTTTGTGTTTATTTTGTCTCCATTATTTTCACA
This sequence comes from Stenogyne calaminthoides, assembly GCA_037126765.1. NCBI lineage: Eukaryota > Viridiplantae > Streptophyta > Magnoliopsida > Lamiales > Lamiaceae > Stenogyne > Stenogyne calaminthoides. The sequence continues at coordinate 31,693,474 of JBBCBC010000018.1, forward strand.
TATTCAACGACCTCATCGGAAGAATACAAATTTATATCTAATATAAATCATAATGGACTAGAATCCACATTCCTACTATTACAATATCTGGCTAATGACATCGCAACAAAGATATTTGGTAGATCTCCAAACCAATTGCAAAACTGCAATTCCTAGTTGATTGAACCTAGTTCAATCGGATGCCCCTTGACTTTCGTTTCCCTACTTGGGCTGGTGAAACAATGTCAAGGTGATTTACAACCATCAAGCGGCAACACTACTTGTCCCTATAAAAGTCTCGTTAGATGTAGATCCGAAAAAAGACTTGGGCCTTAAATACTCATTGGAACGAAATCTCCGGTTTACTTTTAACTTTGATGGAAGGCATCGTTCAATTGAATGAAAATCATATTTTAGTGAGGATCATTTTAAAGGTGGGGTATTAATTGCTTAATCGGGATCCAATCATGTTAATCTACATCACATTTGAGCACTTATTGGGCGCCGCCTACCCATACATGATATTAAACGGACTAACACTTATATGGGTACCGTCTATCCAAACAATTAATACGGTCCGACAAATATTGGATGCCGCCTACCCAAACAATTATAATGCGGACTATAAAAGCGTTAACGAATTAATTAAAATCAGTTAAACAAGTGGGATTTAATAATTTCTTCTAAACCGAATCTCAAAATCCAATTTAAATTCGATTTTAAATTATTAAAAGCTAATAATTAATCCAATTAATTATGATTAAAATCCAATTTTAATTCTTTAAAATTAATCCAATTAATTTTTAATCAAAAGTCCCACTTTCAATTTTATTTTAAAATTAAATCTTTTAGTCTTAAAATTTATTTTAATTATCTTATTTATAGGGGCTCAAATGTAATTTCAAAAATTGCACAGGAGAGCCTAGCCAGATCAAATTTGCTAGACGGTCCTCCGTTCATCATCACCCAAATCCGACAGCATCCAATCTTGTAATTTGGGACATCCGTTTATCCAAAAATCCAACAAATAATTCATCAATCACAGTTTTCAGAATTAATGCAATCAATTCATCAACATATTCGAGTCCAACAAAGTAATCAATTAGATTGTTCGAGGGATTCTCAAAAGGAACATAAATGAAGAACACCAGCAGACACAAACACATCGGCCCAAAATTGCAGCCAAGCGCTTGGCCATCGCTGCAACGGAGATCATGAGGCGCCTCATCGCCATGTGACCCAAGCGCATTCGGGTCGAACCCGTGCTTCGGTGCACGCGCGTGAAGCAACCCATCGAATTGATTCAAAAGGAGGCAACGGTTGCGCCGCCGCGGGTCGAAGACGATGCAAGGGATGCGCCACCACGAATCGAAGCGAAACGGTGATGCGTCGCCACGAATCGCATCGAGACTGGAGTGTATCACGGTGCAGCGAAGACGAACAGAGGAGCGCCGGTGCCGAGTTCGCATACGCCCGCTTCGTCGCGGAGTCGCGCGACCATCGCGAGTCACAGCGCGAAGCTGCCGTCTCAAGCGATGTCGCGGCGGTCCGTCGCCAGGAGAAGCGGCACCGTGTTGAAGACGGAGGCGGAGCGGCCGATTGGGGTTCCAAACCCTAATCTGACGAAGCTTCCCAAGGAAGGAGACGAAGAGCCCAAGGGGTTTCACAAATAATTAACATATGTAAACCCCAAAATAAAATAATCAAGGGGTGCGGTTGTTCCAAACAGCCGTGCCCTAGGTTTTAATAAAAAAATAATAATTTAAAACCAATACAATATGCATAAATCAAGAGCCTGAGCTCTGATACCACTGTTGGAATTTAGAGGCATGTAAACACGCAATACATGTGCATCGAAAATTTAAGTTCACCAACAACGAACAATTAATTGCATAATTAAATACTTAGTAAACGAAAATTCTTTACATGTAGAATTGCATTACACGGATGTCTCAACTATGGTATCCACGTAACAGTTGTTTACTAATTTGCACAGAACCACCAACGTTGAATCCCCGAGATGAATTTGCTAGAAAAATTCAACTTAGAGATTTTATGGAGAAATATGAATTCATGCATTATGAATTCCAAAGAGCTCATATATATAGGAGAGGTCCAGCTTAAACCTTAAGCTAACCTTTATTAAGAAAAATTCTAATAAAATAAATCTCTTAGATTTATTTTCCCCATATAAAATCTCTACGGATTTAAATTACATATATGACAAATCTCTACGATTTGTTTCCATATATATTAAATCCTACAATAATATTCCAAATGTTATTATTGGGAATTATTATTTAATTAAATCCAATTTAATTAAATATTAATAATAATTAATTCCAAATTAATCTATTATTAATTTCTTCTCCATAAATTAAATATTAAATCTAATTTAACATTTAATCAACCAACTATAATTAGTAAACAACCGTTACTTGTTGTGTGACCCATAGGCCCTCATATATCGAGCGATTAGTCAAACTAACGGTCTTAATTGAACCCTAGACAATAAATCAGACATTCTCAATATATGAGGTACGTTGCGAGGAAATGTGCAACTACCTGTAACTGAAACATGGGCTATTACGATTTCCTCCTTTCATTCGCGAATACTCGATTAAGTCTTGAACATGATGAAGTGTCTATTCAAATAACTTAATCAATTTATCTCCAATCACTAATTGATCATATATGTCACACTTAGCCACAAAGTCTAAGTTGATGTTCATCAGCCGATAACTTTGATCCAATTATGATGAGAAGATGAGTATTCTCTCTAAATCCACTTTGAGGAATGAATCCTATTCTTGGCTCAACTACCACGCACATGCACTTCGTGATTAACCCAATCCAAGCCATATCTACCCATAGACGGGTGCAAGCGTCGGTCATGGTCAAAGTTCATCATCCCGCACATGTCGTTGTTGGAATTTAGAGGCACGTAAACACGTAATACATGCACCGGAAATTAAAGTTCATCAACAACGAACAGTTAATTGCATAATTAAATACGAGTAAACGTAAATGGAATTCTTACAGCAATTCGTACACGGATTCCTCAATTATGGTATCCACATAACAGTCGTTTACTAATTCGCACAGATCTGCCAGCGTTGAATCCCCGAGATGAAGTTGCTAGGAAAATTATAACTTAGAGATTTTATGGAGAAAATATGAATTGATACCTTTGTGAATTCCTAAGAGCTTGTATATATAGGGAGGCTTAGCTTATTTCCCAAGCTAACCCAATTAGGGAAATAAAATCCCTAATCTTGAATTAAATTAATTTCTTTTAATTTAATTCCCTAAATATAAATCTCTACTGATTTAAATTACATATATGACAAATTTCTACGATTTGTTTCCATATATATTAAATCCTACAATAATATTCCAAATATTATTATTGGGAATTCTTATTTAATTAAATCCAATTTAATTAAATATTAATAATTATTAATTCCAAATTAATCTATTATTAATTTCTTCTCCATAAATTAAATATTAAATCTAATTTAACATTTAATCAACCAACTATAATTAGTAAACAACCGTTACTTGTTGTGTGACCCATAGGCCCTCATATATCGAGCGATTAGTCAAACTAACGGTCTTAATTGAACCCTAGACAATAAATCAGACATTCTCAATATATGAGGTACGTTGCGAGGAAATGTGCAACTACCTGTAACTGAAACATGGGCTATTACGATTTCCTCCTTTCATTCGCGAATACTCGATTAAGTCTTGAACATGATGAAGTGTCTATTCAAATAACTTAATCAATTTATCTCCAATCACTAATTGATCATATATGTCACACTTAGCCACAAAGTCTAAGTTGATGTTCATCAGCCGATAACTTTGATCCAATTATGATGAGAAGATGAGTATTCTCTCTAAATCCACTTTGAGGAATGAATCCTATTCTTGGCTCAACTACCACGCACATGCACTTCGTGATTAACCCAATCCAAGCCATATCTACCCATAGACGGGTGCAAGCGTCGGTCATGGTCAAAGTTCATCATCCCGCACATGTCGTTGTTGGAATTTAGAGGCACGTAAACACGTAATACATGCACCGGAAATTAAAGTTCATCAACAACGAACAGTTAATTGCATAATTAAATACGAGTAAACGTAAATGGAATTCTTACAGCAATTCGTACACGGATTCCTCAATTATGGTATCCACATAACAGTCGTTTACTAATTCGCACAGATCTGCCAGCGTTGAATCCCCGAGATGAAGTTGCTAGGAAAATTATAACTTAGAGATTTTATGGAGAAAATATGAATTGATACCTTTGTGAATTCCTAAGAGCTTGTATATATAGGGAGACTTAGCTTATTTCCCAAGCTAACCCAATTAGGGAAATAAAATCCCTAATCTTGAATTAAATTAATTTCTTTTAATTTAATTCCCTAAATATAAATCTCTAACGATTTAAATGTCTTATATGAAAATATCTACGATTTATTTCCATATACATTAAATCCTACAATTATATTTCAAATATAATTATTGGGAATTCTTATTTAATTAAATTGGATTTAATGAAATATTAATAATTATTAATTCCAAATTAATCTTTTATTAATTACTTCTTCATAAATTAAATATTTAAATCCAATTTAACATTTAATCAACCAACTATAATTATTAAACAACCATTACTTGTTGTGTGACCCATAGGCCCTTATATATCGAGCGATTAGTCAAACTAACGGTCTTAATTGAACCCTAGACAATAAATCAGACATTCTCAATATATGAGGTACGTTGCGAGGAAATGTGCAACTACCTGTAACTGAAACATGGGCTATTACGATTTCCTCCTTTCATTCGCGAATACTCGATTAAGTCTTGAACATGATGAAGTGTCTATTCAAATAACTTAATCAATTTATCTCCAATCACTAATTGATCATGTATGTCACACTTAGCCACAAAGTCTAAGTTGATGTGCATCGGCCGATAACTTTGATCCAGTTATGATGAGAAGATGAGTATTCTCTCTAAATCCACTTTGAGGAATGAATCTTATTCTTGGCTCAACTACCACGCACATGCACTTCGTGATGAACCCAATCCAAGCCATATCTACCCATAGACGGGTGCAAGCGTCGGTCATGGTCAAAGTTCATCATCCCACACATGTCGTGCGTATTGACCTCGAATCAAAGGAGTATAGACGGGTGCAAGAGTCGGTCATGGTCAAAGTTCTCGGATGGGTATACCAATATCCTCTAAGGTATTTGTGCATCCATCATTAGATACCTAGTATCTCGTAGTAAGTGAGATCTTACTACACTTTCTAAGAGTATGAAGCAGATCGCACACCAATCTCCATTGCATCATCAATATCTCATTCTTGATGATCCTTGATCGGGACTATTTGAGAATCACGCTTAAGTCATTTGAGTTCTCACAACCTCAATGACAGCAATGACTCATGGGAACACTTGCATGAATAAATGCAAACAATCAAATATAATATTCAAACAAGTGTATTGTCATACATTAATATTAAGTGAACTATAATATTAAATCAAACTGAATATCATCGAGTATTATGTCCTTATAATAGATTATCTCTAGGACACTAACACTAACACATCCGAACATTTAATGTCATTGAAGCATACCCCCAAGTATTTCTTGCTCTTATACGTGCATACTTTCTTTTCTTCTACCTTCACTGTTAAATATATATATATATACAAATATTAGGAGAATATAAAAAAGAAATAGAGATGTTTAATAAGTTTTTCTCTTTTTATTATTTTCTTTTCTATTTAATTTTGGTTCTTATATGTCCACGGTCTTAACCTAGTCACAACTATTTAAATTTTGATTTAATTACATCATGTTTCTCATGTGTTTGTATTTATTTTCATCATAAAATATTAATTTCGAGGGTGTATCATAAACCTTTTCTAGATCAAGAAAATGTGCATTAGTGCAAAAATAATCATAACTTATAAATAAGTAATGTGATTAAAAGAAAACTATATATCTCTATCTAAAAATTCATCGCAAAAAATGTTGGGAAATTCCGTCCTCCATTCATACCAAGGAAAAAACAAAACAAACGAGAAATAAATAAAGAAACAAAACCACAATCACCAACACAAAATTTTATTTGGAAAACTCCAAAATCGGAGAAAAACCACGAGCCACAAAAGAAACATCACTATATGATTAATTTCTACAATCATACAAATTTTCCCTCTTTCGCTCGACACCCCTACACTATTACAAGTCTATATGACTCTCACCTTCTCACAAATATGAGAAAGGAATTTAATTAAAATCAAACATTAGACTAAAATGTATTGACCGGTGCACTTGTAACATAGACACAAAGATTCCTTATATAGGATTCCTTATATAAACACAAACATTATACTAAAATGAATTAGACTAAAATGTATTGACCGGTGCACTTGTAACATAGACACAAAGATTCCTTATATAGGATTTGGAAGTCTCCTTTCCTTGTTCTCATCCGATATGAGACAAAACCCCCTTTTATTTTAACACCAAGCCCAACAATCTCCACCTTGGTAAAATAAAAGAAAACTCTACTGTCTTCGCCCACAATCCATTGTCTTCACTGACAATCATGATCCTTAACCCAAAGAACCATCATTCTCAAAACAGAGAATAACCTACTCCACCATATATGAGTAGAACACTTAAAATAAACCATTCTAAGAATTTTAACCACTTAGAGCATTCCCAACCGTTGACGCAACACTAGCTTGAAGTTGTCGCTAGTGTAGTGTAACAGTTCGCGCTACATTCGATTTTGTCTCCAACCGTTGACGCTACATTTTACACTACATATATTATTTTTAATTTTTATTAAATTAAACTATACAATCTAAACCTAATTAATACATTATACAATTCTAAACTTAATAAATTTTATACTCTTATTATCAAATATAAATATTTTTTATTACATATTCATGTATATAAAAAAGACATAATTTATAAAAATGACATTAAATTAAATTTCATGATAAAATACAACCATACACATTAAAAACATAACAATAATACTTCAAAGATAAAATAAATACACATGATACAAGAAATTGAATAAACGTGCATTTGTTCGGATGCAACAAGAAAATATTTATCGCAAAAATGTTGAAAGTCTTCAACAACCACTAATTAATGATGCATTTGACATGTATGGGATAAATTTTGGTGAACTTGGAGGGTCAGGAAGTAATCTCGGTCCTTTTTAATTAGGGCATTTAATTTCAAGTATCATACTTTTTTAGCTTAAGAATCATGATTCAAATTTTAATGTAATTTGTGTGATTTAATTATGAATTATGTATTTTGTTTTAGCATTTTATGTATTTTAATGTATTTGTGCGATTTAATTATGAACTATGTAATTTATTTTATGATTTATGTATTTTAATTTATTGTATTTTGTGTGTTTTAATTATTTATCTAGAACTTTATTATTTAGTTTAAAATAATTTTACATTGCATAAATATAATAAATAATAATTTTCACAAATAAAAATAATGAAATGGAAAAATAATAAAATATAAATTGTATTAAAAATAAATGAAAAAAAAATAAAAAATGTAGTGTGATGAATAGTACCCTCTACATGTAGTGTTGAATCTTGCACTACACTAATGTAGCGCGAAATTGTAGCGCGGTGTAAGAGCACTATCTTGCGCTACATGTAGAGGTAGCGCAAGATGTAGCGCTCCATTGGGAATGCTCTTAGAATCAATCATTCTAAAAAATTTCCTCGGCACGTACTTGTTGAAAACTATGGTGCTCCCTCTAGCTTTTGGCTCCCCTAATAGTCCTTTAGCCATTGACATATATTTACCACACATCTTGCATCCATGTCAAACCAATGCACATGCGGTCCAACTAACATTATCACATCCTTATCCATGGCAGTTGAGTATGTCAAAATGATTTTCATTTTCATCTAACAGGAAATAATTTTTTATCAAACATAATATTAGTTTCAAGAGCTATTTGCCGCAACCGCTCCACCTTGATCAATAACCCCTTGTGTAACCCAGATTGCATCATCACATTGATTCTTCCACCATATTTATCTATGTCACCACTTCATGGAACTTGAAGCCCTTGAAATACCGTTTCTCCACCCGTAACTGAATAACTGTCTCTCAAGAGACCCCCTGACCTTCCCAAGAAATCTTTTCTGATGTGGAAGATCATACTACGCTGCAACCACATAGCTTACTCAGAATATCAATAGACCTGACTCCGGGCTCTGATACTACTTTTTGGGGAATTCCGTCCCCCATTCATACCAAGGGAAAAACAAAACAAACGAGAAAAAAATGAAGAAACAAAATCACAATCACCAACACAAGATTTTACGTGGAAAACTCCAAAACCGGAGAAAAACCACGGGCCACAAAAGAAACATCACTATATGATAAATTTCTACAATCATATAGATTTTCCCTCTTTCACTCGACACCCCTACACTATTACAAGTCTAAATGACTCTCACCTTCTCATAAATATGAGAAAGGAATTAGAATCAAACACTAGACTAAAGTGTATTGACCGGTGCACTTGTAATAAACACACAAAGACTCCTTATATAGGATTTGAAAGTCTCATTTCCTTGTTCTCATCCAATGTGGGACAAAAACACCTTTTATTTTAACACCAATCCTGACCAAATTAAATTTGCAAAACAACCCTCCTTGCATCACTGCCCAAATTACACGAATCCAATCCATAATTCGGGACAACCAATTTCCAAAATCCATCAACAGTTCATCAATCACGGTTTTCATTCAGAATTAATCCAATTAACTCATCAATTAAACGTCAAACTGCAGTCAATCGAAAAAAGGATAGAAGCATCATGGCGAATCAACGAGGCGTTAAGTGGGTCGGCGCGACACGTGCGCAACACCGCCACCGTCGGGGATGCCTTCGTAGAACCAGGACGAGCCTTAAACGCACGGGGCTTGATGAATCATCACCGTGATGGAGGATGGTGAAACGGGTCGCCCAGTGTCGCATGAGCGCGTGTGATTCATCACCGCCGCTCAGCGCACACGTGTGATTCATCACCGACGCTCAGCGCACACGTGTGTCATCTCCGTCGTTCAGAGTCATCATCGGAGGGGTGATTCATCGGTTGGCGCAAGAAGACATCACCGCGCAGAATGACATGCGTCCCCATCGAATGCGTCATAACCACCGGTTGAAGCGAATCGTGACGAGAACAAGTATACGCTGCTGTTAATCGAAACCAGAAGACAGAGCGCCAGCGCGATTCGTCTGTTCCGCCAAAAGCTGCGTCGCGCATCCACGCAATCGACGCGAGGCGCGGCGCCTAGCGCCCACCTCAAGCGGCAATGCGGGATGCCGTCGTGTGGTCAAGCGGCGAGAAGGAAAAGCGGCGGATGGGGCAGTTTTACACAGAAAACCCTAGATATTGGGGAAGGCGATGCGGGCGAGAGAAAACAGGAGCCAAAAGGGAATTATGCAACATATAATACCCAACCACACAAACAAGTGCACATACGCACCAAATTAAAGCAATTAGTATGGCCGCTTATCGGTCACACCCCAAGATTTAAAATAAATTTTTTAATTTTAAATCATATTCAATTACGCAATAAAATCAAGAGCGTGGAGCTCTGATGCCACTGTTGGAATTTACTAGCACATAAAGCAGTTAAACATGCGCAACAGAATAAACAAATTCACCAACAACAAATTTACAATTGCATAATTGAAATAACGAAATTCGTAAAGGAATTCTTACAGTGCTTCGTAAGCAATCTCCTCAACTACGGTATCCACGTAATCCCCATTCACAGATGCGCACATATTTGCTAGTGTTGAATCCCCATATGAATTTGCTAGGAAAATTCTACAATAGAGGTTTTATGGAGATATTTAATTCTTGTGTGTATAATGAATTTCCAAGTACTCATATATATAGGAGAAGTCCTGCTTAAATCTTAAGCCATCTTTAGTAGGAAATAAAATCCCTAATCTTACAAATCAAATCTCATAGATTTGATTTTCCTATATACAATTTCCTACAATAATATTCCCCATATATTATTTTGAGATTCCTATTTAATTAAATCAAATTTAATTAAATAGTAATAATAATTAATTCTAAATATAATTATTATTAATTCTCCATAAATTAAATATTAAATCCAATTTAATATTGAATCAACCAACTATAATATGTAAAGGGGAATTACTTGTTGTGTGACCCATAGGCCCTTATATATAGAGTGATTAGTAAAACTAACTGTCTTAATTGAACCCTAGACAATAAATCAGACATTCTCAATATATAAGGTATGTTGTGAGGTATTTGCAACAACCTGTAACATATGTGGGTTATTGTGATAATATACTTTCATTCGCGAATACCCGATTAAATCTTGAACATGATGAAGTTTCAATTCAAATAATTTAATCATATTTGGACACGTTTGTCACATTTGGACACAAAGTCCAAACGTGACGTGCATTGGCCAGTGACTAACGATCCAATTAGTATGAGAAAACGAGCATTCTCTCTAAATCCACACTGAGGAATGAATCATTTTCTTGGTTTAACTACCACGCACATGGACTTCGTGATGAACCCAATCCATGTCATATCTACCCATTAAGGGTGCAAGCGTCCGTTATGGTCAAAGTTCACCACTCCATACATGTCATGTGTATTGACCTCAAGTCAGAGGAATATCACACCGCTCCCACTAACCGAGACACCCGTAGACACTTAAGTGGAGTAACATCAAACGATTTCTCGGATGAGTATACCAATACCCTCTAAGGTATCTGTGCATCCAACATGAGATACCTAGTATCTCATAGTAAATGAGAACTACTACATTCTTTAAGAGTATGATGCAGATCGCAAATCAATGCATCATCAATATCTCATTTTTGATGGTCCTTGATCGGGGCTATTTAAGAACCATGCTTAAGTCATCTGAGGTCTCACATCCTCAATGACAACATTGGTTCATGGGAACACTTACATGAATAAATATAAATAATCAAACATAATATTCAAACAAGTGTATTGCCATACATTAATATTAAATGAAATATAATATTAAATCAACTGAATATCATAGAGTATTATGTCTTTACATATGATTGTCTCTAGAACACTAATACTAACAAGTATTAGGATATACGTGTATAATATGGACGAATGTGTATTTGGATGCAGGATTTGATGTGAAAAAATCTGAAAAGTAGTCGGGATGGGGGGAAGCCCATCTCCCATCCGAATCTCCACATCCTAAAATAAACATGACCTAAAGCGCGATGTTAAAGCACCACCTCACGACGCTCAGCTTATATGAAGAAAATCAATGTATATTAGTGAATAGTGAAAGCTAGCACAATATATTGTACAACATATAAATAACAACAAAAAATAAACATATGAGACCTATGATCAAGCTTTAAAATAGGCGTAACCAACTTGATCTGTGCGAACAAACACCATGAAATATCTAGAAGTTATATATACACGTAAATAAGATGTAAAACATGCGGTCAGCATATAGGTTACCATCGCAGACGTCAATATAGTGAAAAAAATTGCCAGCACCAAGACGGCTTCATTGGACCAAACAGACCATGACATCAACATGTAACTCGATCCAAATAGGACACTCAAAATAGGGAGGGAATTCTATGCTGTACATGAGGGTGCTGTAAACCCTTTCCACCCTTGGATCACATACACCCGCAAGGATGAGTGTGTGCGTGTGTGATCTAATGGTGTGTATGTGCACAGGAGGGTGCTGTACAGCACCAGATCTGAATCCCTAACATTAGTCAAATGTAATATGTGAATGAGCACTGATTGGGTGTCGTCATTGCTTGTATTTATGTAATTTTGAGCTCAATTTGATAGCATTTCGTGCTTATGTTGCATTAATTTGACTTAATTGTGACTAAATGTGGAGAAATGTGGTGTTTCACTTATTTGTGCAGAAAATGTGTGAGGAGATTTAGAAAATCCCCGTTGAATTGGTGATTGGGAAAACTGAGATATATAATAGGGAATTACAAAGATACAACAAACTATCCACAATCTACGGAAGATATACATGGAAACAAATCAAATACATTAATTACAAGATATGGTCAATCATTATCCCTATTACCCCCCGTCAAGCGTTGCGTCGGGTGAAGACAGACACAAAGCTTGGAACGTAGAAATTCAAAAGCCGGACGAGGGAGGCTCTTCGTGAGGATGTCAGCCAGCTGGAGATGCGAAGGAACAAAACTGGTGATCAACCTACCCAAGAGACGAGCTCACGAACGAAATGATAGTCAAGATCAATATGCTTAGCCCGTTTATGAGCAACCGGATTTTGACTCAAGAAGATAGCACTCTTATTGTCACAAAGAAGAGTGGGACGCGACGTCGAAAGTGACCGGATTTCATGAAGAAGATTCGTGACCCAAACCAACTCTGCTGCAGCATTGGCCAAGGCACGGTATTCGGACTCACAACTGGAACGAGCCACTGTAGGCTGTTTCTTGGCACTCCAAGAAATGAGATTACCCCAAATAAAGATCGAATAGTCATATGTTGAGCGGCGTGTCTCAGGGCAACGAGCCCAGTCAGCATCGGAATAGCCTGAGATCGAGGTGTCAGACCGCTTAGTGAACGATAGACCAAAGTGTAACGTGCCTTTGACATAACGAAGAATTCACTTTACTGCCAAGAAGTGGTCTTTAGTAGGAGACTAATGAAACTGGCTAACAGAGCTGACCGTATACGATAGACCAGGACGAGTGATGGTGAGATACTGAAGTGCCCCAACAAGAGATCTGTACAATGTAGGATCACTGAACGGAGCACCATCACTAACAAAGGATTCCCCAGCAGCCAAAGGGGTGGAGATAGGTTTTGTATCCAATAAGTTAGCCCTCTAAAGAATATCGTGTGCATACTTGGCTTGACCAACGAACAAGCCAATATCCGTGTAAGAGACCTCAAGACCAATAAAATAATTAAGCCGCCCAAGGTCCTTGATGGCAAACTCACGGTGTGTACGAGATATAAAGGTATGCAATAACGAGCTGTCATTCCCTGTGACAATGATATCATCCACATAAAGAAGCAAATAAATAAAGGATGTACCTCGATGAAAGTGAAACAAGGAGGAATCATAGCGACTCTGAAGAAAGCCAAGGCTGGTGAGATAAGAGCTGAACCTCTGAAACCAAGCCAGAGGCGCCTGGCGAAGACCGTAGAGAGCTTTCTTGAGAAGACAGACATGATCAGGAAATCGGGGATCCACAAATCCCGGAGGTTGAGCCATAAAGATTGGTTTGTCAAGAACGCCATTAAGAAAAGCATTTTTTACATCAAGCTGGTGAAGGGGACAACCGTGGTGAACCGAGAAAGCTAAAATAACACGAACAGTGGCCGCCTTAACAATCAGACTGAAAGTATGATGAAAGTCCGTACCAGGAATCTGGGTGAAGCCATGAGCAACAAGACGAGCCTTGTGACGCTCAATAGAACCATCGGCATGGAATTTCGTACGAAACACCCATTTTGACCCAACTATATTTGTGTGAGAAGGACGTGGTACCAAGTCCCAAGTCTGATTCGAACGAAGAGCGTCAATCTCTTCTTGCATAGCAGCAAGCCACTCGGGATGCTTGACAGCAGATTTGAAACCACGAGGCTCAGTGATAGCAGCAAGAGCCGATAATAAGGTGGTAGAAGCCAAGTCAACAGGGTAGTGGGGCTTGAAGATGCCGGCCCGAGCCCGTGTGACCATCGGGTGGGGCTGATGCCCGGGCTGTGTCAAGGCCGGGGCAATAGCCGCTAGAGGGGGCTCGACGTGATCAGTTGCTGCTTGAGGGGGATCGGCAGGAGCCGGATCGGTTGGTGGGTGAGGCTGAACAGGGGCTGGAGCGGGGGCAGGCTCCTGGGCGAGTGGTTGCAGCTGGACAGGGGCAGCCGATTGCCAGGACTCAGGCTGGTCGTCCAACAGAGGCGGCAATTGGCGAGCAGCCGAGGCAAGAGGTAAGGATGCATGGGGCACGGACGAGGAAGCAGGCGAAGTGCTCGGAATCGGGCCACTTGAGGCATCCAAGAACGTCGAAACATCAAGCTCAGTAGACGGAGTGGCAGATGGCTCTCTAGAAAAAGGAAAGCAGGTCTCATCAAACTGGGCATGACGTGTAGTGAAAATTCTCGATGAGACAGGGTCGAAACAACGAAATCCCTTGTAAATACTGTTATAACCCAAGAAGATGCACGAACAACTATGAGGCTCGAGTTTGTTGGCAGCATAATCCTGAAGATACGGAAATACACGACACCCGAAGGGTTTGAAGTTTGCATAATTGGGAGCATAACCAAATAATGTCTGAAAAGGAGACGATTTATGCAAGACAGAAGAGGGTAGTCTGTTAATCACGAAGACAGCCGTAGCAAACGCATCAAACCAAAGAGACGCAGGAGCATGAGCATGAAAAAGCATAGAAAGACCAGTTTCTGAAATGTGACGATGCTTACGTTCAGCTCTACCATTCTGCTGTGGAGTGTAAGGACATGATAAACGATGCAAAATTCCATGGTTATTCATAAACTCACGAACTTTAGTGTTGACAAACTCAGTTCCCCCATCACTTTGAAAAACTTTTACTTTTCGCTCAAATTGAGTGCAAACAAAAGTGTGAAATTGAACCAGGATACCATAGAACTCAGACATGGCACGTAATGGATAAATCCAACAAAAACGAGAGTAATCATCGATGAATGTAACATAGTAACGGAAACCATCAGCAGTAGTTACGGGTGCAGGACCCCACAAATCACAGTGAATTAAATCCAAAACACAGTCAACACGTTTTTCATTCAACTGAAAAGACAACCGTTTACTCTTTGCCAACTGGCAAGAAGAGCAGACATCAGGACTAGGCAAAACAGAAGTGACAGATAAATGACCCAGTTTATTAAGTAAAGAAATAACAGAGAACGAGACATGCCCCGAGCGTAAGTGCCATAAATCAAAACTAGCCTTCAACTCTTTCTTCCGGACAGCTGCCACCAAAGCCGGAATTCCCCTGTCAAGCAAGTATAATCCTTTATCACACCTTCCCTGGGCCAAAATCTACTTTGTCACCCGATTCTGAATGGCAAAGAACTAATCAGAGAAAATCACATCAACAGGAAAACCGGATGTCAGTTTACTGATAGATAAGAGATTTTTAGTGATATGAGGAACAACTAAAACATCCAGCAATTGAACATCTGCAGATAATTTACTAGAGCCAATATGAGAAATATTCAAAGCATTTCCATTACCAACAATGACAGAACCGTTACCATAATAAGGCTCAAAGGAATCCAGTGTAGTGGTTTAATAGGGATAATGATTGACCATATCTTGTAATTAATATATTTGATTTGTTTCCATGTATATCTTCCGTAGATTGTGGATAGTTTGTTGTATCTTTGTAATTCCCTATTATATATCTCAGTTTTCCCAATCACCAATTCAACGGTGATTTTCTAAATCTCCTCACATGGTATCACGCCAAAAGATCGTAAAACCCTAAATCTCCTCACATGGTATCATTTAGTTTATTGATATGTGACTTCTATTCCAGTTGAAGGTTGCTAATAAAATTCAGTTTTTAGTGCTCAAATTATTAGCTTCAAGATGATTAAGCGAGATTTAAATGGATTCATGTCATGTTTTCACAGGATTGTTAAATAATGGATGGAATTGAAGAGGAAGTGGAGCTCAACGTGCAGGATATTATTGGGATAGTTATTGAAGGTTTACCTATATAATAAACTTTATAAGTGTGTTGTATATATTTGCTTGAAGGAATCTATTATTTATGCATTTTCTTTAGGTATTTTGCTATGATTGTCGGCCGTGCGGATTTCTTGAAAGTAGAGGAGTGCAAGATTTATTTAGGCAAACATGAATTGAGATTAAGTGGCAGTTGAAAGACTAATTCAGCGAATTAAGGAGCATAACAAGTAATTTTCTATTCAAAGTTAATATGACTCCCGATTATTATTTCCCGTGTATAAGATTATCTAGCCCATTAATTAATTCAAGCCACTGAAATAGTTTTTCATTAATTAATATTTTTTTGTCCTTGGTCAAGGAACGGTTCAACATTATTATTCATACCGGAGACTAGTTCCACTTGCAAGATTTGGTATGATAAATCTTATGAACCTCCCAAGGGGGCAAATCGAACAAGCGTACTTGCACACGATTCTTTCAGATTAAATCTTAGCAATCGATGTGACCAATAATATTGCCCAAGATATAAAGTATTGAATCTCGTTGATTCTTTACCCGTAATAAGTCAAAGCAATAATTACTAACCACACGCGATCCTATTTAAGGGATTTAAGATTAAGAAATAACGAACCACCGAGGTCTAATTCTTCCTAGTTCTTTGAAGAATTCATCCTCCTCAGAGGTCCTATTCAATCAGCATCATTCATGCACTAGTGTAATCTCTTGGTCAAGACAGTTAATCTGAGTCTTACACTTCAACCTTTCACGATGGATTGTTCATTTCCATCTAGGTTGTGAACATCGTACTTTTTTTATTCAAGGGATTTGTTAATTTAATCTTTCGTGATCCGATATCACTAAATTAACTACAATGTAAAACACGTCTTATTTATTGAACAGTTATGCAGTAAATATATGTAACATTCAATGATATTTAAAGTATCATTGATAAATAATTTATTTCAGTAAATAAGACAAATCAGTTTGGTTATACAAAATAAAAACATACTTTCCAGTATAACCCCAACATGAGCCACTCATTTATTTTCACCTTTTAAATATATTTATATCTGATAGTCCCGGTGGAAAACCCATGAAATGCGGAATAATCATGAAATGCATATAAAAACAGGGGTGAAAGATGGTGATTTCAGATTTTTTTGCGTTTTAAGCTCATGTGTTGTGTTTTGCATATAATCGAATGCATATGACAAGATAAGAACGTAAAGCAATAAAGAACACAACAACGTATAGTGGTTCGGAGACTCAAGCTCCTACATCCACTCTCCCCGTTCCTAGGGAAATTCCTTCAAACTGGACTTATCACCCACTCGGGTTCGCCTCTAGATATTTAACGAGCTCTCACTCCAACTGGACTTATCACCCTCTCGGGCTCGCCTCTAGATGTTTAACGAGTTCACACTCCAACGGGACTTATCACCCTCACTCGGGATTGCCTAACAACTACCTCACTTCACCACTAGTTATCTCTTGCGAGAATGGGTTTGGGTTTGGTGTTGTCTCCAACTATGGTGAGATTTTCTCTTACATTTGTTTAGCCTCAATCTTGGGATGGGAAAATCTCTCTAAGCTAGGATACATCGTGGGTAATTTTTTAGGGTTGGGTTCTAGAACACTCTTTGAATATATTTGTATATCTACTGATTTTGTGTTCTAGGGTGGGAATGCTTTGGGTATAACTCTCTTTTGGCTCAGAGCATCTCGTGCTATAATCTCCACGATCCACACACGATAATGAAGGAAGAACTTGTATTTATAGTGTGGATTTGAATGTTACCGTTGGAGAGAATCACATTCAAATCCATACTATTCTTGTAAGTACGCCGAACTTGAAATTTGGTTGTCTTCCTCTCATTGGTCCACGTCGGTGATTCTAACGGCTATATTCTCCAGATTCTTCGCCTTGGAATCATTCAGATTCTCTCGAGTCTCGGTGTCTTGAGAGACATACCGAAGTCTTCGAGGTTTATCGAGTCTCGATTTTCATCCGAGCCTCGGGTTTATCTCGAGCCTCGGGATACTTGATTCGCAGACTTCTCTTGGCGGACTTCGTCGATCGGATATATATCGACACTCAGTCGATTTGAGTTCGATTCTCTGGTCGGACATCGACCTTCAGTCCTTTTGACTAAGACTATCGATTTTTTTTTGCGATCGATCGGCGACCGATCGATCAACACTTCTTCGATCAATATCTCGGGATAGCATCAGTCAAGTCATTAGGTTTAGATATCGGTTTAGCACATCCGATCTCAATCACGTCGATCTTGATCATCCGCTTTCATCTTTATATCGATCTCGATCACGTCGATCTCGTCGGTTTCATCCGCTCTCTTACGATCTGCAACCTTCTCTACGATCTTCCGGTCAATTTCTTTTTGATCGGCTTTATGCGCTCTTCCGATCACCATATCATTTCGACCGTTCTTTTGATCATCGATCAGTTCTGTTACGGTCATCCGATCTTTTGATCGGTGGCTTAGCTTTTCTTCTCTTTTGATTTTGCATATTTCATGATTAACTTCGGAACTCATCTAACTCATCTCGATCTCGATCGGTCTTTGTTCTCATGACCTCGTCGATCTCGATCATCTACGCCCGATTTCGTGAGTTCCCCTCAATTTGTTCTCTCGTTCCCCCTCAACTTGTTATCTGTAGATTAGCTTCAAAAACACAAGTTGATAATGTTTTGGCATAATTCATCAAAATTAAAATATCCCAACAATATCAATAGAAATTTATAGTTTAAATACAAAATTATATTCCATATTATATTGAATCGATACATATTAACCTAAAAATGTACTTATGAAATTGAATTATACATATTTATGCTACACATATTAATAACTTATATATAAATATTAAATATATTAAGATTTTAATAATATAAAGGGGTCAGAACGGGGAGAGTTAGATTGGGCCAAGACGGAAGTGACTTCCAAATCAGGCCCGTCTTGTTGGGGGTCACGAGGCCGGGCGACTCAAATAGTGCGGGTCCAAGACGGGCCAAATTGTTATCACCTAGCCATGAAGAGGAGTTTTAGGGCATTATGAGGCGAGGAGGCAACTGTGGGTGAGAAATGAAAACGAGGCTTTATAGGACTTGCAAGACCCAGGTTATTAGCACCCCTATAATTAGTAAATACACCTACATGAACTTTTAACAAAAATAATTACACTTAAAAAGACTTTATTAACCTTAAAATTGTAACCCTAATTTTATACCTTCCTTCCCCCCAATGAGCAGTAGCCCCAAACCATTTCCTTCCCTTTAAGCATTTAGCCCCCACCAAATTTCTTTAATGGCAAAAAAATAGAGTAGTAACACATGAACTTAAAAATATTAATTAGATTCGAATTATAAGCAAAAATAACAAAAACAACGTCAAGAGAAACATCTTATATTGAATCGGATGCAAAAATAACATCAACATTGAAAAAATTAAAAATAAATAAGAACCAGAATTGAACAAAAAAAAAAGAGTTTGAAATATTCGGAGAACCAGTTCCAAAAAATAGCCACAAATTCAAAAAAATAAATCGAAAAAAGTCACAAGTTTCGGTCTAAAATTTTGAAAAAATCAAAATTCAGAAGAATATAACAAAATTTGGTAATTTTTTTTTTTCAAAAAATACCACAAATTTCGGCAAAATAATTAGAAAAAAACGCGAACAAAAGTTTCAAATCTAAAAACTCCTGGCATGCGGTGGTGGATGCAATGCTGGGACAAGACAACAAGCGAAGGATATATCTTCAAATGAGAAAATGGAAAGAAACACAAATTTATTGCGTTGGGCGACTATGTTTTACTGGCTCTAGTATTCACTGACGTTCAAGGAATAGAATATTATCAAGTCCCCTCCACCATTTTGGACTAGCATGCAGCGGTCGGCGAAGCACTGGTGGCGCGATTTTGCACAAAAAAAATTCCATGAACTACATCGGTGGAGGTGTATGGACGTTTTTCTAGAGAAGGAATGGTTAAGAGGGAGGAAGGATAGTTTAGGAAGAGTAGGAGGAGTGTAGTAATGCCGAGAGGGGTGAACTCATCTAGGTGGTGTGTTTCCTAAAAGAGGGGGTGTTAATAACCTACGCCGACTTGTAATTATATTGTCCCGCTTGTTCATTTTAGCTACGCCAGCTTCATTGGGCTTCATTTTGTTGATTTTAATTTGTTTTAAGTTTGGATCATTCTTTTTTGTAAAATGTAGATAACTCAAGTGGTTAGAGCTCCATTACCTAATACCTCGAGGTCTTGTGTTCAAATTACGGAGAGAAAATATATTCTCTCTTGTAGTTGTCCCCTTGTGGAGATACAGATAGATAATTTATTCTCTTTTGTGGTGGTTCCCTTTGTAGTGGTGATGTAACCGTTGCAGTGCGGTTACAATTTTGATCGCAGAGATAATTTTTTCTCTCTTGTGGTGATCTCCCTTGTGGTGGTGGTGTTATCATTGTAGTGCAGTTCCGATTTCGGTTGATAGCGGAATGAAAAAATATGATAGTAAAAAATTTAAAAAGTGCCACCATCGCTCCATTTTGGCTACAGTATTTGTATTTATTTATTTGTATTCTCATATTTTACAAAATATTTAGGGGGTTTTCTCGGTATAGTTATTTACTTGTATTCTCATTTTTTAAAAAATATTACAAAAAGTGTCACAATCGCTCCACTCATTACTCTATGCACCTTTTTTTTCCCTCTCATATTGCTCAAAAGAAAAGGGAAACAAATTTTAATATATAAAAGGAGGACTGCACTCCTAAGATGCACTCCTAAGAAGCTGCCGCCACGTGTCAAATTTAAAACCATTATTTTGCCAATGTGTCAACCTCAGTTTCATCAGGAAAGAAAAACGTGTTGCACTACCCATTCAATTTGGGGAGAGAGGAAAGAAACGCCTGTAATTTAAAAAGACTTTGGAAAATTAATAATTGTAATCTGAAAAGGCTCTTTAGAAACTTAATTCAACGACTTTTCATTTTCTTTTCATTTTCTGTGTGGGTTAAATACAGAAACATCAAAGAATCAAAGATTATAATTTTGTAGCAGGTTCGTATTTTGTAGCAGATTTGTTATTTTAACAATTCTTCATTTCCCAGCCTAAACCAAATTAAACCCCAATTTTTCAATTTCAGATTTTCAATTTGGCAACAAACAATTCGGACTCAGGTCAAAAAATATCATCCCAAATTATATGGAACGCCGATAAAAAAATATATCGAAAATCATCATATTTTATTTTTGGAAAAAATCAGTTGAAAAATTAACAAATTTCGACTCTGGCGTAAAAAAAGAAAAAAAAAGAGAATGAGAGAGTAACTTTACCAGAGATCTGATGGAGAAAGGGAGCGATGTCGTGAGATCGGAGAGACGGAATAGAGGCGGTCAGGTGGTTGATGGGAGGCGGCGGGCGAAGGCAGTGCGGGTGGCGTGAGATCGGAGAGACGGAACGGAGGCGGTCAGGTGGTGGATGGGAGGCGGCGGGCGACGGCAGCCATCGAAGAAACTGGAGGAAGAGTGAGAAGATTTAAGGGTTTTTAACCGGCCCTTTTTTGTTTTTGTTTTTTTCAGCTTAGCCCAGCCCATTTATCTTTCTTCCTGTTTGTTTGGGTGTACTTAATGGGCTTCGCTTCATTTTTCTTTTTTATTTTACTTCCTGTTTCACTATTAAAAATTTAAGCATATATCTCCAACCGTCCTATTTTTTATTATCCAATTAGTGTAGACACGGAGACTAAAAAAAAATAGGAAATAATAGTATTAAATGATGTAAAATGTGTAAAGTGGGTTTGGTGGAGGGAAATAATAATATTAAATGGTGTAAAGTGGTTTTGGTGGAGAAAAATAATAGTATTAAATTGTATTGAAAGTTGTTTTATTTCCTTTTTTGGAAATGACCAAACAAAATTAGGACGACTATTTACGGAAAGTGGACAATTAAAATTAGGACAGAGGGAGTATATTATTTTGAAGTGTTGTTCACTTGATGTTTTATTAATAATTTGATTTGCGCCATTTTTGTGATGATGTTATTGAAACTCAAGCCTTCAGGTAAGAACTAAACAAAAGGATGTTGGCATCAGATCAACAACCTCTTGCACGACGGTGATTGATATGAAATAAGGCAATTGGAGGAGCATAATTACTGGACATTGATCTTTATGAACGACTATATAGATTTTTTTTTATATTTATGCTCGAAATAATTTATGGTGATGTTTGTTTTGACTAAAAATGTATATAATAATATATATATATATATTATGTAAGTAGACTTATTTAATATTGCACATTGTATATAATTGAATATATTTAATTATAAAAAAAATTATATGAAACATTAGTAATACTTGTCACATGTTACTTTCTAATTTTCATCAATAATCAATAAAAATGGTTGTAGAAAAATAAATTTGACGATATTAAAACAAAATACGAAATACTAAATTATAATAGGCCCGTGCATTGCATGGGTCAAAAAACTAGTAAAACAAATAGTGGAATGGGGGGAGTATTTGATTGTCAATTTATATTGACCTAAAAACTATTTAAAAAATGTCAAAGTGGCTTAACTCATGTGGTTAGAGCACCACTACCTAGTTCAAGAGGTCTTAGTTCGAGATACGCTGCCCCCCAATGGGATTTAAGTAGGATTTTCCACTCTCTTTGGGTATTCTCCACCCTCTATGGGTTTGTTGCAGGTATTTTTCGCCCTCTGTGAGTTTGTTGTAGCAAGTGCGGAAATAGTTTGCGGTGCCAGTCGATAGCAAGACGATAAAAATAAAAGATGCGTGACCCCTTGTGGTGGTTGTTGTCATTTCGGTTGCAGTTGCGGTCGATAGCAAGACAAAATATATGTGTCACGACGTAAAGTGGATAATGCCTTAGTCCGGGTTTTCTCCATATGCCACGAGCTCATATCTAAGGTCGCTCCTAGTTTAGCGAAATTTGTGTCATCCTCCTCCGATCCTCACGCTTGGTTCGAGGCAGGTCTTCCCGAGTTGATTTGAAGAATTAGCTTAGCTAGAGAGAGATTAGTTGTTATAATTGAATTGTATTCTTTAATTATAGTTATTTATATATATATATATATATATATATATATATATATATATATATTTTTGAATAAGTATAAAAAATATAGCTATATATTGTATTTGTTAATGATTAAATTATTATTTATTACTGATTAAAGTATTAAAAAATTTAAAATTACTACCTCCGCCCCATTCTTTAAGAGAAACTGATTGTTCATAAGGATTTATTGAAATTGTGATAAAGTGATAAAGTGATAAAGATTTGTTTATTAGTATTTTATATGATAAAGTGATAAAGTGATGGGTAGTTGGGAGTAGAAAGAATTGTTTATTAGTATTTTATGTGATAAAGTGATAAAGTAGAAAGAATTGTTTGTTAGTATTTTAGAAAGTTTCTCTTAAAGATTGAGACAAAAAAAATGGCAAGTTTCTCTTAAAGAATGAGACGGAGGGAGTAATAAATAAGAGTAGTAACTCTTAGGAAAATAATATAAACAAATTGATTAATTTCACATCTCTTTATTGTTGGGAAAATCGGGGTGCCCTGATGTATTCGAGGTGATTATTTAAATACATATTTAAATTAAACAATTAATTACTAACATGAATAATCATAAATCAATTCAACATAATAATAAGCAACATGCGTCACATAATTCACGTAAATCCTAAACATGCGGAACCAGGAGTTACGGAATTACTAACCTCTTGAAGAATCAAACGGATGAATCAACCCAAGAGCCTTCCCAAATATATCCCCAAAGTCCATGAACGCTATCCGGTGGGAAGATTTCAACGAAAGATTTTAATGGGAGAGAAATTAAATATTTTGCTACCACCTTTGTGGATTTCTAATATTTCCAACACATGGAATTGCACTTGGGAATGAAGAGCTCATCCCCTATAAATAGGGAGGAGGGGGCGAAAATTAGGGCTAGGAAAATAAGGAAAAAAATATTTTCTTGATCTCCAAGAAATCTTGAATATATTTCCTATATTCTTTTCTCCTTAATTAAATTTTCCATAAAAATCTCTTTCCCCTCTTCTACCCAATATTTTCGAAATCTAAACTATAGAAGGAGTCAAGATTTGACTTCTTGAATTTATGAGATAATTATGTATTCCTACAATAATTATCTCTTTCCATAAAATATCTACAAGAAAATCAAGACAATCTTTTCTTCCTTTAATAGACAAGATTTTCGAAAATTACACTTAGAAATATAGCAAGAATATTTTATTCTCTCTCTCATTAATTGGGCTTTATTTTGGGCTATTTGGGGGGCCTTTAGGAGAATTAAGATTGGACCTCCAATGGACTATGAAGCTATAATATTTTGGGCCAAATATTATTCAAGTCCATTAATATTAAGTTACTCCACTATAAAATTAATATTGAACTATCCATCTTAACCCATATTACGATTTCACATATAACATGGCTCCCGGTCATTATTTTCCGCGTTTAAGATTATCTTAGTCCATTAATTAATTAAGCCACTAAACAAGCTTTATTTTAATTAATATCTTTGTAATTGGAGTAAAGACAGCTCAACATTATTATCCATGCAGGAAATAAATTTTCACTTGCAAGATTTGGCATGATAAAGGATATGAGCCCACCAAGGGGACAAATCAAGCAAGACATACTTGCACGCGATTCTCCGTTTTAAATGTCAGCAATCGTCATGTAATTAATAATATTGCCCAAGATATAAGGTATCGAATCGCATTGACTCTCTTCCCATCATAAGTCAAAGCAATAGTTATTAATTTCACACGATCCTATTTAAGGGACGGAGATTAAGAAACAACGCACCACTGAGGTCTAATTCTTGTATATTCAGTACCGAAGAATTTGTCCTCCTGTAGGTCCTCATTCAACGCACCTAAATGCGCTAGTGTGATCCCTTGGTCAAGACAGACCAATCTGGGTCTCACACTTCAACCGTTCATGATGGTTCGTTCATTTCCATTTGGGTTGTGAATTTGTACTTAATTACGAGGGCTGTTAATTTGATCTTCAGTGATCGGATATCACCAAATCAACTACAACGTAATACGTACTGTCTTATTGAACGGGTTTTCAATAAACATATATAACATTCATTCATATTTAATGCAACAGTGATTAAATAATTTATTTCAAATAAATAAGAAACTTCAGTTTGGTTATACAAAGTAAAAGCATAGTTTTCAGTATAACCCCAACATTTATAAGTATGGAATGTTGGATGAGATAAAATTCTTTTATGATATCAAAGTCTTTGACTCACGTCCAAATCATGAGTTCGAATCTCATATAAAGCAATTTACTCATATTAAATTGTTCATTTTTGAAAAAAAACAATATAAATGAATTAATTTTTATAACTTTACTCGTATTAAATTATTCGTTAGAAATAATATAAATTAATTAATTACATACATTTATATATGAATTATTTTCGTAAATTACTTGGAATTAAAACAATAAGTTGCAGACCTACCGTGGTCTTGACTCTTGAGATTTTAAATTACAAATGGTCCGATAACTTTAGCCTCAAATAAATTTAGTCCCATAAGTTTTTTTGTTGTCGATTTATTCTCAATAACTTTGACAATGTCCAAATTTAGTCCTGAATCGATCGGAAAACTCAAAACATCATCGTTTTGCCATTTCGATTTGGGGCTTTACGGCGGATGTTATGACTGGACTGCCATGTGTACCGCTACATGTATTTTTAAGCGTGTTTGATTAATTTTTGTCGTCAATTATGTTTTATTTTTAAATTTTTAAAAATTTTAAAAATATTTTTAATGATGTGCTTGAAATTCTAGTTGTTAAAAGAAAATACACGTGGCAGTCTGATCACATCATTAGTTGAAAAATCCCAAATTAAAATTGCAAAATAACGTTGTTTTGAATTTTTCGATCGAAATTGAGATTAAAATTGGACACTGTTAAAGTTATTGGGACTAAATCGACGATAAAAAAATAAGAGACTAAATTTATTGGAGGCCAAACTTATTGTGTTTCAAACTCGTGGTCTCCTAGTGGGATCCTGTCTTTTGCCTTTCTATTGTTTGTTACTTTTGAAAATGGAGAAAAAGATGGAGGAACTTTGTTTATCTGGTGATGAGGAAGAAGAGATGGTCGTAGGGGTGGAGGAATTGGGCGAGCAGGTGGGTCATGTTAGTTTGTGTGTGGTAGGTAATTCTTGACCGACCAACCCCTCAATTTCCCCTTGACTCGGGGGCGTTTGGCCAGTATTTGGAAACCGAAAAGAGGGGTTTCGATTTGGGATATTGGGGAGGGTAGAATGTTGATCCAATTCCATCATGTTCAGGATTTGAAACGAATTGTGGAGGGGGGACCATGGACGATTGGAAAGTTTCCTCTCATTTTGCATAAGCTCCATGTTGGGGAGATTCCCCTGCAAGTCCCGTTAAATCGCTTGGCTATGTGTGTTCAAATTCACAAGTTACCTATGGGGACTTTCTCGGAATCCATGGGGCGCCAGTTGGGGAACTTTATTGGGCGTTTCTTTGAGTACGATTCTTCTAATCTGGGATCACCCTGGATGGTTTTTATGTGGATTAGAGTTGATATTGATGTGATCCAACCTCTGAAACGTGGGAAAAAGGCTCAAGGTTGTTGGGGATCCTCTGTTAAGATTGAGTTTAAGTATGAATGACTCACAGTGTTCTGCTTTGTTTGTGGACGTCTTGGTCATACCGACCAAGCGTGTGATATCGTCTTCGATGCAGCAGATGCGGTGGTGGAACGGAAGTGGGGGACCGACCAGATTGCCCTCGCTCCTGGGAAGCAGACACAGGATGGGGACAGGTGGTTAAGGGTGTTGGGATTATACTGGAAAGTATGCTTTTACTTTGTATAATCAAAACTGAATTTCTGACTTATTTACTGAAATAAATTGTTTATCACTGATGCTTTAAATATCATCGAATGTTACATATATTTCTTCGATAATTGTTCAATAAATAAGACGTGTTACATTGTAGTTAATTTAGTGATACCGGATCACGAAGAAGATTAAATTAACGATCCCTTGTAATTAAAAAAGTACACCATTCACGACCTAGATGGAAATGAACAATCCATCGTGAAAGGTGGAAGTGTAAGGCTCGGATTGGCTTGTCTTGACCAAGAGATTACACTAGTGCATGGTGATGTAATCGAATAGGACCTCACAGGAGGACAAATTCTTGGTAACCGAACTAGGAAGAATTAGACCTCGGTGGTTCGTTATTTTTAATCTTAATCCCTTAAATAGGATCACGTGTGGTTGGTAACTATTGTTTTGACTTATCATGGGTAGAGAATCAACGAGATTCAATACATTTTATCTTGGGCAATATTATTGGTCACATGTGATTGCTAAGATTTAATACGGAGAATCGTGTGCAAGTAAGCTAGTTCGATTTGCCCCCTTGGGAGGTTCATAAGCTTTATCATACCAAATCTTACAAGTGGAACTAGTTTCCGGTATGGATAATAATGTTGAACCGTTCCTTAACCAAGGACAAAAGATATTAATTAATGGAAAGTTATTTCAGTGACTTGAATTAATTAATGGACTAGATAATCTTAAACACGAGAAATAATAACCGGGAGCCATATTGACTGTAATATGGGTTAAGATGGATAGTGCAATATTAATTATGTAGTGGGATTAATTAATATTTATGGGCTTGAATAATATTGTGGCTCAATATTGATAATTCAAGATCCATTGGAAGGTCCAATCTTAATTCTCCTAAAGGCCCCCTAAGTAGCCCAACATAAAGTCCAATAACTGAAAAAGGTGTTTAAAAATAAAATAAATATTGTTGTCTTATTTTTCCTCTCTATTTTTTCGAAAATTATGGATTAAAAGGGGAGAAAGATTTTCTTTGAATTTTGTTATGGAATGAAGATATGTATTCTTGGAATACAAGATTATCTCATTAAATTCAAGAAATCTCCCACTTGGTTATTCATATAGTGAGTTTCAAAAATTTTGAAATATAAACGGCAAGAAAGATTTTCTTGATTTTCTTGAAAAGATATTATGAAGATATGTATTTCTTGAAATACAAGAATATCTCATAAATTCAAGAAGATCCAAATCTTGGATTCTTGTTCCCTCTTTTTTCGAAAATCACCATAACATGATGAGGTGGGATTTTTGTGGAATATTTTAATTATGGGAAAAAGAATATATGAGATATATTCAAGATTTCTTGGAGATCAAGAAAAGATTTTTTCACATTGTTTTTCCCCTAAAAATCGATCACCACCCCATCTATAAATAGGGGATGATTCTTTCATTCCCAAGTACAATTCCATGTGCTGGAAAAATTAGTAAATCTACAAAGGTGGTGCAACAAAGTTTATTTTCCTTTTGTTAATTGTTCGCGAGCATCCTACCACTAGATTTTCGAGCAAGGATTAAGGGAATACTTGGGAAGGTTTTTTTTTGTGTGTCTAATCAACAAGACCATTGTCATTCCAAGAGGTACGTTCACGTTAACTCGTAGTAATTCCGCATGCGTAGGATTTACGTGAACTGTTTATATGCATGATTTGTTGTTAAATTATTATTTGAATTAATATAGGATTAATTCATGTTAGTAATAATTATCGGAATTAAATTTGTATTTAAATATTTATCCCGAATAGATCTATGCAATTTATTCCCCAACAACTGGTATCAGAGCCTCGGTTTCGGGCTCTAAATTTTAAATTGTAATTTAATTCATTCTCATTAAATTTGAAATTGGATAGTAGAATTGCTAGATCTGTTTTGCAGGTATCCAATTGTCATGGAATTTAATGTGTTTATTTATGCATGCATATAAATTGTGGTTTTTAATTGATTCGATTCGAATTCTTTTTTGCCTCGTGAGAAAATCCACCAGTAGATTAGGATTTGTTTGATTTGATCAATGTAATAGACTAGTCTAGATTTAGGTTTATTTATTTTTTGTAAATAAATTGTAAACCGGATCGTAAAGGCCGAGACGAAGAATTAAAGGATAGATCGAAGAATTCGCGAATGAGGAGGAGGCATCGCCAGACGACGCGGACGCCGCCATGCGGACGGCACGACGCTAGGCATCGGGCGGATCGCCCGACGCGGAGTGCGCACGACGGGCGCCAAGATAGAGACCATCTTGTGGTGATCGCTCGACCATGAGGATCTTGGGCCTTCTGATACATCCGGCAAGGCGAGACGGGCAGATTCTTCAAAAATCAATGAAAAAATCAAACCATGACAATTGAATAATTTGTGCCCAATATGTTTATTTTTCCTTGTTTGATTTATTGTTGTGATTTCTTGTGCTTTATTTAATTTGTTTAAATGTGACATGAGAATTGCCCAATGAAAAATCTCACCCTATAAAATTACTAAGTATGTTTAAATAATTAATTGACAATTTTATTAGGACAATAAAATTGAATTAATTTTGACCTCCATGATTTATTTATTTGTGAATTCTTTTGGAGAAATTCCTTTGGATAAACGGTCAAAAAGATAGCTTTCACATGAATAAATTCCGGATGGATGATTGTGGATTATTACTAGTGGCGGCGATGATCCTTTCCCGAGGCTCGTTCAAAGCGAAATAATAATTACATGATTTAATCATGATTATTACTTAAGTATAAAATTGATATGCATACTTCCAAGAAGTCCGTCAATTTTATATTGGTCAAGTAGGAGCCAACTATTAATTTGGATATTAAAGGTTTATAAGCGTTCTTGTTTATAACACCTTTAAATGTGTTTAAATAATGACCCACCCCACGTGGCTTATTTAAACTATTTTGAGATGTTAGGATGCATGTTCATATTTTTTTGAGATTTTTAATATGAAACATGTGATCGAATTTTTGTGATATATTTTGTGCTTATGCATATTATTAAAAATCAAGCCAAGAAAAATCAAACCATGACAATTGAATAATTTGTGCCCAATATGTTTATTTTTCCGCTTTGTTTTGATTTATTGTTGTGATTTCTTGTGCTTTATTTAATTTGTTTAAATGTGTTTGCATGAGAATTGCCCAATGAAAAATCTCACCCTATAAAATTACTAAGTATGTTTAAATAATTAATTGACAATTTTATTCCGGACAATAAAATTGAATTAATTTTGACCTCCATTATTTATTTATTTGTGAATTCTTTTGGAGAAATTCCTACGGGACGGTCAAAAGATAGCTTTCACATGAATAAATTCGGATGGATGATTGTGGATTATTACTAAATAAGTATTTATGATCCTTCCCACGAGGCTCGTTCAAAGCGAAATAATAATTCTGTATTTAATCATGATTATTACTTAAGTATAAAATTGATATGCATACACTTCCCCGAAGTCCCTGTCAATTTTATATTGGTCAAGTGGGAGCCAACTATTAATCTGGATATTAAAGGTTTGTAACTGTTCTTGTTTATAACTCGCTTTAAATGTGTTTAAATAATGACCCACCCCACGTGGCTTATTTAAACTATTTTGAGATGTTGGCTGATGCATGTTCATATTTTTTTTGAGATTTTAATATGAAACATGTGATCGAATTTTGTGATATATTTTGTGCTTATGCATATTATTATTTATTTCAGTTCATCATGTCACAACCTTTTAATCCACTGCTCAATATACTTAAAGACAATTTTTGCTTCGGTGAAAACTTCGTTGATTGGAATCGTAAACTTACTATTGTCCCCATCGCACAAAGCCATAACTGGGTTCTCACTACACCTAAACCAGATAAGCCAAAAGATGAGTCAACTAAAACGGTTAAGAAAGAGTATGCTGACTGGGAGCGTTCCAACGAAATGGCAAAGTGTACCATCTTGACTTCTATGTCAAATGTGTTGCAACACCAACACCAGAACGTTGAGACCGCTGCAGACATCATGACTAGTCTTAAAGCGATGTTTCAACATCAGAAACGTGTGGCTCGTCAGATCACCATGAGGACTTGCTCTCTATGAAAATGGTGGAGGAACACCGTAGGGGAGCACGTTTTCGGATGATGGCTCACCTTAACAAACTTGAGGTACTTGGCGTTGAATACGACATCGAGACCCAAATCGATTTCTTGCTCCACTCTCTGCCGAAAATTTTTGAACAGTTCAGGCTGAACTACTAGATGAATAATCTGAAGTTCTCGATGCCTGATCTATTACAAGCTTTAGTCTCGGCAGAGGCGATATTGAAAAAAAAAAAAAGCCAAGCCTTGGTGGCAAATGGACCTCTTCTTCTTCTAGGCGAGGGGTGGTAAGAACAAGAAAAGGACAAAAGCCACAAGCAAGTGAACTCAAGTGTTGCCCAATGACAAAGAAAAGGCGAAGGGTGGTAGAGGGGTGAGCAAGCCACCTAAGGGAAGTGCTTCAACTGCGGTGAAAAAAGGACATTGAGGTCACTGTTCCAAACCCAAAAGGAATGGAAAGAAAGGTAATTCTCACGCACTAGTTGTTGAAACTTGTTTTAGCTGTATGCCTCCCATTTATGGGTAGTGGATACGGATCCACCGATCATGTTTGTTTCACTTTTACAGGGGTTCAAGCGGACGAAGCAACTTAGTGAGAGTGAGATCCTCATCACACTGGGCAATGCTACGAGAGTGGCAGCTGAAGTAGTGGGAGAAGTGCACCTGTCTTTTGAAGACGAGTTTTAATTTTAAGAGATGTTCTTTACGTTCCGAATTTTAAAAGAATTTAATTTGGTTTCTAAACTTTTCTTGATGGATATTCGGTTACTTTTTAATAAAGTTGTTACCATTTCTCCTTTTGATAAATTTATCGTCATGGAACGTTGTCGAATAATCTCTATACAATTAATCGGCACACCACTCACTTAAATGCATCCTATAACACATCAACTATTTCGAGAAAAGCGTTCATTCATCGTGTGAACGAGACACTTCTATGGCATCTAAGATTGGGACATATTAATCCAAAGAGGATCCAAAGGATGGTAAAAGACGGTTCACTGGAGTTTCTCCAAGTTGAACCAATTCCAACCTGCGAATCATGTTTGGAGGGTAAAATGACCAAGAGGGCATTCAGAGCCAAGGGGAATAGAGCCAAAGAAGTGTTAGAAATCGTTCACACAGATGTATGTGGTCCAATGTCAACCAAAGCAAGAGGGGGTTATGAGTATTTCGTCACTTTTATTGATGCTACTCAAGGTACGATTATATTTTCCTTATGAAGTATAAATCTGAGACCTTTGAGAAATTCAAAGAATTTAAGGCTCAAGCAGAGAATCATAGGGAAAAATGTATCAAGTCTCTACGATCCGATCGTGGAGGCGAATACCTCAGCGATGAGTTTTGAACTACTTGTCTGATAAAGGGATTGCATCCCAGCTAACTGCACCCAGAACCCCTCAACAAAACGGGATTGCAGAGCGAAGAAACATAACTCTTTTGGAAATGGTTAGATCTATGATGAGTTATGAGGATCTTCCCAAGTCGCTCGGGGTCACGCTTAAACAACAACCTACATTCTGAACTTGGTGCCATCCAAATCGGTTCCCAAAACTCCCAAAGAATTGTGGACCGGGTGCAAGCCCAGTTTGAGACACATGAAGATTTGGGGGTGTCCGGCCTACGTGTTGGACAAGGAAGCCGGAAAATTGGATCCTCGATCAGAATTAAGGTTGTTTGTGGGATACCCCGAGGAACAAAAAAGGGTGTATGTTCTATGGTCCCAAGATCAAAAGGTGGTAATAAGTACCCACTTTAGATTTTTAGGAAGACTATATGAACAAAAGAAGACCGTATGTGAGATTACCTTAAATGAGCCAAGAGGGCTAACCTCGGTGCCCATCGTACAAGATGACATACCAAACGACACACACTTACACAACCGAACCTCGTCAGAAGTGGGAGGGTTGTGACAGCCCCGAGAGATTCATGGAATAGAGAGTCCTTGGACTTGATTCCTGACAAGATTTAATCGCACTCCATGGACATATGACGAGGCAATCCAAGACAAGGATGCGCTGGGCAAACAAAGAATGAAAGTTGAAATGGGTTCTATGGATCATAACAGAGTGTGGGAGCTAATGAACCACTTAACGGGGGGTCAAACCCATTGGTTGCAAGTGGGTGTACAAGAGAAAAAGAGGACCGGACGGAAGGTGGAAACCTTCAAGGCAAGGCTTGTAAGTAAAGGTTATACTCGTAAAGAAGCGGATCGACTATGAGGAAACTTTTTTCACCAGAGTCATGCTCAAGTCCATCCAAATTCTATTATCGATTGATGCAAGATCTCGACTTTGAAATGGTAAATGGATGTCAAGACAAATTTTTCCTTAACTAAGTCTTGATGAAGAGATCTATATGCAACAACCCCAAGGCTTCATTGAAAAAGGCCAAGAACACCTAGTTTGTAAGCTCATGAAGTCCATTTACGGACTCAAACAAGCATCCAGAGCTTGGAACCAATGTTTTGATCATGTTATAAAGTCTTATGAGTTTAATAAATATGTACAAAAAGCGTGTCGAAACTGCATTGGTATTCTTAGTACTATACTTAGACGACATTCGATCATCGGGAACGATGTAAAGGTGTTATCAGACGTAAGGGCATGGCTTTCAAAACAGTTTGATATGAAGGACTTAGGGAAAACCGCCCACATCCTTGGGATCAAAATCACTCGAGATCGCAAGAAAAGGATGATAGGCTTATCGCAAGCTTCATACATAGACACTGTCTTGAAACGATTCAAAGATGCAGATTCCAAGAAAGGCTTCGTACCTTTCGGACATGGAATCCATCTATCAAGAAAATGTGCCCTAAGACACAAAAGGAGATAGATGACATGAAAGGCATTCCATACGCCTTTACCGTCGAAGCCTTATGTATGCAACATCATGCAGGACCGGATATCCGCTTTGTCGTTGGCATGGTGGCAAGATATCAAAGTAACGGGAAAGAACATTGAATGGCAGTTAAAAAACATTCCTCAAGTATCTGAAAAGAACTCGAGATAGAATGTTAATTTATCGATCGATAGTCCCTAATCCCCATCGGCTACGGACTCGGATTTCCAATCGGACTTAGATTCTGAAAAATCTACCTCGGTGTGTGTGTTTTGCATGGGGAGGAGCCATGACATGGAGAAGCGTTAAGAAAAATGCGTTCTGAGATTCTACCATGGAAGCGAATATGTAGGCGCATGAGGCAAATGAAAGAAGAGGTTTGGCTCAAGAACTTCCTAGTGGACTTGAATGTAGTTCGAATTTGCCTAGCAGAATCATCAGCATTTATTGTGACAATGCTTGAAAGCAAATAAATTCATAAATTCAAGGGAAACCAAGAGCCCACAAGGCCGGCAAACACATTGAAAGGAATACCATCTTACACGAGATATCGTTAAGAGAGGAGATATAGAGGTGGCAAAGATAGCGTCGAAGACAAACCTAGCGATCCATTCACAAAGGGTCTCCGAAATACATTCGAGAGACATGTGGAAGGAATGGGTGTCAAGACCGTTGCTAACTGCTTTGAGTATAAGTGGGAGAAATTATTAGGTTTGTGTAGGTGACATTAGATGTCACGTATTATGAACTACACGAGACATGTTGTAGTATACTTAAAATCGGACTTTGAGTATAAGTGGGAGATTGTTGGGATTATCTTTAGAAAGTATGCTTTTACTTTGTATAATCAAACCAATTTTGGACTTATTTTTGAAATAAATTGTTTATCATCGATGCTTTAAATATCATTGAATGTTACATATATTTCTTCGCATAACTGTTTCAATAAATAAGACGTGTTACATTGTAGTTAATTTAGTGATACCAGATCACGTAAGATTAAATTAATAAAGTCCCTTGTAACCAAAAAGTACACCATTCACTTACCTAGATGGAAATGAACAATCCATCGTGAAAGGTTGAAGTGTAAGGCTCGGGATTGGCTTGTCTTGACCAAGAGATTACACTAGTGCATGGTATGGTGAATTTGAATAGGACCTACAGGAGGACAAATTCTTCAGAACTGAACAAGGAAGAATTAGACCTCAGTGGTTCGTTATTTCTTAATCTTCGTCCCTTAAATAAGATCACGTGTGGTTGGTAACTATTGCTTTGACTTATCATGGGTAGAGAATCAACGAGATTCAATACTTTTTATCTTGGGCAATATTATTGGTCACATGTGATTGCTAAGATTTAATACGGAGAATCGTGTGCAAGTACGCTTGTTCGATTTGCCCCCTTGGGAGGTTCATAAGCTTTATCATACCAAATCTTGCAAGTGGAACTAGTTTCCGGTATGGATAATAATGTTGAACCGTTCTTTAACCAAGGACAAAAGATATTAATTAATGGAAAGCTATTTCAGTGGCTTGAATTAATTAATGGGGTTGACAATCTTAAACACGGGAAATAATAACCGGGAGCCATATTGACTGTAATATGGGTTAAGATGGATAGTGCAATATTAATTATGTAGTGGGATTAATTAATATTTATGGTCTTGAATAATATTGTGGCTCAATATTGATAATTCAAGATCCATTGGAAGGTCCAATCTTAATTCTCCTAAAGACCCCCTAAGTAGCCCAACATAAAATCCAATAACTGAAAAAGGTGTTTAAAAATAAAATAAATATTGTTGCCTTATTTTTCCTCTCTATTTTTTCGAAAATTATGGATTAAAAGGGGAGAAAGACTTTCTTTGAATTTTGTTATGGAATGAAGATATGTATTCTTGGAATACAAGATTATCTCATTAAATTCAAGAAATCTCCCACTTGGTTATTCATATAGTGAGTTTCGAAAATTTTAAAATATAAAGGGCAAGAAAGATTTTCTTGATTTTCTTGAAAAGATATTATGAAGATATGTATTTCTTGAAATACAAGAATATCTCATAAATTCAAGAAGATCCAAATCTTGGATTCTTGTTCCCTCTTTTTTCGAAAATCACCATAACATGATGTGGTGGGATTTTTGTGGAATATTTTAATTATGGGAAAAAGAATATAGGAGATATATTCAAGATTTCTTGGAGATCAAGAAAAGATTTTTCCACATTATTTTTTCCCCTAAAAATCGATCACCACCCCATCTATAAATAGGGGATGATTCTTTCATTCCCAAGTACAATTCCATGTGCTGGAAAAATTAGTAAATCCACAAAGGTGGTGCAATAAAGTTTATTTTCCTTTTGTTAATTGTTCGCGAGCATCCTACCACCGGATTGTCGAGCAAGGATTAAGGGAATACTTGGGAAGGTTTTTTCTGGTGTGTCTAATCAACAAGACCATTGTCATTCCAAGAGGTACGTTCACGTTAACTCGTAGTAATTCCGCATGCGTAGAATTTACGTGAACTGTTTATATGCATGATTTGTTGTTAAATTATTATTTGAATTAATATAGAATTAATTCATGCTAGTAATAATTATCGGAATTAAATTTGTATTTAAATATTTATCCCGAATAAATCCGTGCAACTTATTCCCCAACAAAGGGGCGGTGATTCTTTGTCATCGGCCGGAGGGGGGGTGGAGGAGTCGGTGATCGGTGTAGTAATGGATGGCGGTTATCCTCGTTCAGATATTTCGGCAGATCAGCGGGTTTTGGGGAAACTCCCTGAAACGGGTGTGCCATTTGTAACGCCACAATCAAAATTCAAAAGATGGTGGTATGGTTATTACTGCTCATTCAAATCATGTAATTATCAACCCCTGCTTTGACTCATGTCGTACTCAAGAGGAGGATGACGTAGAAGAGGAAGCTCTTTTGGACCTAAAAAAACGTAAGCATCTTCAACAGTTTGCAGGCCCATCCATAGCGGGTTCGGATACGACAATGGAGAGTGATAAGGAGGATTAGATGGCAAATGTGGAGGATGGTTCAGAGTCCAATTTCTTATCGGCGAGTCCCGGCGTGGGGGCTCGTCGGGAGATATGATCGTCCTAAGTTGGAATTGTAGGGGGTTGGGACCGGACTCTACAATTCTTGCTCTTTGCGAGCTTGTTCAAGTTCGTCATCCTGATGTTTTATTTCTTTTTGAAACTCTTTCGTATGGTGTTAGGTTGGAGGCTTTACGTGTTTGCCTTAAATTTGAGTCAAGTTTTACAGTAGATTGTGTGGGTCGTAGCGGTGGTATCTCTATTTTGTGGAACAATAATAATAATCCTATTTCGGTCTTGTCTTTCTCTAATAATCATATTGATTTAAGAGTGAATGCGAATGAGGGTGAATGGAGGTTAACAGGGTATTATGGTTTTCCGGAACGGTGGCGGAGACATCAATCCTGGCAACTTCTTCGACAATTAGCAGCGGTTAATAGTTTCCCGTGGCTATGTATTGACGATTTTAATGATCTCTTGACACCGGCAGATAAACGGGGGCGTGTTGAACATCCTCGGTGGTTGTTTCGGGGTTTTCGTGATGCAATTACGGATTGCAACCTGTCCGATGTCCAGCTCACGGGTTATCCCTTTACGTGGTCTCGCGGTCGGGATGTTAATAATGTAGTTGAGCAAAGGTTGGACAGGGCCATGGGGACCCCATCGTGGTATTCTCGTTTTTCAAGTGCGACTCTTCATAATCTGGTCGTGCCTACATCTGATCATAATCCGATTATTTTGGACACTTCTCCAGTTGTTGTTCGTCATCGACATAGAAGCTTTCATTTTGAGAACCGGTGGCTTTTTGAGAGGGATTTACACACGGTGGTTCGGAGGAGCTGGCATGTCTTTCATGATCTCGATTTTTTAAGTCGATTGGGGGCAACGAGTAAAACCCTGACTTTATGGGGTAATCGAGTCGACACAAAGTTTCGTTTTGAGAAAAGGGAGTTGGAGAACAAAATTAAGGTGTTGCAGGGCAATTATAGTTTATGGGGTAGGACAACGATTTAATGAGGCAAGGTGTGCTCTTGGGAAGCTTCTCGTTCAGGAGGAGAGGTTTTGGAGACAGAGAGTGAAGGTTTTTTAGCTTACTGATGGCGATGTCAATTCCAGATTTTTCCATCAATCTGCTAAAAGCGAAACAAAGTAATTAAACTTCAGAATGATACGGGTGAGTGGGTAGATGGTCAAACTGGTCTGTGTGATTTAATTGGGACTTATTTTGGGAATCTATTTACGGAAACACAACAGGAGGCGGATATAGATCAGTTTTTAACCCCGGTTGTTCCACTCGTGTCGAATACTCAAAATGAAGACCTGACTCGGGATTTTTCTCTTGATGAATTCAAGAATGTTGTGTTTCAAATGCACCCTGACAAGGCTCCCGGGCCTGATGGCTTTAATCCGGCGTTTTTTCAGAAGTGCTGGGATACGGTGGGGGAAGATGTTTTCAGGGAAGGAGTCCGGTGGCTGGAGTAGGGTTCTTTTCCGAATACATTGAATAACACGAATGTGGTCTTGATTCCGAAGGTGGATAATCCTCAAACGGTAAAGGATTTATGCCCCATCTCCTTATGCAACGTTGTGTATAAAATTCTTTCTAAGGTACTTAGTAATCGTCTGAGGGCTGTCTTACCGGGGCTGGTGGATAAGGCTCAATCCGCGTTTGTTTCAGGAAGGATGATCCAAGATAATGTGGTTGTAGCTTTCGAAATTCTCCATGCTATGAAGAATAGACGACGGGGTCGTCGTGGGGACGTGGCACTTAAAATTTACATTAGTAAGGCTTATGATCGAGTGGACTGGAGGTATTTGGATCGAATTTTACGTCGGTTAGGCTTTTCGAATCAATGGGTGCGATGAATGGGAATGTGTGTTTCGTCGGTTCGTTACTCAATCCTTGTGAATGAGGATGTGGTTGGCCCTAATACTCCAGGACGGGGCCTTCGCCAAGGTGACCCATTGTCACCGTACTTGTTTATTTTGTGTACTGAGGGTTTATCGGAGGCTCTCTCTCGGGCTGGTTTGGATGGATCTCTACAAGGGAATCGGGTTTGTCGGGGTGCACCTTCCGTGTCTCACTTAATTTTTGCGGATGATTGCTTACTTTTTTGTCGGGCTACGCCTGAGGAGTGTACCAATTTAAAGCACATCCTGGTTTAGTATGAGTCTGTCTCGGGACAAGCCATTAATTTTGACAAGTCCGGGGTTTTTTTCAGCAGGAATGTCAATGAGGCGATTAGGGCAGAGCTCCAACACATACTAGGTGTACACCATCCTTTTAAAACTGGTCGTTATCTGCGTCTCCCTTCGTTAATTGGTAGAGGAAAGCGAGCGATATTTCAGTATATTAAGGATCACCTTTGGAAAAAATTACAAGGTTGGCGGGGACGTAAGATATCAAAAGCTGGGAAAGAGGTCTTGATTAAAGCAGCAGCCCAAGCTATTCCTACGTATTGTATGTCGACATTTTTACTCCTTCTACCTTGCTTGATGAGCTTCATATTATGTTAAATAAATTTTGGTGGGAAAGTGGGGGGAATGAAGCGAAGGGTGTTAAATGGATGCGGTGGGAACGGGTGTGTGTACGTAAAGATGCAGGGGGTCGGGGATTTCGGGATTTACACTTATTTAATATTGTGATGTTGGGTAAGATGGTTTGGCGCCTCATTCAGGAACCGGATGCTCTTGTTTGTAAGGTGCTTAAAGCTCGTTATTTTCCTCGTACGAATTTTCTTGGAGCTGTTCTGGGTAATAATCCGAGCTATACTTGGACGAGTATTTTTGCTAGCCAATATCTCATTCGAATGGGTTCCCGATGGAAGGTGGGGACGGAGTCCCATGTATGTGTTTGGGGTACGACATGGGTAACGATGATTCACAATTTACTTTGCGCACCCCTTGCATTGGAGGACTAGAGGAAATGCGGGTTCATGAATTAATTATGGATGGTTCTAATATAAGGGATGTGGATTTGCTTGAGGCATTAATGTATCTGGAGGATGTAGCCCATGTTCTTCAAACGCCTCTGCCTCCACGGGGCGTTCCAGACTGTTTTGTGTGGCATCATGCCCGAACCGGCCGATACTCGGTGAAATCTGGGTATCAATTAGCTTCCCGTCTATGCCACGACCATACATTGGAAGTTCCAGGGGAGTGGGACCGAATTTGGAGATTACATGTACCTCCAAAAGTGAAGGATTATCTTTGGCGTATTTGTCGAAATGTGTTGCCAACTAAGGTGAATCTCTATTCTAAACATGTTGTGCAGGATAAGACTTGTGTCTTTTGTGGTTATTGTGAGGAGACTTTGTGGCATCTATTCATATATTGTCCTTTTGCTATTGAATGTTGGGATAGAGCCCGCCTACGTGAGAAATTGGAGAGGGAGATGTGGGATGTCGATGGTTTTAGTGAGCTGGTTTTTCACCTTCTTGATACATCGGAGAAGGAAGCATTTGCCAAGTTACTTTGGCAGATTTGGAAGGAGCGAAATGAGTTAGTTTGGAGGGGGGGTTAGACGTCATCCGGGTGAGGCGGTCTTTTAGTCGGCTTCTTTCTTGCAGGAATGGCGTTTTGCTAGGGCTGATAAGATGGCAGCTGGGGGTCCGCTGCAACGGAATGGTGCTGCGTCTGATGTTGTGTGTCGAGCGTGGCATCCGCCTGCTTTGGGGACGCTAAAATGTAATGTCGATTCTGCATTTTTTGAGGATACAGATCAGACTGGTATAGGCATGGTACTAAGGGATGATGTTGGGCAATTTGTTCTAGCCCGAATATTGGTGTTACAAGGTCGGTTCGATGTGGATGTTGGCGAAGCAATGGGTTTTTTTGAGGCTTTGTCTTGGCTCCAATTCGATGGATTTGGGGAGTGTGGTGTTGGAGGGTGATTCTAAAATTGTGGTTGATGCGTTAATGTCGTTAAGTTCCTACGATTCTATCTTTGGGGATTATGTTGCTGCTTGTAAGGCCATTATCCTTTCTAATCCCTTGTTTAGTGTTCATTTCGTTAGAAGAGATGCCAATTCTTTGGTTCACAATTTTGCTCGGATTTCCCGTCTTTATGGGTCCCTTCATTGTTGGTTTGATTCTCCGGTTTTTGTGGATGGACAACCAGGTTTTTCGTGTCATTGCAATAATATGAGCTAAGCTTTTTAGCGCTAAAAAAAAAACTCGTGGTCTCAAATCAGAAACAGTTATATACGTCATGTTAATAGGCGAAAATTTTGAATGACAAAATGAGGCGTGCATCATCAGTGCACCCAATGGCGGATCCAGGATCAAAATGTAGGACGGGCTGAAAGCTTGAACAATATTATACAATATACTTTGCAATGCATTAACAAATATTGAGGTAGCTTAGTGGTGAATTGTTGCTAATATTTGTTGAAAGGTCACAGGTTTGACTCCGATTGAGAGTTAGGTTATAGATTTTTTTTTTATAATGGAAATTTTTTTAGAATTTTTTTTTTTTATAATGATAATTTTTTTCCCCCAACAAATTAGGGCGAACTACAGCCTGACCCAGCCCTCAAAGGGATCCGCCCTTGAGTGCATGACCTCACTTGCATCACAAAGTAACTCGTCAAAAATAAAATAAAACACATTTATGTCTTGTACAGTTATACGTGAACAAAAAGTAATCATGGGGATCCAGCGAGTAATTTCTTATAAGATTCAACATTTGCATAAAATAATTTTATACACTATAATATTGTATAAATAGGTTTATGTACGTGTTAGACTTCAAAATAAGTCTGCACTGATGTGGGGAAATGTTTTTCGCCAACCCCGCATAGTATTTGTTATTTAAAGTTTTAAACATGTCCCTCTATTTCACCTAGAGGTTAACAGTAATAAATAAATTTACCATTCGATTTCATATTAAAATTATATATATATATATATATGTATATTTGTTCTTTGTTTTTGTAGCTGTTAACCAATAAGATAAAAGGACAACGACAAAGCTGTTGAATGTGAATCAAGTAGACATAGATATATTCACCAATTCTCTGTCAAACATTTTAAATTTGAGTTAATAATTCCTCTAAAAAAAATTGAGTTAATTAATTATAATTAGACTTTTGAGTCATTGGAATGGTTGGGTAAAGTTTAAAAACCACCCCCTCTCTTTTTTATTCAGGAGTAAATTAACTAGCTACATAATTAGTCAGAGTCGTTTTTTATTGAAAAGTCTAAGGCTGTCCATCCTATTTTTCTATAACAATTCCTTAAAATACTAATTAACTCTATTGTAATTATATATATATATATAGTTCTGATATGGAGCCTACTAGTGGGCTCCTTATGGAGTCTAATAGGTTATGTGACATTCCTAAACTAAACCCTAAACTATGAACCGTAAAACCTAAACCATCAACCATTCGGGCCGGGTGAACCATGAACCGCTTGGGTCGATTTTGGGTCGGGTCGAGTTGGGTTCGAACCGAGTAAAAAATCTATTAGGCTCCATAAGGAGCTCACTAGTAGGCTCCATATCAATTCTATATATATATATATATATATATATATATATATATATCCTACATTTGGTCAATTAAATTGAGATCATACAATTCTTGTGTAATGATAAAATTTTACTCGCCTAATATAAATGAAGTTATTTCCGTTCTGGCTACTAATAGATGAATTAAAAAAAAAATCGATCTCATATGTTGGTCGTACAATATATAGAGACAGATTATACAAAGTCTTCTCTAAACTAACATGCAAGATTCAACGAAATTATTTAATTAATGTTAAACTTAAAGAAAGAAAATAAAAAGTTTAAAAGAAATAAGTTCCGACGGCAAGTTGTGCTACAGCCGAAGAATGAGTCTAATCTCCAATATTGAACTTGATCTAAACTTTAAGAGATTCATTGCGTGACGCTATAAAAATAATATAGCTAGGAGTAATTATTAATTACCAATACACCTAACTCTAAAAGAAAATTCAATCTCAGTGTGCTTGCACCTAACTAATTGCACCCATATATAATTTTAGCAAAATTAGGATCACATTAATTTCAATCATTTACTAAAATGAAGAATCAGCGCCAAAAACATGAGAGATACATCACAGTCCTCAGCATTGATGGTGGTGGCATCAAAGGAATTCTCCCTGCCGTTATCCTCGATTTCCTTGAATCCCAACTTCAGGTATAAAAAATAATATAAACGAATTAATTTCACACATTTAAAAAAAATCCAACTTTTAAATAAAATTAAATTCTTTCACAAAATACGCATTATTTTTACGTATACAGTTTTGATATGAAGCACAATTAACAGGATCTAGATGGCGATGATGCACGGCTCGCAGACTACTTCGACGTGATAGCGGGAACGAGCACGGGCGGGCTTGTGACGGCGATGCTGACGGCTCCCGATGAAAATAACCGCCCTCTTTATGCTGCAAGAGACATCAAGCCTTTCTACTTAGAAAATTGTCCCAAAATTTTCCCGCAAGCAAAGTAATTATATTATTGATTCATGCATGCATGATATTAATTCAAATTTAATCATATTAATTGATAAATTGTTTGATGAAGGTTGTTTCCGTCTGGGAAATTGATGAAGTCGTTGAAGGGGCCGTTGTAC
Source organism: Stenogyne calaminthoides (assembly GCA_037126765.1). Classification (NCBI taxonomy): domain Eukaryota; kingdom Viridiplantae; phylum Streptophyta; class Magnoliopsida; order Lamiales; family Lamiaceae; genus Stenogyne; species Stenogyne calaminthoides. The sequence goes on from JBBCBC010000018.1 coordinate 31,736,848, forward strand.
GACGGGAAGCACTTACGGAGTTTATTGACGGAAAAATTGAAGAGCATAAAGTTGAGCCATGCTATAACTAACGTCGTTATTCCGGCGTTTGATATAAAGCTATTACAGCCTGTTATTTTCTCCACCTATGAGGTGACGTCACCACACTTACGTACCATCTTTTTTTAATTTTGCACCTACTATATGTTTCTTTGCTCCTGGCAAGTACTAGGAAATTATGTTTTTCTTTAAAAAATAATAGATAATGTATTTTGACGAGAATAATAGGCTAAGTCATCTATGCATCCCAATACACCGATAGTGTAATTTAGAAACATTTAATTTATTGTACTGAAATATGTAATTTATTTGCACAAAAATATGCAATTATTAATATGAAAATAGTAATTGGCATGTTTCAATATAAAAAAATTACACATTTTTAAAAATACACTATGAAGTGCACGGGAGATCACTCAAAATAATGATATTTTGGAAAGATTTATTATGCACGATAATTATTTTTTCCGAAAGCATTATGCACGTCACATACATATTACTCCGTATATAATATAATATTGTCCAATAGCTTGTGCAATGTAGTTTATGATAGTTAACGAAATTTAGTGCACTGTGCAATTAAGTATGTTTTTTAAAAGTACAAGTTGTTTCGGTATTGAAACGCAAGTTGTTTTTATTAAATTTAGTGAGTGATGATATTGTGCAGGCAAGAAGATCACCATTGTTGGATGCGAAATTTTCAGACATTTGCATAAGTACATCTGCAGCTCCTACGTTTCTTCCAGGCCACGAATTCTTTGTAAAAGATGAGAATGGGAATGAAAGAGAATACAATCTCATAGATGGTGGTGTCGCAGCAAATAATCCGGTAATTAAAACTAAAATTATATAGCGTTAATGTCAATTTGCAATTTGTACCATATATATTTTTTAACTTACAACATTTAATATACTAATTGACACATTGCAACCTAGATTCTATTTTTGTGATATTTTTTTGGTCATATGCGCCGCAAAATTTGACAGGAAAGTACTAAAATAATAGAGTTTAGATTGCAATAGTACAAATTGCAATTAGGAAAAAAAAAACACTAAAAAAAAAAAAAAAGATTATCTACAAAATTTTTAAGAAAATAATTTCATCCTTAAATAGTAAGAATTGTCTACGACTTACCTACAAAATTTTCTAATTATGTAGGCATTTTATTCATATATAGATAAATTTATCTACGAAAATATTGTAGTTCATAAATAAATTTGTTTGTAGATTATTTCTAAACTGGAAATATAATTGCATATGAAAATGTAAATTTGCCTAGGGAATTATTTGTGTAGGCAATTTATTTGTCAACGTAAATTACAAAAGTGTAGGTAGATCGATTGTTCATAGATGTAAAAATTTGTATGTAAATCGTAGATAATCCTCACTATTTAAGGATCAAATTATTTTTTTCGGAAAACTCTGTAGTCAGGGATGAATATGGGGGGATGGCGGTCGCCCCCTTGGAATTTAAAATTTGTGTACTATTTATTTAAATTTTTTTATATACATGCTTAATTTTGTCATTTCGCTCACTTTGGAATATTGAAATTTCGCCCCCCTTACTCAATGAAAAATTTCATTCCTCAGGGACGGAATTCTGAATCCGTCCTACTTGAAAAGTTTCATAGGCAACTTTATATTTTATTGTTGTGAAATTTGATATCTGATCTCAGCTGACACGTTTAATTTTATTGCGATATATTCTCAGACTCTGATTGCTATAACAGAATTGACGAAACAAACGTTCGATATCAACATGGGACTGAGGCCTGTGGACTTGAATCCTCGTCTTCTTACAATATCAATAGGCACTGGAAATGCAACAAATGATGATAAAAGATACGACATTAAAAAAGCATCAAAATGGGGCATTCTTGATTGGTTATTATATGGGGGCACCACACCATTGCTAGAAATATTCATTCAAGCAGGTGCTGATATGGTGGATTATCATACTTCTCTATTATTCCAAACCCTTCAATCCCAAGATAATTACCTAAGGATCCAGGTAACAATATTCAATACTCAACTTATATATTAATCAATTGAGTTGATATCAAGAGTTGTCTAATAGCATAGGTCATCAATTTTAGTCAGATAATTTTTTACTTATTAAATTTTTAGTTTTGTTGGATCAAAATTGAAAGAAAACTAAAAAGAAGTTAGTTGCACAAAAACTTTTTATGGTTTGAAAATGTTATGGAAATTCCATCGTGGTTTGAGAATTGCACGAAAGCCTCCCACGATTTATAAAATAAAGCTAATACACCCCTTCTTTAAAGATTGAGCTAATAGAATCGTTATTTATTACTCTCTCCGTCCACCTATAAGTTTCTCCCTTTCACTTTTTCATCCGTCCAACAATAAGTTTTCTGTTTCCATAAATAGAAAAAGTAACACTCCACTATCAATATATTTATTCTCACTTTTTACACTATATTATAAAATTGTCACTATTCCCCTTTACTTTTCATCCCAAATTCACCATCTTGGCCCACCATTTATTAATTTATTATTTTTTCTTAATCTTAGTGCCCAAAATAAATAAGAAAGTTATTCATGGACATATGGAATACTTTTTACGGAAGAAATCGCTTTATTTTATAAATTTCTTTCGTGCAATTCTCAAACCACCGAGAAATTTCGCACAACATTTCCAAATCATAAGGGGCTTTTAATTTGTGCAATTAAACCAAGTAGAAAATATTAAAGACAAAAAATTTGGTCTCGTTTGTTTTACTTTTTCATTGTATGTTTTAACTTTTATCAATTTTAGTCCAATTGGATCAAAATTGACACAAAAATGATCAAATTAAAAAGCGGAAACATAATTTACTAAAATTGACTACTTGAATTACAACGATTCTTGATATTAATTAAATCTAACTAATTTAAAATTATGCGTGTTATCTTATTTATTTATCTTATTGTCACTAACACGTACGTTGCATATATAGGACGATACATTAAGAGGGATTGAAAATTCAGTGGATGTTGCAACTAAAGAAAACTTGGATAGACTTGTCTCAATTGGTGAGAGGCTGCTGCATAGCCCGGTCTCAAGGGTTGATTTGGACACCGGCCTAACTAAGCCCGTCCAAAATGGTGGCACAAATGAGCAAGCACTCAAAAGGTCAATAACTATCACCTTATAGTATAACAAGTAATACTTTTAAACGAAATAACTAATTCTTATAATTATAAACTTATAAATATGTTCCAATCGACCAATTATACTATATAAAAACATATATACCTAAAATACAAGTCAATCGAAACTGATTTACATCAGACTTTGCCTTATTACTATTCAGGTTTGCGCATTTATTGTCGACGGAAAGAAAACTACGACCGACGACGAAGAATGAGAGGGCAGTTCCCCAGCTGACCCCTTCAAACGGACTCAAACATTCATGGAACACTTTGGTTAATTTTGTGAATTTATTATCATTTGAGGCCAAATTTCAAGTGTCCAAATTTACTAGTGAAATCTCAAGGCCAATGCCGAAGCAAAGAATGACATCCAAATCCAACCCACTTCTCACCACTCTTAAAATGAAGTCCAAGAGCACCCCTACGCCTATTTTTACTCCCCCACGCAAAATATTTTGCAAGTGATCGATCACCATTTTTTCAATATAGCTAGGAACATTTGTCATAATTAATAATGTAATTAATTTTAATTATAATTAATTTGTTTTATTATTTTAGATCTTGCAATTTTGTTTACTTTTATTTTTAAAAGAGGATATTAGTATTAATTATTTGGAAATATTATCAATAAATAATTGGTGGTTTTATTTTTTTAACACAATCACTTATATGAAATATCACACGGATCAAGGACCGTGAAATGTGGTACAGTGAGGGGGAAGCGTATGAAGCAAATGAAATGGTGTTTTGCTCATACAATACAATAGTCACTTATCTCTTTACAGTAACACATTTTGTTTCAAATAATATCACAAATGAATTGTGTATTTTTGCACACACACATGTACACACATACCCATCACTCCAAATTTTTAGGTAATATATCATATAATTGGCAAGACTAATTGTTAACCAAACAATAATAATGCAATCAATAACTCCATAGTAGGTTTGATTTTTATTCAAATAATTTATCATTTGAATAATTTTTTAATGAAACATGTAACTTGTGTTCCATATTCATAATTGCACGGTTCAAATATATACAAATTGCATATTTCAATACAATAAGTTTCCCCACACACACATGCATACAACACACCCATCCCCATTATTATTATCAATTATAAACCAACCTTTAAGTTTTTTAAATTTTAAATATATAGGTACTATAAAAGTAACATCGACTTAGAGTTCCAACCCTATCCTCCATCTATTATTTTTTTTGTTTCATAATTAAAGCCACCCGTGCTTTTACACAGAAAATATGACCACTTCACATGCAAGTTCGAAAAAGAAAAAGTGTGTTAAATAAGAATATTAAATAAAAAAAAATACAACTCACAAGAATATTAAATAAATTATTTAATTATGAACAAGAAAGTATGTATAGTAAATTATAATTTATACCAAATAAATTGAAGTAGTGTTACAACATTTCCGTTCCAATAGATGTGCATAAGGCATGATCCCATTTATTGTACATAATTCGATCCCATTATTTCATGTAATTTAATTATTTTGATGAACAGTGTTTTTTTATGTACTTATAATCATCGTTCAACGTTAGATACAGTCATATAATTAGTTGGCATCCTCTCGTTTGATATTATGAAGTACATAGTAATTAATTAATTATTTTAAAAAGTAGATCCGGTATGTATCAAGTGTAACATTTAATTTAAGTATATTTTTTAAAAGTGTAGTTTATTTAATTGAAACGTTCAATAAATTTTACCCTAAACAAATTAAATATTTAATACAAATAAATTGAATAGTCCAATACAACAAGTTACATGTTATAAAGTACAAATTATTTCCATTCCAAGTATTCAACTTTAGATTGTAAAACTAACCATAATACCATCTTGTCTTATTCGAGTAATATTATAAGAATAAAATAGTCTTTTTTAACACTTACGTACATACTGCATTGGTCGTCGATCAATGCACATAGATATTAACATATTTATCATTATGTGTAATGTATGATCGGAAATAACATGTGAAAACGAACAAAGCCCATGCAATATCCCACCGCACGAAACCCTATAGTCTTATAATAATATTAAGATAAAGAAATCCCAGATCAGCTTGTAAGTATATATTAAAGAGTAAAACTCCGGTGAAAAAATTCTATCATTTGTTATGTGCAAAATTATCATCGTTATGCATAAAACTTTCGTAGTAAAAATATACGCATTTTTTAACAAAGAATAGTTTTTATGCATATTAAAGTTTTTATCATTCCGTGATAATAGATCATATACTTTTAAAAAAAGTTCAACCTCGGTTAAGTTTTTAAAATTTTAAATTTTCATTCAATAAAAAGGTTACATTAGGTATGAAGATGAAAAAAAACCGTTAAATCGACTTAGAGTTCCAACCCTATCCTCCATCTATTATTTTTTTTGTTTCATAATTAAAGCCACCCGTGCTTTTACACAGAAAATATGACCACTTTAACATAGCAAGTTCGCTTAAAAAGAAAAAGAAAGCACTCTTATTGTCACACAAAAACGCTTAAATGGGAAAAAAAAGAATGTGAAAATTACAACTCACAAGAATATTAAATAAATTAATTTATACAAGAAACATAAGGCATGCATCAGCCATTTATTATATATACCTATATACAGCTTGGCAATTCGATCCCATTGACTATATATTATTATTATTAATCATGTAATTTAATTATTTTGATGAACATAGTCAATGAGTATGCCCCATGTGGGCATATTTATTGACCCACAAACAAAGAATAGATGTAAGAGACCTCAAGACCGAGGAAATAATTCAAACTTATAATCTAGGGCGAGATATAAAAGTTCAACGTTAGATACAGTCATATAATTAGTTGGCATCCTCTCGTTTGATATTATGAAGTACATAGTAATTAATTAATTATTTTAAAAAGTAGATCCGGTATGTATCAAGTGTAACATTTAATTTAAGTATATTTTTTAAAAATGTAAATTATTTAATTGAAACGTTCAATAAATTTTACCCTAAACAAATTAAATATTTAGTACAAATAAATTGAATAGTTCAATACAACAAGCGTTGATGAGGCGCCCAGGAGCCTTTAACCGGGATATGTTACGAAGGGCCGAATCGAAAGTTCATCAACAAATTATTTCCGAGGCATCCAAGTATTCAACTTTAGATTGTAGAAATGAAGGTAGGATCAAAACATAATTGTAAACCATCTTGTCTTATTCGAGATAATATTATAAGAATAAAATAGTTCATAATTTTAACACTTGATGAACGTACATACAAGAAAAATGCCTCAAAACCTCATGGGCATTGGTCGTCGATCAATGCACATGTAAAGGACAAGACAAATATTAACATATTTAGATTCATAAAATTCCGGATAGCATTAACAAATCCCCATCACTTTGATCCTTGAAATAACATTGACAAAGATATGAAGGTATGGAAAAAAACGAACAAAGCCCCAGCAAAATGCAATATCCAATAACCGCACGAAACCCTATAGTCTTATAAATAATATTCCAAAAGACAAAAGAAATCATTCAGCGCGAAAAGATAAGCTTGTAAGTATATATCAAAAAAGAGTAAAAAAAGTTTGTTCAAGAAAGAAACTAGAACGGGGCGCATAAAGAAATGCCATAAACCCGAACCAAAAAACTTAGCGAACCAAATAAATCCAAAGAAATATAAGAAAAATCACATCAATAAATGCAACATAATGGCAAAAACAAACGAAACCATAAACAATGAATTAAATCCAAAACACAATTGCAAAAAATTAGGAAAAAGAAGAACCAACAATACCTCGATCAAGTAAATATAAGCCTTTATAAATGACAAGTTTGTTCAAGAAGAAATATAAGCGCGATCACGCCTAAAACGTGGATTCATTTCTTTTCTTTTGTCACCAAAGGAATCGGTTCAAGTAAAATGGCAAAAGAGCTTATCGAAGAAAATCCACATCGCATAAGGAAAATCGGATGTTAGTTTCATCGATAGATAACAAATTTTAAGTGATACACTACTAAAAACATTTTACGAATAAAAACTTAAAAATATAACGATTTTTGACGAGCATTGAGAAACAAGACACTTATAGACATATCGACAACGAGGGATTTATTCATAGAATCGTAAAAACCATTAAAAGCACGTAAAAATTTTTTATATAAGATAAACGGGAGAATTTTCCAAGACGAAGCATGGACTCATCTTATTTGGCTTGGCTCAACAAATCCAAGGATTTAAACGGAATTTCGAGTATCCGCAAAGCTTGCAAATTGGACCCAATCCACCAAAAAAACCAATGACTCTTATCCGATTCAATAACGGGATAATGATTGATCACATAACGACTTAAATTTCTTACCATACTCTTTTTCTGGGAGGAAAAACGATTGGTGGATTCCGCGAAGGGACGGGCGTAAGGATAGCGATGTGTGAGACCCGCCCTCAGCCAGAGGTGATTTGGCCAATCCCGGAGGAGAGGAGACGGCCGGCGATCCGGTCAATGGCAAAAGCGGCGTCAAAACGACTTAGCCCGTATGCTCAATTTGAGCGCCATGGAAGGTAATTCGAACAATTTGATTCGCACAACCATGTTGATCATGGCGGTGTGGGAAGAGAATCGGAAGGTGGTTTTTGGTGGGTATAGAAAAATAATTAAAGAAATTAATATTATGGTGGAATGTTTCTGGAAGGTTTGAAAGGGAAGATTAATATTATGGTGGAACTAGAATAAGAACGAAGAGTTTTTTAATCCGTGAAAATAAGAGTGATGGGATAAGGTTGAAGGAAGCAATATTTTTATGAAAAATTAATGTAAACACTAAAATCAACGTTAAATTGGTGATTGAAGAACTCTTATTCAACATGAATACAACAACTTTCCCCATGCGAGATTTATGGAAAGAATAAAATATATAAAAATTAATTTCTATTCTTTATAAGTGATTAACAACACTATCGCATTATATAAAATATATATATATATATATATATATATATATATATATATCCAAACACCTAGTTTAAAATTCTGAATTTGGATGTGCTAAGTTAATTTACTAGTTCATATATATATACTTGATCATTTTCCACAAAATATCAATCAATCAATCTCATAAGTCATTCCAATGGAGCAAACTCCATGCTTTCGTCAAACAGATCAACCCCCAGAGTACGAGAGATACATCACTATACTTAGCATTGATGGAGGTGGCATCAAAGGCGTTATTCCTGCAGTTATCCTTGATTTCCTCGAATCCCAACTTCAGGTAATTATATCAAGAAAATCGCAACAACATCAACTTGTAATAACAAATCATATCATTATAACTTCTCCAGCTGAAAAATTATTATGAAAGAATTCATGTCACTCATTACAGGTCAATTTTCTTGTTATAAAAATATGTATATATACGGTTTTGATATCGAGAACAATGAGCAGGAGTTGGACGGGGAGGATGCGCGAATCGCGGACTACTTCGACGTGATAGCTGGAACGAGCACCGGCGGTCTAGTAACGGCGATGTTAACGGCGCCGGACGGAAATAATCGGCCTCTTTATTCTGGGAAGGGGATCAAGCCATTCTACTTGGAGAACTGCCCCAAAATATTTCCACAAACACGGTAAGGTTATTTTGGTAAATTTAGGTATTATTATTATTAATTAATTTTTGATATGATTAAATCGGTGGAATTAATTAATTATGGTTGGTTGATAGTTGGAGGTCATTTTTTCCGTTTGGGAAAATGTTGAAGTCGTTAGTTGGGCCGATGTATGACGGGAAGCACCTTCACGGCGTGTTAACGGAGGAATTGGAGGACAAAAGGTTGAGCCAAGCTATCACTAATGTCATTATTCCAGCTTTTGATATAAAGCGTTTGCAGCCTGTTATTTTCTCCACTTATGAGGTACGTTACTCCTTTTTTTTTCTGGTATTTATTGCTCTTAAATAATATAGGAAAGTTTTCGTGTGCATCGTGCATTTTATAATGTATTTTTAAAATATATATAAAAATAAATTGTACATTTAATATTTTAGTGTAGAATAAATCAGATTTTAAAAAAATATACTATAAAGTAAATTGGCCAAGACCTAACGAGATGTCAAGACGTAAAACATATGATGACATGTCATGAGGACCCACCCATAATATATGGTCGTTGGCTCTCTAACTAGAGATTATTGACAAAATGATTGGCTTTTAATTTTTTTAAGAGTTAAAATGTACACATTATATCTTTTAATAAAATAATTAATATTATTAAAAACATATAAATTAAGCGGTGCATATAGTTCATATAAGCATTTGTCAACCCTACTGTTTTTATAAGTTTTTGTCTTGCCCTATTGTTTATATAAATATAAAATACTATTTTGACTACAGCTAACACGTTGTGATGTTTTACAATAGCAAACAATACAGACACTGCATGCAACGCGTCTTGATGTATTTTATTATACATTTGTGGATTTAATTTGCGTTTTTAATTTGGTCAACCATGGTAGTTGGATGTGTTCAAAACTCCAAATTCAGACTCGGAGTAAAGCAGTTCTGTTTGGACTTTGAGGTTTGTTTGGTATGAAATTTTATTCTATAAAATTAATTTTATGTCTAGTTTAGGAAACCACTACGTTACATGAGTAAATTTTTTAAATGTGCAACTATTTTTACTAAAACATGCAAGTTTATATCACGAAATCATGCAAGTGTTTCAGTGAAAAAAAATTACATGTTCCAAAATATACTTAAGGTGCACGGTGCACCTGATATATTAAAGACTTTGTCTAATTTGATTTATATAAAAAATCATATTTTGGAAACAACATTAAAAAATTAAGTACCGACGGGACGAAAGATGAGTAAATTGTTAAGTTCTCAATCCAATTTTGCTGAGGCCAAACTCGTCCCAAACCTATACGCTGCCATGCGGCTAATCTACTATCAATTGTCAACTTAATACAATTTGAGAATACGAGAGCATTTTGGAAAAATTATAAATACTTATAATCATTTTGAATTATGTATAGAAGTAATTTTGATATATTCAATTCAATAATTCTATTTAAAATTATCATTTAGAATCCATCACCTATAAGTTGGGAAGAGTGAGCTTCCTGTTGATTATAGCTTTCTCACTAGTAATTTATTATATTCAAATCTTTTATCAAACACCTAAGAGGTACACTTATACGACAGTACGAGATGGAGTATAATTTAGATATTGACGTCTTAATATTTTGAGATGGATGAATGTTGATTTGTGCTAAAATATATTCCGTCTCATGAATGAGACAATCTCGTACGAGTTTTTGTCAAAACCCAATATCAACTTTCTACAAATTTTGCAAGCATTCATCATGACTTATCAAACAATTTTATCTCATAATCACTAAATTAAACCACTTCCTCAAAATATTTGTTTTCAAACACCCTCTAATGGTAATACATAATTAATGATTGTGTGCAGGCAAAACGATCAGCATTGTTAGATGCTAAATTTTCGGACATCTGCATAAGTACATCCGCAGCTCCTATTTATTTTCCAGGACACGAGTTCATCACAAAAGATGAGAATGGGAATGTAAAAGAGTATAATCTCATAGATGGGGGCGTCGCTGCAAATAATCCGGTACAATTTCAAACATAACTTTTATAGCTTGGCCTCATTAGTTGTTTTATTAGGATCGAGTCCCAATTTAATCAAGAAATATTGAGAATGATGAGAATATGTGAATTAAACTAGTGTTATTTTGTTCACTAAATTCTCTTGGCGCAAATGTTTGGGAAATTAAATAAACTAATTAAATTGTATAATTTTTAATAAATTCGAACTTTTAGATGAGACATAATTTTTTTATGGTATCAGAGTCTTTAGACTCACGCTCACTTCTTGGGTTCGATTCCCGTTGAAAGCAAATCCACCCATATTAAATTGTTTCATCGATGGGCCTCCTCCAAATGATGGAGTTAATGTCCTGAGTTCGATCGATTCCCACTGAAAACAACTTCACCCATATTAAATTGTTCTCTCGATGGACCCTCTCCCAATGATGGGGACGCCCAATGATAGAGTAAGAGACTTAGTGTCTATTTTAGAACTCTAAAAAGTGATCCAGAAGCATTTATTTTTAAAGTTGTTAGATACAACTTATCAAAATAATACGTGATTTTGCCTTTGTATTTGAGTTTCAAAACAGACGCTTAAGCCCATGAGTGAGAAAGAATATTAGAGAAATTAAATAAACGAATTAATTTTACATTTTTCTATAAATTCAAACTTTTAAATAAGACGGAGTTCTTTCGGCGAAAATATTCGATTAAAATTTTGTGTTTCATCTCGTGTTGAACAAATTGCATATATAACTTATGGTGTATTGTCTACTAATTTTTTTTAATTATAATGAAATTACTTAAATGCCATTTGTTTTTTCAAGTCACATGGACCCTTCTCTATTTTGGCCAAAGAGTGTTGGTGCAACTTCATTGATTCTGCACAAAAGTTTATAATAAACATATACACTTTTTGTTTTCCCTGTCAATATTTAAATTTCAAAATTATCACAAAAATATTCAAAAGTATCATACATGAGACGTGATACTCTTAATTTTGATCTAATGATATGGTTTTGTTGCAATTTATTAGACATTGTTGGCTATAACAGAAGTGATCAAACAAATGTTCGATTCGAACTTGGACTTCTTCCGAACGAGGCCAGTCGACTACCCTCGTATTCTGACCATATCGATAGGCACCGGAGCTGCAAAATTCGAGGAAAGATACGACATTAAACGAGCATCCAAATGGGGTATTTTTGGTTGGCTATTTCATGGGGGCACCAACCCTTTAATTGAAATATTCAGTCAAGCAAGTGCAGATATGGTCGATATTCACACTTCTCTTTTATTCCAAGCTCTCAACTCTGAGCACAATTATCTTAGAATCCAGGTAATCCATTGACAAACACTTCATATTTTTAATTCAATAACCTCATGACAATTTTTTTCTTTGAAACTGGATTCATACCAGTGCATAATGTTTACGCACACATAAATGATATGATATTAGTACAACGAGATCAGTTGATAAGTAATACAATATTAATTTATAAGGGTAAGATTGACTCTAAATTAATTATATGAGATGGTATAATTTTGGGCATGTCCAAATGAAATGTATCTATTATTTAAGCATTGGAGTACCTTTTTTTTTTCTTAATTGGATATGTATAGGACGATGAACTAAATGGCCTTGAAAATTCGTTGGATATTGCGACAAAAGAAAACTTGGATAGACTTGTTGAAATTGGTGAAAAGCTGTTGAAAAGTCCGGTTTCTCGAGTGCAATTGGAAACCGGTCTAACTGAACCGATCGAAAATGAAGGCACAAATGGGGAAGCACTCATAAGGTAATGTTCATGGATGAAGTCTTATACACCACATATATAGTGTACTGTACTTTAAAATGTGTTTATGAAAAATTTAGTTGTTTTTCACTGTACTTTTCAAAAATACACTTAAATTACACGTTTGTACAAAAGATTTTGTGAACCTGAGTTCACATGAACTTCTTTTTTTTTAGGTATCACTGTTGTAAATAAAAAGTGTTAATGTTATGCATAAAAAATTTAAGCAATGACAAGTTATATACTCCGAAAATTGATATTTTATGTGTATAAACATTAAAAAAAGTTCACGTGAATCCAGTTCAAGTGCGAAACATATCCTTGGGAGAAATTGATATTTGAACTGATAAATTAATTAGGACATCAATTTAAAAAATATTATTCTTAAGTTACCACACATATAGATCTTATTTCATTTTTACTAAGCTTCTATAGAATGGATTTGTAGAGAAATTTATTTAGAATTATATTTACAGCTTTGCGAGAAAATTGTCAAATGAAAGGAAGCATCGAGTATCAAAGAAGAATAGTAAAAGCGTGAACAAAGGAGCAGCAGCCCAGCTAAGAATGAGTAGTTGCAGTGTTGTTAAGATATTTAAAATCTCATCAATGATTAATAGTTATAGAAACAAGCCCATTCCCATGGCCATGTGTTGTATGAATGTAACCACCCCCACAATTATAAGTATTTTTAAATGATGTATATATGAATATATTCTTCATCAATATGCAGTTGTCAACTTGTGAATTGTGATTGTGATTGTGATTGTGATTGTTATGCTTATCTATAATAATTTTGGTATAAAAAATATAATCAAATATCAGAAAATTTAGAAAATATGTATGATTACATGTAAAAATATATATTATTATGTGACATTGACATAAAAATATGTCATAGGGTCCTAACTCGACTGTTTATATCAGACACTGAATTAAAAAAAAAATTAAGCCCTAAATTGATAATATTACTATTTTTCAGATCCTGAATATTAACATTTCATGTATGACTAAAATTAATGAGTATATTAATCTTAATCTTTAGACCTAGGTTATTCGCACCCTCATCTTTAGAAAATACACCCCTATAATGAGTTCACCCCTCACAAGAGTAGTACACTTTAATGAACTACTTAAATTACCCATCCTTTTTTTTCTCTTTGATCGGTCAACTTGGTGACACGAATTTATGATCTTTTGGGCATTGGTAGCAAAGACGGATTTATGATCAAAGGGGTCACCTGCCCCCCCAACCCCACTCTGAATTATATATATATATTTATAAAGACGGAGATAGGGGGTTAGGCAAGATAATTAATATTACCGGGGTAACACTTTTAAAAGAAGAGTATTGATTTTTGTTAATTTTTACCCCGTATCATATATGAGACAGCTTCATACAGGTTTTTATCTTATATAAACAAATTTAGTCTAAATAATTTTTGAATATATATAAAATATTTGAAAGTGCATTTAATTATGATAAAACTCACTCGAAAGACAACTTAAAGACAAGATCAAAATATTAAAGCTTTCAAAAGTTACATAATTTGAATATTATAAACCTCCTCGCGGGGGATTTTTTTAACACTTCGAAAATGCTCTAACACTTGAATTATTGATTTTTGTTAATTTTTTTCCCATTCAAATCAAAGAATATCAATATCCAAAGTTTCAAATCGCCCACCACTAAAGCTTCACCACCACAACATCTTTTTTATCTTAGTTTTATAAACAAATTTAGTCTAAATAATTTTTGAATATATATAAAATATTTGAAATTTGGACAAAATAATTTTTTAATTACAAGGGGAAAAAATTTTATTAACCGTTGTCTAACTTTTTTTATATATATAATCTCGTTTATTATGTTAGATAGACATTATTAACCGTCAGTCTCAATATTTTTTTTAAATTATTAATTTATATTTTAAAAAAAATAAAACTATAAAACTTAAATATATATATGTCCAATACCATAAACCATAAACCAAAAAATCCTATAATAAAACCATAAACCAAAACTTATACCATATATATATACCAAAACATCAAATAAATAAACATACACATCATGAAATAAATAAACATACAATCATAAACATACATTCAATACACCAAAAACATGAAATATACATCATCGCAAATATATAATTTAATTACATGCTACCAAAATTTTAAACAACGATCACCAATATCGTATGAATATAAGAATGGATTGTAAAGGTACCCAATCAATCGCTTTTTCCATTTCTAAGTCTTTTCTTAGAGTAAGAATTGAGTTCACGCTCATGATAAACCGCAAAAACAACGAATCAATCAATATAGTATGAATTTTTATCCAATCAATAATAATTTAAATCCAATTATAACTTCAATCAAACACAAAATAATGTTCATTATCAATCTCGTTGATTAACAATTATAATCACGTACACAATTATGATTTCTTTTCTATTAATTTGATAATTTACTAAATTAAATTTACCTTAATGTTAATCCACAACATCTTTATTTAATAAAGCAAAAGAAACAACATTTAATTGGAAGAAACAACATTCAATAAAGTCGATATTTCTTTTTAGCACATTTTTCGCTTTTTGGTTGACCTTTCTCGTTCATAATAAATGTTAACAAGATCCGGATTGCCATATTCATCCTCATCTCTAATTATTCTCTCGGGTATGGGCGGATTTGCGGGATCATCGAAAAGATGGTATGTAATAAGTGAAGTTCGAAAAGGATCATCAATTGTGTCAACATCTTCATCGGCTATGGTCGCTAATCAAAACTATTGTTAAATTTGTTCGATGTAACCACAATGGACCATTTCTTATTAACGGGTCGTGGACATAGAAAAAAATTGTTGAGCTTGGCCATTATGTAAGGGTCATCTTCAGATCCCACATTCTTCAAATTTTAACCCGAACTTTCAACTTGACCCGTTAGGGATCCTCACCCAACTACACTCAAGATTGGTTTTGAACAATATATCAATGTTAACAATCATCCCTTAAGTAGTATTTGATTGAGATGTAAAGAATGGACACTCCACTATTCGCATAAGACTTGTGGCATCATGATCTCTCGTATAAAATGTGTATGCTAAGATAACACTTGTATGAATACACATGTCTATCGCATTCTAGATAACCACTTAACTCTTCATTCACCGATTTTTTTCCATGACAACATATTTGCTACATAACCAAACCAACAAACGTGCGATTGTGCTCAACTTCAATCCATGATCTATCTGGTGGAAAGGATAAAGGTCAATAAAAATAAAGACGCCGAGGTAAGCATCCGTGTTAGTTCCTCCATGCTAACACTTACACAATGTGTTGACCACCGGTAATGCCTTCACCAACCATTTTGGTGTGTGGGTAACGGAAGTCCAATTGCATTGACATTCGAATAAATTCGCACCATACGCTTCTTCTACTAAATCATATCCAATGCATCCCCTTGCTGGCCTTATTCATCACATATCCTTTGAGACATATATCTTTCTACACCATACATCCATCGATCTGAGCAGACCACACATCCTTGAGTACCAAATGAATCATAGGGTGAACCATTATATCAAAAATAATGGAGGAAATTCTTCAGAGAGTCCCATTAGATCGAAAACCAAGCAATTTTCAGATCTATGACCACTACTTTGAAGAACCAACATAACTTTGTTTGGTTATGCACACATTTTCGGGCAAGATAGAACGTATTGCAATGAGCAAGAAAGTCTCCATGATGAAAATTTGATTCCTTCACGCCATCATCCGAACAAGTCTCAGTATGTTGGAGGAATAACCCTCCGGTACTTTCACATCCTTTAGCTCAAGTAACTTTTTTCTCTCATTCTCGACAAGGTGTGTCTTTGCAGAGGTAAGAACGGTTGACCCCTTTCTCTAGATGATTTTAATTCTTATTTCATATCAATCATATCCATTCTTGCATTGTAACCATCCTCGACTTCTTATAAGGAGAGTGTTGCTTCGCACAAACGTTTTTCCTCGCATTAGATCAATGAAGTGTCTACCATACAAAATAAAGGCAATTGAAAGAAAATTGATTGTTCCAACCGCTTGGGGACACTCTTTTGCGAAGTTGGTCGCGGTGTCGATATTCTTCATCTCATTCAATACATCCCAATGACAATAAACCCATATCAAAAATTGTTCTATACTTCGTTGGGTCCAACCACTTCCTATGTCCCATATAAACGGTCTTCCTACAATGACTGTTAATGTGATGTGTCTTGGTACAACAAGGACATGCATCGGGCCCCTTCACACTATATATCAGATAGATTCCCGTAAGCGGAAAGTCATTGATAGTTCCAAACAAAGATGACCTTTAACTTGAAATTCTCCTTTCTACAAGCATCATATACATCGACATCCTCATCCCACATGAGCTTCAAGTCCTCTATCAAAGGAGTCAGATATACATCTATGTCGTTACCAGGTTGTTTGGGTCCTGATATCAACATAGACAACATCATGTAAGTGCGCTTCATGCACAACTCGGTCGAAATGTTATAAACTAACAAAATCACTAGCCATGTACTATGGTTGGTACTTTAGATACCGAACGGATTCATTCCGTCAGTTGAGAGTGCAAGACGCAAGTGTCGTGGCTCGTTGCCAAATTTTGGACGTCTGGCATCGAATGTCTTCCACTGGGGTGAATCAGCAGGGTGTCTTAGCATTCCATCTTTGATCCTATCATCATGATGCCAAGTTAAATTTCTAGCATCCACAGCGCTACTATACATTCTCCTGAATCTTGGTATTATTGGAAAGTACCACAACACCTTCGAGGGAGATTTATTTTTCTTATATCGTTTCTCCCCACACTTGGGACATTCATCGAGGTCTGCATACTCCTTCCGAAATAAGATACAATCACCCGGACAAGCATGAATTTTCTGATGTGTTAACCCGATGGACTTGAGCATTTGTTTAGCATCATATGCTCTCTTAGGCAGTACATTTCCATCAGGCAATAGACCACTAACTGTTTCCAGCATACTTGTGAAGCACTCATCGAACAACTGGTGAGCTGTTTTTAGGTTCAACAATATCAATACAACTGATAGTTTTGTTGCCTTCTTACACCCGGGCCACAGTGGTAATCCAGCAGAATCACTTAACTTCTCTGACATATAAGGGTGATCTCGCAGATCATCTTCATCCCCACTCGATGTATCAACATTCGGTACATCATCGAAAATATCCGCATCCACTGTATCTTCAAACCTAAAGTCAGTTTCTAGGTTGCTTGAGCTACATCAATCTCTTCTCTCACCATGATATGTCCAAACGGTATATGTTTTATCAATACCGTGAATCATCAAGTGGTCGTATATGTTTCTAGGTTGCTTGAGCTACATCCATCCTAATGTATTAAACCTAAAAGTATTAAACCTAAAAGTATTACAATCCTAATGTATAAAACTTGCATATAGAATGTGGTAGTACCTAAGGTTTGTATATTGCATGTATCTAAGGATTTGTTGCATCTCAAAACAATGTATATAACCTAATGTACCATCATTAATCATCTAAAGCAACACACTACTATCCATTCACCAAATCATCAAATTAATATAACCAAAATATATCCTAATGTATTAATCCTAATTTATGCTTAAATCCTCACACAAGCATATTATCAAACACCTTGAGCGCATCAATTGTTCATATCTAAGTTAGCATAAAAAATCAAGCCAAGCCACACAATATATATTAATCTCTAACAAGTTGTTCATCTCTAACACTAACAACATTAATCCTAATAAATTAACACTAATTTATGCTTAAATCCTCACACAAGCATATTATCAAACGCCTTGAGTGCATCAAACACTAATATATATACACCAATATACATACACCAATACATACAACATGATATATATACACCAATATACATATATATATACACCAATATACATGATATACATACACCAATATACATACACCATACATACAATTAAACAAAGCCACTAACAACAATTAAACAAAGCCACGCAATATATATATATATATATATATATATATAAATAAATAATTAACAATATATAAACCAAACATCAATTGTTCATCTCTAACACTAACAACAATTAATCCTAACAAATTATATAAACAATTAATCCTAACATATATATACATATACACATTAATTCAATATATATATATATACTAACATATATATACTAACATATATATACTAACATATATATATATAAAAGAATAATTACCTATGGAAGGAGAAAGGCGGCGACGGCGGCGGCGGTAGGGGAGGACGCGCGGCGGATGGTTCGATTTGGGGGAGAGGGAGGAGGAGGCTAGGGCTTCTGGTTCGCGATTTGGGGAAATAAGAGCTAATGGGAAGACGACGGCGGAGGCGGAAGGGGAGGACGCGCGACGGAGTTCGATTTAGGGTAGAGGAAGGATGAGGCCCTACTGCAGGTTCGCGATTTAATTTGGGAAAAAATATAAGTCTGGTTCGCGATTTTGGTTATTTAATTATCCGAACACTTGGACAGTGGTTCGGAACCGCCGTCCAAACTATGCCCTTGGACAACGGTTCAAAACCGCTGTCTAAAACATTTGCACAGCGGTTCTCAACCGCTTTCTAAGTGTTAAACTTGGACAGCGGTTTTGAACCGCTGTCTATTTTTTTTTTTAATTAAAACCGCTCTCCAAGCTATAGCTTGGAGAGCTGTTTGAAAAAAGAGTTGTCCAAGTGCAGTTGTGCAAGATTAAATGTGTAGTAGTGAATTTTAGGTTGAAGTTTTGATAATCTTAGGTTTAAGAATTAGTGCTGAAACATTTGTTGAATGTGCATTTGATGTTAAATCCTTGCATAATACCTGATTTATGTATAAATATATGGTTAATTATATGAAAATTAATATTTTTTTTATTTTTTTTTTGCAAAATACTAATTAAATCGCAAATAAGAAATTTCGCATTTGATTTTTCGACTTTTTGTCCGAATTTCGAAGCTTTGTCCTGAATGTAATTAAATACACTTTCTGAGTTCTAACAAAAATAACTGAAATTGTCTTACATATTCCAAAGAAATTTCCAAAATCTTAACCAATTTTCGAAAACTAAAAATTTGACATTTCAATCGTGTATTAAAATAAAAAGAATATTTGGGGAAGTATTTCCTAAGGATTGTTGTGCGAATAACCGGGGACATGTAAATAATCTACTCATACTACATATTATAGGTCAAATGATTAAACTTAACTTATACATTTGATTTTTCATCAATTTTAACACATGTTTTTTTCTCTTTCCAAAATTAACATATATTTTCATTTAATATTTAAAAATATTCTGATTCATCATTTTTGACAAGGTCCGTCTGATGTGGCCAATAGAATCCACATGTCTTGTTGACGTGTAAATATTAAAATAAAAAATATAAAAAATATCACCACCTAAGATTAAAAAAACGCAAGATATAAAAACAAATCGGGTCACTGTTTTTAATTTTAAGTGGTGATATTTTTTATTTTAATATATACATATCAGTAAGACAAGTTAACTACGACGACCACATCACACGAATCTTGTCGAAAATGGTGACTCTGAATATTTTTAAATATTAAGTGTGTTGGGATATTTTAATTTTGATTAATTATGCCAAAACATTATCAACTTGTGTTATTTAAGATAATCTACAGATAACAAGTTGAGGGGGAACGAGAGAACAAGTTAAGGGGGAACTCATAAAATCGCATTTAAGATGATCGAGATCAGACGAGGCTGCAGACGAGGCTGATCGAGATCAGATGAGTATGATGAGTTCCGAGTTAACTGATGAGTTGAACAAGAAGAAGCATGTTGATTTGTGATGAAGAAAAGCTGATAAAATGTCGCGGAAGAAATCGTAAATCAAAGTAGAAGAAATCGTAAATCAGCGTAGAAGAAATCAAATCGCGAAATAAATCGCCGATGAACAAAGGAAATCATTCAGGAAATCGGTTCGATGAACAAAGTGAAATCAGATCGTGAAATCGGTTCGATGAACAAAGTGAAATCGATTCGGATGAACAGTGATTTCAAAGAATCGATGAACAATGATTTCAAAGATCGATGAACAAAGTGATTTAAAAAGACACCGTAAATCTGCAGACGATTTCTACAGATCGATTTCAGCCGGACGGATCAAAGCGACGGTATGAAAATATAGAAAATTTCGGTATACCTGAAAAATATATAGGTATACCGAAAATATTTTCGTATATCGGTATATACTGAAATTTCGGTACGGTATCAGTATGTAATATTAACATACCAAAAATTTTGTTATGCCGAAATTTCGGTATACCGAATTTTCGGTACGACAACGGTATGATATTTTTCGGTATCGAAAATTTCGATACGATAACGGTATTGCTAGAAAATTTTCGATATGTTGTACCGTCCACCCCTACCCCCACCCCCACCCCCCCCCCACCCACACCCACTGTTGCAGAATTAATTATTAATGTGTTTTGTAATTCTGGTCTTTCTTCTACACAATGCTGCAGAATTCCCCTCTCCCTAATGTTATTATTTTTTATTTTGTTCGAAAGATATGATATTAGTGAATAGATTATGTTTGTTACTAATATTTGAGTACTCAACAGATTTTAATGCCGATGCCGATATTGAATGACATTTTTACATTTTTTTCCGGTTATATACGTGTTCTTTCTCCAGCAGTGCAGGAAAATAATGTTTATTAATTAAGCATATGAATTGTTAATAACCGGACCTTTTTTATTGGTTAAAGACATTCATTAAACTTGGGTTGGGCCTAAATAATACCAACCATGGTTTTCTTTTTCTTTTTAATTAGTTCCTGTTTTAAACGGATGCTCCCTCCGTCCCATTTGAAGCTTCACATTTCCTGTTTTCTCGTGTTTTAGCGAACGAATTTTTTATTAGTACTTGAAATGATAAAATAATTTTTAAAAAAACATATACTAGAGAAGAGATAGATCTATCATATCCCTCTTTAAAAGTCACTTTATCATTTTAAATACTAATAAACAACTCGCTCGCTAAAACAAGATAAAAAGTAAGTGTGCAAGTTGAAATGGGATGGGGGAGTATAAAATAACACTTCTATAAATCACGTCTATACATGAATTCTATCACTGTTACCGTTATGTACAAAAGAATTCACTATTTAAAAATATAAAATATTCTTTAAATAGTGAAAGTTTTTATACATGACAGTAATAATTTTTATACATAATAGTAATATTAAAAAAATTAAGTTCACGATAATTCGGATTGACACAAGTTTTTATCAAAGATATAATGTTAGAAGAGTCAAATATGGAGCGGGTTCAAATTAAATTAATATTACTAACTAACTAATAAAAACTCAATTTACAATTTCTTTATAATAAATAATGACCTTTTAGTCGTAAACTGAGATTGTTCAATTGAGATTGTTCCTTTTTTTTTTCTTTTTTTTTTTTCAGGGGTTAACGTTAACATTATACAACAATATAATACACATGAACATGATAATAAAAGTGTAATGGAAAGTATAATACTGAATCACAGATGACCATGATAATAAAAGCAAATAAATTAAACAGAATATAGTAATCCATTAATTACAGCACAAAACAAGTTTCCACAAATCACATCAAATCAAAAAGGCCAGATCTTGTATGCACCAGGGTGCACCGTGCACTCATAGTGTATTTTAGAAGCGTGTAACTTATTATGTTGAAAAGTGCGACTTATTTACATAATAAGTGCAACTGTTAATATGGGAACATAGTTGCACATTTCTATTTTGTATAATTGTACGCTTTTAAAATGCAGCTTTTAAAATGCAGTATAAGTGCACGGTACACTCAAGTACACATGAGACCCACTCAATCAGAGATTCAAAAATCACGAAAAAGACTTCCCACAACAAACATACTCCATATAGGAATTAAGTCTTTCTTATTATTCCAAACCACACACATTAACATTAATTTCAAAACACCAAATTAATAACTTTCATTATTGACAACAACACTTATATAGTGTTGTAATAATTAATTGGATAAGCAGCAGGAATTAAGGATTAATTAGCAGAGCTTAGTGCAAAAACAGCGGCGGCGGGCGCCGCGGCAGTGGCCGCCTTGAAAGCCCTCAGTCTGGCAAACCGCCGCGCAGTTGGATTTTCTTCCACATATGCCCTTGAACCGCTGGCTCTTTGACTCACATATCCTTGCCTCTGCCACCATTCCTGATTTTTTTTAAGATAAAAAATTAAATTAATTTTTTTGTCATGATATATAGCAAGTTAATTTAAAAGATTCATAGAGCTGCATGCGATGCCTAGGAATTCAATTTTTTTTATTCATAATTTAGAATTTTTATTAAATTTATTCATGGTTTAGAATAATCTGATTAGCAAAGTGGACCAATTTTTTTTTTAAACAATAAAAATAGAACAGCAAAATTGAATTGTTGGTGCAATTTGACTCAATAAACCAAATTGAATCAAGTTATTTATATGGGCTTGTCGACCAAAAAGAAAGTTATTTATAGGGAGTGACTCTAAGGTGCAAAATAACTTTATTTTGACTCTAAGTTACAAAAATATGGTTAAAAAGTTTAAGTTGTCCTTCTGTCCATTTTCTGCACTTCTAACACATTTTCTATACTTCTGACGCATTTTGGAGTGCAGTTTTTTTTATTTTCTGCACTACTAGGTCAACTTTGGAGAGCAGTTTTTTAATTTTCTGCATTTTCGTCTTTTTTATTCCACTTTTTATTAGTTTCAATTTTTTATATAATTTAATTTAAATTTCAAATTTTATAAAATTTGTATTTCGAATCTGCATTTTCTCAAAATAATATGTACTTTCGCAAAATGTGTACTTGATCAAAACAAAAAAATAAAATTATGAATACAGTTTCAAACTTGAACTTCCGGAATTCAATGGAGTTTTGGAACCTGAGGAATTTCTTGATTGGTTGATCTCTACTGAAGATGTTTTGGACTTTAAGGATGTGTCGCATGATCGTCGTGTTTCCCTTGTCGCGTTTCCGTGGGAGAGTCGCCGCCTGGTGGCATCAGGCAAAGAATGCCCGTGCTCGTTTGGGCAAGCCAAAAGTAACCTCTTGGGACAAGTTCAAGAAACATCTGCGCTCCGAATTTCTCCCATTCAATTACTACAAAGATCTAATGAGTTTTATTGTTGGCATTTGCTCTCTCGTTTGGAATTGGGCTTTATTTGAATCTAATAATCATTTGATTTCCCACTATGTCATTAGTAGAAGGTGTTTGGTTACCTATTCAATTTCAAGATGGGCGTTATCGATCCTCGATTGACGCAATCCAGGTCACACTATCTCCATCTCGCCAATCGCGACACGTTAACATGCCCGGTTTGATGGATCCCTTGAACGCCAATTCACGGGCGTCCGGTGGGCCAGCCCGTTTACTCCTTTGTTAAGTCAGACTCCTGGCCTTATAATCGGCCAAGATAAGGAACGTCTGCTTGAGACTCGATGCTTTCGTGGAAATCCTTCAAACCATGCGCGACCCTAACCGCCGGGCCTGGTCGCGATGTTTAACGAGTTCACCCTGGGACTTATCATCGCTCCATGCCCGATAGAGTGTTTTCTCATGTATTTAGATTTCTTTTCAGACCGTTTTCAATTTCAATGCTAAGGGATAGCTTATGATAATCTACCTGAAAAAAATATGGGAATAAGAGGTCTCCCTACCGAGGGCGCATCCACACGATCTTGTATTTATAGTGTGGATTTGAATGTTCTGGAGAGATAGCCTTTTTCCGGGTCATTTTCCTCTCATCTTTGACAAGCACTGACGATCAATAGCCTCCGAAGCCATCCTTTCGGGTGATTCGTCTGACTATAAATCGTCGTTAAATCGATCATCTTAACCTCGCTCCCGTCATATGCCGAACCTCTGATACCGCGAACATCTGTTTGAATCTTCTTGCACAATCAATGGCAATGTATGTCATTTTTATTATCGATTCAACGGAGGTGCATGTGAGAATGTTATTCTGCTGGAATCTTTGTTAGTAAATTCTCTCTCTCCTCTTGAGTCGCACCCCCCTATAATCTCTTTTTGGCTTCAAAAAAGGGCACCTCTACAAAGGAGTTTTACAATTGTTATTGGGTGAATCTAATAATCGTGTGTTGGTTAAGTTCTCAATTGGTGATAAATATATTGACTCTATTTGGTGCGATATTGTCCCCATGGACGCATGTCATATGCTTTTCGATCGTCCTTGGAAATTTGATAGAAGTGTGATGCACGCGGACGTCGTAATGCTTATTCTTTTATGTATTCAGGTATGAAAATCACCCTGCTGCCTTCGGCCCCATCAGTACTCCCTCCGGATCCTAGTGGTAGTGTTCTCTTTGTTTCTCGTCAAGCTTTTCTTCGGGAGATGGCTGATGCTCCTTTTGCGTTGCTATTGTTTGCCCATGATGTTAATGCCCCATCTGAGTTACCACCTACTGTTGAATCTCTTGTGCATGAATTCTCTGAGGTTTTTCCTGACGAACTTCCATCGGGTTTGCCTCCGCTCCGCGATATCCAGCACCACATTAACTTGATTCCGCGTGCTCCCTTACCCAACCGCCCTCACTACCGGATGAGCCCGTGCGAACATGAGGAACTTTGGCATCAAGTTGAGGATTTATTGAGCAAGGTTCTGGTTCGGGAGAGCTTAAGCCCTTGCGCTATCCCTGCCTTGCTCATCCTGAAGAAAACAGGTGATTATCGTATGTGTGTTGATAGCCAGGCCATCAACAAGATCACCGTCTGGTACCGATTTTCGATTTTGCGCCTTGACGATCTTTTGGATCAACTTAGTGTTGCGACTATTTTCTCCAAACTAGATTTGAAGAGTGGCTATCATCAAATCCAATTCACCCGGGTGATGAATGGAAGACAACTTTCAAGCCGCATGAGGGATTATTCGAGTGATTGGTCATGCCTTTTGGCCTCTCGAATGCACCGAGCACGTTTATGAGGGTGATGAACCAGGCTCTCCGTCCTTGGATTAGCACTTGTGTTTTCGTATACTTTGACGACATCTTGATTTATAGTAAATTCGAGTCCGAACACTTGCATCATTTGCGCTTTCGGTTCTTCATATATTGCGGGCAGAACGTTTCTTCACGGCCACATCCAAGTGCACATTTTGTACAGACTTCATCTTATTCTTGGGATACCGAATTTCATGGTCGAAAATTCGGGTTGACGAGCAGAAAATGTTGGGATACGTTATGCCAGGATCTATTCAGGATGAACTCATAAATACAAATTTAAATCACAGATTATTACTAACATGAATTATCCTATGTGAATTCATATAATAATCACGCATACAACGTCATGCAAATAATAACCACGTAAGAGGTCCTAGCATGCGGAATTTCTAGGAGTTTACGTGAGCGTACCTCTTGGAGTGACAACCTTTTAGAAGAACGAAACGGTATCAAATCAACCCAAAGTCCTTCTCCAGTATTCCCTTAGTCCTTCGTTTGTTCACCGGTGGGAGTGCTCACAAACAAATAAAATAAACAGGAAACAAGAAAATATGTTGCACCACCTTTGTGGATTTCTAATTTTTCCAACACATGGAACTGTTCTATGGATGAAGGGATCACCCCCTATTTATAATAGTAGGGGTGGCCGATTTTTTGCTCTAGAAAATAAGGAGAAAATATTTTCTTGATCTCTAAGAAATCTTGAATATATCCCTTTTTTTTTCTCCATAATTAAATTTTCCACAAAAAGTCTCACTTCCCTATTTTATGGCAAATTTCGAAAAATTGAGGAATGGAAAATCTAAGATTTGGATCTTCTTGAATTTATGAGATATTCTTGTATTCCAAGAATACATATCTTCCATAATATCTTTTAAATAAAATCAACAAAAATCTTTCCTTCCTTTATTTATTAAAATTTTTGAAAAATTCATAATAAATAGCCAAGTGGGAGATTTCTTGAATTTAATGAGATAATCTTGTATTTCAAGAATATTTATCTTCATTCCACAACAAAATTCAAAGAAAATCTTTCTCCCCTTCATTTATTATTTTCGAAAAAAAACATGAAAAAATATGCAACAATATTTTTCTTTTATTTTAATCACCTTATTATTATTGGACTATTATTGGGCTACTAGAGGGGCCTTTAGGAGAATTAACATTGGACCTCCAATGGGCTTCTGAATATCAATATTGAGCAATAATATAATCCAGACCATTAATATAAATTAATACCACTATTAAATTAATATTGCACTATCCATCTCAATCCATATTACGATAATATGGGCTCCCGGTTATTATTTCCTGTGTTTAAGATTATTTAGTCTATTAATTAATTAAGCCACTGAAAAGCTTTATATTAATTAATATTTTTATCCTTGGAGTAAGAATAGCTCAACATTATTATCCATACCGGAAAATTAATCCCACTTGCAAGATTTAGTATGATAAAGGTTCTGAACCCACTAAGGGGACAAATCATATAAGACTCTCCAAGCACACGATTCTCTGTATTAGTTTAGCAATTGTCATGTAATTAATATTATTGCCCAAGATATAAGGTATCGAAGTCGCAATGATTCTCTTCCCATCATAAGTCAAAATAATAATTATTAATCACACACAATCCTTATTAAGCGACAAAGATTAAGAAATTAACAACCACTGAGGTCTAACACTTCATCCCATAAGTCAGTACGGAAGAGCTTATCTTCTCTGTAGGTCCGCTTCAGCGCAACAAATACACTAGTGTAATCTCTTGGTCAGGAGAAGTCAATATGAGCCTTATACATCAACCTTTACCAATAGATTGTTCAGATCTATCTAAGTTGTGAAACATGCACTCGTTTAAAAGGGACTGTTAATGTGATCTTCCGTGATCTGGTATTATTGTGTGGCAAATTATCCGAATTGGTTGGCCAGTGAAGAATTATAAACAACGAACCCAACACATATATAGAAGACTTTAGGGTCGAGCGAGTTACCCAGAGTAAGGGCGAACTCGCCCAACTCGCCTCAGTTCCGCAAGTCGCCCACGTAGCTAAGAAGGCGGGCGAGTTCTCACTACTCCCGGGCAACTCGCCCGCAAGTCGCCCACGTAGCCAAGAAGGCGGGCGAGTTCGCCCCACTCCCGGGCAAGTCGCCCACTTAGCCAAGAAGGCAGGCGAGTTCGCCCCACTCCCGGGCAATTCGCTCGCAAGTCACCTGATTCCAAAGAGAGCTTGGGCGAGTTCACCCCCTTCTCGGGCAACTCGCACAAGTCGCCCGCGCCGCACCAAGTGGTCTATGCGCCCGATTAAGTCGCCTAGACGGCGAGTTCGCCCCATTCCCAGGCAACTTGCCAGCAAGTTGCCTTGTCGCCCAAGGCACGGGTGGGCGAGTACGCCACATTGCCTAGTGCAACTTGCCCAAGCCGCAGCAAATCCAACAAGATGGGCGAGTTCGCCACGTCGCCTAGTGCAACTCGCCAAAATCGCCAATGTCAAGAGGAGCATGGGCGAGTTTGCCTCACTCTGGGTAACTCGCCCATCTCACCAAGTTGCCCGCAAGTCGCCTTGCCAAGAGGAGAGTGGGCGAGTTCCCCTCTCAATCAGGCAACTCGCCCATCTCGCCTAGTCGTCCACAAGTCACCCATCTTGCCCATTCCAGCAAGTTACTCTTCCAATATAGTAGAATATATGAAGAGTGAAGTTATACTTAGTCAAATTGATGGAATTTGTGATCAAGAATCTGTAAATGAGATAGGGAAGAGTTGAGTTAAAGATTTTCCACTTACCAAAGCCTGATTTTGGCTAACCAAACACGTAAACAACCAACATCAAAGAATCTTCCCCAAATGGCCGAGAAGCCTCTGAAGAAATGACTGGTCCTATAGCCGCGAACTCAAGAGAAAAAATATACGCAAATCTCCATATATCACCTGCAACCCGCCGTGCTTCAGAGTTGGAAACGTGTTTTGGTTGATGTAATAGGGCTTTAGAGTCCAATTTAGCTCGAAAACATTTAATGCTTGGTCAAGCTCGCCTTGAATCGCGAGTAAGACCAACTAATGGTTTTGTACTATAAATTTGAGCATTCAAGACTCATACAGGTGGCAAAATTTTACATTCAATATAACGACTTTATCAGCCAACAAAAGAGTTACTTGCATTTACTTGCTTGAATTCTCATCATTGCTATTCAATGAAGAACATTCCTTCTGTTCCTCATTGATTGCACTCCACACTCATAAATACTTGTTTGTATTACCAAATCACATAGCCACATCATAAACTTCGTTCCGTAATTTTTGGTATACAATAGGTATCACCACATTAACTACAATGTAACACGTGCGTTATTTTATGAACAGTTTGCAGTAAATATATATAACATTCATTCATATTTAATGCAACAGTGATAAATAATTTATTTCAGTAAATAAGTGTTTAATACATAGGTTATACATAGGTTATACTTTCACGTATAACCCCAACAATCTCCCACTTATACTCAAAGTTTGCTTTTAAGTATACTACAACATTGCTAATGTATTACTACGTGACATCAAATGTCACCTACACCAACCTAATAAAATTTCTCCCACTTATACTCAAAGCAGATTGGAAACGCACTTGACACTCATTCCTTCCACATGTCTCTCGAATGTAAACTGAGGCAGACCCTTTGTGAATGGATCAACTAGGTTGTCCTCCGATGCGATCTTTGCCACCTCTATATCACTTCTCTTAACGATTTCTCGTATAAGATGATATTTCCTTTCAATGTGTTTGTTGGCCTTGTGGGCTCTTGGTTTCCTTGAATTCGCAACTGCTCCGGCATTATCACAGAACACCGTGATAGTGTTGGGCAAATTCGGAACTACGTCTAAGTCCACCAAGAAGTTCTTGAGCCACACCGCTTCTTTCGCTGCTTCACAAGCAGCTACATATTAGGCTTCCATGGTAGAATCTGCGATACATTTTTGCTTAACGCTTCTCCATGTTAAGCAAGAAGGTATAACTAGAATTTGACTTAGTGCATCTAAATCATAATTCTCGTTAGTGTCTGTATACTTTCTAAGTTTATATTATCTCCTTGAGATAAAAATCTGCAGTATCATTCAGATATTTCAAAAATTCCACACACTATCTTTTATTGTCTTTTTCGGATTAACTAATATTTGTGAGAATTTTTATGTGTAACAGTAATAATTTTTATACACAACAATAATACTAAAAAAATCGAGTTCACGATAAACTCAGATTCACACAAATTTTTATCAAAAGATCTATTGTTAGAAGAGTCAAATATGAAGCGGCTTCAAATTAAATTAATATTACTAACTAACTAAGAAAAACTCAATTTACAATTTCTTTATAAATAAATAAATAATGACCATTGAGTCGTCAAGTGAGATTGTTCTTGCTAAGTGTTTTTTTTTTTAAAGGAGAAAAGTTATCGTTAACATTGTACAACAACATAATACAGATGAACATGATAATAAAAGTGCTAACTTTAATAAAAGTGTAAAATGTAAAAAAATTGTGTAACAAGATAATACAGATGAACATGATAACAAAATCAAATAATTTTATTAATTCTGCTGAAACAGAATAATATTAATTAAAGCACGAAACAAGTTTCCACAAACTCGCACCAAATTAAGTCGTTTCTTATTATTAATCCAAACCACACACATTAAGTAAACATTAATTTCAAAACCAAATAATCCTTCATATATTAATAGTTAACTAGCAGTGCTTAGTGCAAAAACAGCGGCGGCGGAAGCCGCGGCAGTGGCCGCCGTGAAAGCCTTCAGTCTGACACACCGCCGCGCAGTTGGATTTTCTTGCACATATGCCCTTGAACCGCTGGCTCTTTGACTCACAAGTCCTTGCCTCTGCCACCATTCCTGTTTTTATTTTTTTTTAAGATAAAAAATAAAAAATTTATTATTATTGTAGAAACAAGAAGATCTGCATTTGATGCCCTAGCTATTTAACCTTAATTTTTTATTAAATTTATTCATGGCTTAGAATAATCTGGCTGTGTAACGTCTCTTATTTGTTAGCACCTTCACATGCATTAATTAAGTAGACTATTTTCTAAATTTATTTTTCAAACATGAATAAATATCGAAGAGTAATACTTAGGTGCAATTGGTGCAATTTTGACCCAATTTAAATTAAATTGAGTTGAGCTGTATAAGGTATATGTTAGATATTGTGAATGAATCAAGCTTTAGTCAAAATTGCAGAGGTAGAAGTTTTTGCTAAAATTAAAATGCATGAAATGTGTGTATGGAATAATAATGAGGGATTAAATATAGATACCAGTAGAGAAGAGAAGCATCAACATGAGAATAGCAGTTGCAAACAACCTAAGAAAGCTGCTCATTTTTCTCTGAGTTTATGTATTAATTAGTATGAGTGTGTGTGAATGTGGAGTATTTGAGGCACGTATATATAGGACAATAATCGCTACTTAAAGCTCCATTATTAAGTTGGACTCATAAAGCATATCATTTATGTCACACCACATGCATGATTTTTTTGATAACTCAGTATTGGGCCAGAGGCCGATTAATTCGGGGGATCAGAATTCACCATTTATTAACGGGGCTCCACTCAAGTCAGTACAAAGCTCTGTATCGACTGGTACATCTCAAAAGTTGATCACACTTAGGATCTATTTTATGTATCCACACATAATGATAGTATTTGTGATCTTGTGGATTTATGGAAAAACACAGTATATATGGGTAAATTCTAATACTTGTATTAGTTATTTTCATTAAACAATATTAGTTGTTCTTTATGAACATTATTAGTTTTTTTATTGAATAATATTAATTGTTATCATTGAACGATAATTAATTGGTCAGTATTATTTATTTTCACTAAATAATTTTAATTATTTATATTTAACAATATTATTAGTGCACCACTTGCACGATGCAACTAGTGCACACTGTTATAAATTAAACTATAATTATAGAGAATTTAATAGGAACAAAAGTAAATAACACAAATTTGTTGACTCACTTTGTCAAAAATGACTATGTCTCGGGACATTACCAAACCAAAAGATTTACCAATGTTTTCGGTGATGACAAATACAATGAATTAGAGGGTTGTTTATGGCCCGAAACTGGGCCGTGGCCCTAAAAGTCCATTCAGCTAAAATACTGCTTTAAAGGTATAGGGACGTGTAACAGTCGATCAGACTCCAACACTTTAACACAACACAACACAAGTATTACTCATATGTGTGTGTGAAGTTAACAAGTATAAATACAATGGATGAATATATAAGTAAAGCTTCCAAATTAATAATTTCAAAAAAATAAGAAATAAAATAAAAGGGAAAAGGCAACAGTGAGTCGTGGGTAAGCACTAAACATTGCCTAAACTTTTTATCTTAACAGCTATAAATGTATGCACTTTAAAATTTTGTATATGAACAAATTAGGTGTATTTGAACTCAATTACTACTTTAATTTGCATTATAGTATGAAATAATATTCGTGGATCCCATTCCCAGCATATAAACATGCATGCAATCCTTTTCCTCCTTTTTTCTTGGCTCCACTTTTGCCTTTTTCCCAGTGTCTAGTTGCTTCTTCTGGTATATTTTTATTTCATCTCCAATATTACAACATATATATCTACACTTTTGGATAACTTTTTTCTAGTGCTTGTCGATTCACTCCTTTTCATAATCTCATATTAATGGAGCAGATGAACTTGACGATGTTCAAATCTTTTTGCATATCTTGAATGTCGATCAAGTTCGTCACGACTGGTCCATAAATTTGGTCTCAAATAGATTTAGTCTAATAAATATTTTTATCTTCGATTTAGTCTCAATAACTTTGATAATATCCAATTATAGTCTCAATTTTGATCGGAAAACTCAAAACGACGTCATTTTGCCTTTTTAATTTGGGGCTTTCCGACAAATGTTATGACTGGCGATCGACTGCCACGTGTATTTTTTTTATTTTGTAACGGCTGGAATTTCAGGCATATAATTTTTTTTTAAATTGAAAAAAAATTAAAACTAAAACAGAATTGACAACAAGAATTAGTCAAACGCACTTAAAAATACACATGGCAGTTCAGTCACAGCATCCGCTGGAAAGTCCCAAATTGAAACTGCAAAACGACGTCGTTTTGAATTTTCCGATCGATTTGGAACTAAAATTAGACATTGTCAAAGTTATTGGGACTAAATCGACTACAAAAAAATTATGAAACTAAATATATTTGATATTAAAATTATAAAATCATTTGCGATTCAAACTCGATTATTTTACAAGAGCGAGGACGTTTTCCAATGTGCATCAATCAAAGATATTCGAGTTGCTACACAATTCGAATATTTAAAATAAATAAATAGAAATATAGAAAGTTCCAATTTTGGGGATTAGCTAGGCACTGCTAATTGCTAACTAAAGCAAAAGACACTTACCTAATGTGTTCACGCGTTTATGTAATGCAACACTTTCACATTACTATATTTTAAATTTTATAGTGACCACTTATGCTAAATTATCATCTTTAATTTATGTGACGAGAATAATTGAGTTTTATCTTCAATGATATATTCACTCTGCTTCTATTTAACCATCTCATTTATGCAAAATGGTGATTTTTTTTATGGGGTAATATCAAGTAATACAAGATTTGCATCAAAATATCAATCTACTACAAATGCTTTTTAGAGTTTCAATCTACTACAAAAGGACACAAAATATGACCTGAATACCCCCCAATCAATGTTTTTGTTTGCATGTCACTAACCCCACACACACACTTCCTCCCCCATTTTAGTATATCACATTCTCTCTCCCACACTCATTTTTTAATTTCATTCTCTCTCTCTAAAAATCTTATTTCTCTCTCTAAAAATTGTTGGTGGAGCCATATTGATAGAGGCGGCGATGGTGGAGGTTAGCATCGGAGCTTGCGATGGAAACAGCCGAGCACAGTACCGTCGCCCTCTCTCCACTCTCGTTAACAGTAAAATTCAGCGAGAAAAAGAAGCAAGGGAGTGGCGCCATTAAACGGAAAAAGGAAGCAAGGGAGCGGTGCCGCCGACTCCGTTTTCTGCTCGCCGGAAATTTCAGAAAGGAGCCCCGATATACTGACTCTTCAGGTTCGATTTGCTTCCAATCGAATTTGAAATTTCAGAAAGGCGCCGCCGATTTTAGAAAGGAAGCAAGGGAGCAGCCCCACATATCTATACCGTGATTTGCGCTGGAAGTAGGCCTCGATTAGAAGGATTCGGACTGAGTTATTACCGTTGGGGCGACTATAGAAGGTGGAGTCTGGATTTTTCTTTTTCTTTTTTCAATTGTGCAAACATTTGTTACGTTTGAGCAAATATTTGTTACATTTGTGCAAATATTGTTGCTTCGTTTGTGCAAATTTGCTTCCTCCTCATTTTGTAATTAGTAAAATATTTTGCAGATCCGACGGGCGGATTTTGAATGATTTTGTTTTGTTTCAGATTTTGATTGAACAAATACTTCATTCTGAAAGTAACTTTGTTGTTTCATGATCTTGTTGATTTTGATTTTTGAATGATTTTGTTTGTTTCAAAATTTGTTGTTTCTGGACGTAACTTTACAATTAATGTGGTTTGGCAAGTGATAATTGAACAATTACTTCATTCTTTTGTAACCACAAGATCTACTTTTAGTTCTTGTATTCCATAAATTATGAATTTGTGCAAATATTTTTTGCGTTTGTGCAAATATATTTTTTCGTTTGTGCAAATTTGCTTCTTTCCCATTCTGTAATTAGTAAAATATATTTTGTGTCTGTGCAAATATTGTGCTCGTACAAACATAAATAAGACGAATAAAAAA
The DNA here is from genome assembly GCA_037126765.1 of Stenogyne calaminthoides. NCBI lineage: Eukaryota > Viridiplantae > Streptophyta > Magnoliopsida > Lamiales > Lamiaceae > Stenogyne > Stenogyne calaminthoides. The sequence goes on from JBBCBC010000018.1 coordinate 31,771,381, forward strand.
TGTATGTAATATATTTTTACAAATATAAAAATGATTGTAAATTGAAATTTAATAAAATATTTTTTAAAATGAAGTAAAATTTGAATCATTAATTATTTGTTTGTGCAAGGGTTCATGATTTAATCATTAACGATATTTCAGTCTTATTACTCTTTATATTGTAGTTAGTTGAAATAAAGATTTTGGGTTATAGTAAATTAAAATAATTGATCCTACTTTGTATCTAATTGAAAGTCCCCCTTTTTTATTTGTCGCTGCATCAATATCAATGCAAATTTATCTTTATTTTTTCAACAATATCCCTAATAAGTAAATAATTAATAGTAAATTTGAAGTACTCATTTGTAATTAATTTATATTGGATTTTTTGCCGACAGTCGTTTCGCCCATGAACTTGCATTTTTTTGGAAAGTCTAAATAGTGCTAATTGTGAAAGTTCAAAGGCATCTCCTCCCTGAAGATAATCCCTCTTGCTTAGGGTTTTAGTCTCTCTCTAGGAGGTGTCTTGTGTCTGCCGTTTAGGATTTCCCGTGCAGATCTGGCTTTTTCTCCATTTGGGTCAACTGGTTTCTTTGATTTTCCTCTGCTTTTTTACCCTTTTCTCCTTTGTCGGTCTCATTTCCACTTGTCGTTTCGTCTTTTTCTTTGGTTTCTCCTTTCCGCCTTTTCCTTTCCAGTTGATCGCGTATCCAGGTGTCTCTTGGGCTTTGCCCGGTGGATCTGGTGTGGCTCTTTTTTATTCATTTTTTTTTGTGTGTGGTCTGTTTTTAAGGTTTTTAAGTCTTTGTGTCCCCTGTTTTTTCTTTCTTCAGTCTCGTTTTACAAGGTGCTTGTCTAGGAATGGGTACAGGTCTTGAGAGGGAGGAGGTAGATCTGGGGCAGCTCGATGTTCTGAAATTGGATCTGGAGGATGAGGGAGCAGAGGAATCGCCGACCCTATGCCTTATAGGCAAAACTCTATCAAACAAAAATTTCAATGCATTTGGTTTACTATAGGTGATGAAACGGGCTATGAACCCTCGACGGGCTTCACAGCAAAAGAAATAGGGAAAAACTTGTTCTCATTCCAGTTCACGACGGCGTCTGATATGATGCAGGTCCTCTCTCGTGAACCTTGGCTTTTTGACAAAAACGTGTTAATGCTTAAGGAACTGGATCCTGGGGAACAGCCGACAGCGGTCTCATTCGCTTCCACCCCGTTCTGGCTACGGATCTATAACCTTCCAAAAGCAGCAAGAAAGGAGAAAATTGTGAAAATCATTGGAGAGAGGGTTGGGGAGGTTATAGAAATTGACAAGGAATCGCTGGTTGGCCTAGCCCGCAGCATTCGAGTGAAGGTCAGGGTTGACATCAATAAACCCTTGGTTAATGGGATTCACCTGGATCTGGGCAACTCAAACTTAGCTTGGACAAGCTTCAAATACGAAAGGCTGCCCTCCTTTTGCTATCTTTGTGGTATGTTAGGGCATTTGAGGAGAGAGTGTGACCTTGTCGGAGCCTCTGATGATTTGAGGGCTCTCCCAGACGACAAACTTCCCTTCAGTGAGGAACTACGAGCATACCCACTCAAAAAAGCCTCGATTACGGTGGAGGCATCAAAATCGGCACCGAAAAATACCACCCGGAGGCGACAACTTTTCGAAAAATTTAAATCAAGGGTTCAGGGTGAAGTGAACAAACAGAGCACTGGGGATGAAGGTGCTAATGAATCAAACCTAGAAGTGGAAGCAGTCCGCTCATCGCTTGAAAGGGTGGCATTCAACAAGGAGGACAAAGAGCAGGTAACAAACACTGTTGTGAAATTTGAGAGGAAAACACAAAACCCAATATCCATATCCATAAACAATGAAGCCACACAAAGAAAAACCTCTACCTCTATAGACCAAACCAAACCCCGCAATCACCCTCATAAATAACCTCAACAGTAATGGCCAACTACCAACTCCACAAAACAAACCCCCACTCCAGACGAAAAACCCCATAACCCTCCAATAATTGAAAAATTGTTATAAATAAATTAAGAACGCAATTTGTTTACCCAATTCGTCAAGAATGATTACGTTTGCGGGCGACCAAGCTAAGATATTTACGCTTATTTCTTGGTTGTGTGTACAAAAATAAAAATGTCATGACACCTATTTATAGGGAACTCATGCATGAATACACATAAATGACAATTACTAGGACAATGAAGAGACAATAAAGAGTCCTACATCATAGCTTGTAACTCCCATAAAATCTTCTTGTAACTTACAAAGGATATTCAATCTTATTATTTCATAACACTCCTCCTTTGAATGTCCGTCATTATCCATCGTTAAAAAATTTATTTGGATAAAATTCACTGGGACAAAAACCTAGTGAAGGAAGAAGAGTGCATAGTGTATTAATTCTCCCTCTGATTTAAATATCATTTGAGATATTTTAATCGACGCATTCCAGTATGCTTTATAAATTGAAATTCTCAAATGTTGTCATCAGTTATGCTTTGATAAGTAAATTTGTTAAATCTCACTTGATCGGATTTATTGCACATCAATTTTATCGTTCTTTTGTAATTCATGAAATGAGTTGAAAAATGTCAGTGAAATATATTTCATTTTGTACAATTAGCAAGATATATTAATCCACCAATTATACTGAGATATGGTACTTCAGGACTAAGTATCCTTCACCCTTTTTTTTTGCGGTAAAAAAGGATCCTTATTAGGATCAAACAATCGAATGACCATTAGGTACTCATTGGATGTGCATTTTTCATGTAAAATTGTTTAGTACCTTCAGGGTATAAGTAATTTGATGGAAAAAATTCTACATTCTATATGTTCAATTTGTACATCAAGGCAGAAGTTAATTATTACAAAATCTATGATCTCAAATTCTTTCTTTAAGTGTATAACTGTCTCTTGGATCTCTTCAGGGATTTCAATTAAAATTGAGATCATCAACATATTTTGCAACGATCACATAATTTGACTCATTTTTCTTTATGAAAATATATGAATTTATTTGAGTCAATGGTATAGCCTTCTTAAACTAGACTGCTACTTATGTCCAAATTATTTGAACCCATATAATAAATTCTGCAATTTAATAGAATAATCTTCCTTTGGGTTGATTGACATGCTTCAGACATGTTAAATCCTTCAAGAATTTTCATTTAGATTCATTTTCAAGATAACCGTATAAATATCAGTGATTGCATCATTTGACGCATTCCCAAAATTTCATATTTACTGCTAGAGATATTAAATAGCGGAACATTACTTTATACATAACAGGAGAATATGTTTGATTAATATCGACTCTCTGCAAAAACCCTTGAGTTATGAATCTCGCTTTGTACCTCACCACCTTCTTATTCTCATTTTATTTTCGTATAAATACACACTTCAAGTTCAGGGTGTACATATAATAGAATCAACACTTTATTTTGTTTAGAGTGTCTAACTCTGCTACAATTTGCTTCTTACTATTTCACCTAGTCAAGGTGCTTCTGTCACCCAACTTAGGTACTGGATCCAGATTTTTATTTGTGATAGTAAAAACAACAGCGGACATGAATATGTTGTCGACAACGATAATATTGTATTGTAAGTGTCTCCTGTATTTATAAAATTCATATAAACTAGATCATTATCATTTCCCATATATTTTGATCTGGTCATTCCGCAATCCTAGTATTTTGATTATTTTGTTCACGTGCTTCATTACTAGGATTTTTTTTCAAGACGTATCTCTTCAAGAGATTGAAGTGACTTAATATTTAGCTAGCTTTGATTTACCATGAATTTATATCTTTTGTGTTAATAGGTTCTTTACTCTTCTGGCATGTAGGAGCATCAACATATATATTTGTTGGGAGATGAATTTAATAAAAATATTTGATTAGATTCCAAAACCCCTGAGTATGACATGTATCAGAACATTTTGATAGATAAGGATCAGGTTTTCAATAGGTGATAGAATCAGGATTATCTGCACCATGTATAGTCAACATATAAAGATCAGGATAGATAGGGATACTTCATAAGACCCTGAAGACTAAAGACCCTGAGGACTGAAGATCCTGAAGACTGTTTGTACTGACCAATAAGACCCTGAACAACTATTTCTGAGCAAATAGTGTTTTGTTCATTCTTAGTACAAACAAAGAGAATGTTACACATTCGTGGACATTAAGGAACATATCAGTTCAGTGTTGGTTGACTTAAAAAGAGCCGTTTTGTTTGTATGTGTTCAAAGGAAGACTTCGACCAATGAGGAGGCGACAACAACGTACTTCACTGACACTGAAAGCGACATCTCTCTGAGAAAATATCAGGACTGATATTTTCCAGTTCACAGAAAGTGGTGATTGGTTGTTTGGCTATATATTACCCAAACCATGCAAGGGCGCGTTCAAACCCTTAATGTAGCCGTTTACCACTATCCAAAAGAGGAAACCCTTGATGCTATATCTTCCAACGGGTAGTTTTTCAAGAGTAACTCTTAAGATTTGCCTATAAATACCAATGGCCTTGCAACATTCAAGGTTACGGGAAATCAAGCAACTCCAGAGCTCAAGAATATTCAAGTTTGTTTTTGAAGCACTCGAAACCCTAAAGATTTCCCAAGTGTTTCAGTTTGAAGAGAGCTCACATACTAAGCCTAGTTTTGTTAAGATTCAAAGCTTAGTAGAGATATCCTAGCCTTTACATTTGTTCTTATTTGTAAAGGATATCTCAATCATAGTTGGAAACCAAACCAAAACCCAAACCCTAAGAGTTAGGTAGTTTGAGAAGTTTGTTGTTTGGAAGCTGGGAGAGTTGTTGTACAAGTTAGTAAGCTGGTGTGACAGTCTGAAAATTTGAGAGAGAGTAGTAGTATCTGAACACTAGGACTCAGGAAGTAGATCCTAGAGATCAGATTACCATAGAGTGGTAATTCTGGTCAGTGTACCTTGGCATTATAAACCCAAGTAATTCCTATGGTGTTAAGGAATTCCCCTGAGGTCAGGGAGAGTGGACGTAGGAGCTTGAGTCTCTGAACCACTATACTTGCTGTGTTATTTATTGCTTTCTGTAATGCATTATATCTGTTGCATATTTTCACTGAAAGCATACATGGTTTCTAATTCAGTTGGAAACAATCCACTAAAAGTGCATTAACCTGGTCACAGCCTTAACCATCAGTTTTCATAAAGGAAAAGGTATTTTCAGCAAGTTAAAATGAGTATAAACTTAGGGCTTACACTTTTCGCACCTTAGTTAGCTAATATAGATAGTTATCAAACTGAATAACTCTCTGAGTGTTCAGTAAGATCATTATCTGTACCAAGCTACTCAGGATTGTAGCACTCAGGATCAGTTGAGCTAATATGTAGGACTGAAAGCAAGCTCAGGGTGATTGTCTCAGTAGACTATTACTCAGGGTAATTTGTGCTTCTCAGGACTACACTCAGGAAGGTCTAACTCGCTGATTAGCATTGTTTTGAAAAGTTGAAAAATATTATACACGTGTATTCTCCCCCCCCATACACGTGTATGACTTGTACTTGGGACCAACAAGTGGTATCAGAGCAGTGGTTTAACTGACCACTTGCTTTGGTAGCCATAAGTCTTGTTACTAAGAGACTTTGGTGGTCTACGGAATATATATTATTGCTGATATCTTACAATGCTCTTTCATCATACCTTCTAAGAAACTACTTATGTTCTCTATTGAGAACTATGATCTATAGAGACTGAGAATGCAGGCACATCTGTATTCTAAACATGAGAGAATGTGGAGGGTTGTGTCTCAAGGACCTTTTGAATATAAGGTTGTTAATCCTAGATCTACTGATGCTGAAAAAGATGATACAAGGGATGAATTTCCCAAATCTGATGATCAGCTTACTCCTGAAGAGAGAAAGTTGGTTAACCTGGATTACATTGCTAAGGATACACTTTATAACACTATTGATGATGGTGTTATGGGAATGATCTCCCACTGTGACACTGCCAAAGAAATTTGGGGCACACTTGCTATTATGTGTCAGGGCACTGTTTATATTAAGGAGAACAAACTATCTGTGGCCATTGCCAAATTTGATGATTTTGAAATGGAAAATGGTGAATCCATTGAAAGACTTGAGGTAAAATTCACTAGTATCATGAATGATCTGAGTGCTCTTGGGAAAAGATATCCCAAAAGAGATGTTGCACTGAAAATCCTTAGAAGACTCTCTAAGAAATGAGATATACATACTGTGGTGATTGAAAATACCAAAGATATTGCATCTATGTCACATCAACAAGTTTTCTCTTAGTTGAAAGCTTATCAGTTTGTGATTGATAAGAAAACTAAGAAACCTGATGGCAAAGATGAGTCATCATCTAGCAAGAATGTGACTTTTAAAGCCAAAGAGAAACCTTGCATTACTAAAGAGCCTGAAAACCCACCTGCCAAAGATCAGGATGAAAAAGATGAGAAATATGCCCTGATGGCAAGGAGGTTTGATAGGCTCAATAGTAAGTTTGGGAGATACAAAAGATATTTCAAAGATAACAGGTACATGAATAGGAACAACTCTGATGGAGGGGATAAGTCTACTAAGAAGAAGAAGGACCACGAAGCTGAAGGATCCTCATCCAGAAAGAAAGACTCAAAATCCAAGGAAGAGAGTGATCAGGATGATGATACCAACGGATGTTACAACTGCAAGAAGAAATGTCACTTCCAGTATGACTGCCTGAGTTGAGCTCCAAGGAAAGAAAGGAGAGGCAAGCCAAAGGAGACAAGAAGTATTCAAGCAAAAAGGTTATGAGGAAGAACATACTGAAGAAGGATCCAGCTCTTCAGAAGAAATGTTCTCAGATAGTGATAGTGATGATGTCTGCTTGGTTGCTATTGAGGAGGTAAATTCTTCTATCTCTGTTGCTGCTCCCACACAAGCACCGGAGTTATCAAGTTCATCTGTAACCAGTAATTTTGACCTGGTGGGTTCTTTTGAGAATATTATGAAGGACTATTCTGTATTACAAGAACTGTTCATTGAAACTCAAGAGCAGAATGAAGAATTGGCTGCTGAGAATCTTAAGTGGAAAAATTCTAATGCTGTTGAGATCACTTCTTAATTGATGGGAGTTACTGATGAACTAGATGCTCTGAAAGTACAGCTCTCAGAGAAAGAGAAAGTGATAGAGGCCCTGAAAGGAAAGTTAGAGAAAACGCGCTGAGGAAAATCAGCTTATCAGGACTGAATTCAATGACCTCTTTGAGAAACATGAAACTCTAAAGAAAAGTGAGGATAGTTTGCGGAGAAAGTTGCTCTATTGAATTCTGCATCTCATGCAATAGATGAAATTCAGAGTTATGAAAGACCTGCAGCTATAAAGGCTGGATTGGGATATAATCCAGGGGGAACCTTGTTAGTGTTAGTGTCCTAGAGACAATCCATTGTAAGGACATAATACTCAGATAATATTCAGTATTTGTTTAATGTTAATGTTTGTTTAATATTAAATGTATGGCGTTACACCCATTAGAATATTATGTTTGATTGTTTGCATTTATTCTTATATGTGTTCCCATGAATCACTGTTGTCATTTAGTGTGTGAGAACTCAGATGACTTAAGCTTGATACTCAAATAAATTTCAATCGAGGATCATCAAGAATGGGATATTGATGATCTGATGGAGATTGGTGTGCGATCTGCATCATACTTTCTTAGAGAGTGTAGTAAGATCTCACTTCTTACGAGATCTTTAGGTATCTCCGTGATGGATGCACAAATACCTTAGAAGGGTATTGGTATACCCATCCAGAAACCGATTTGATGTAGTTCCACTATATGTTCACGGGTATCTCGGTTAGTGGGAGCTTATGCGATACTCTTTTGACTTGAGGTCAATCGCACGACATGTGGAGTGATGAACTTTGACCATACATGAATGACTTTTGTCAATACATGGGTAGATATGGCTTGGATTGGGTTCTTTGCGAAATGCGTGTGCGTGGTAGTTGAGCCAAGAAAATGATTCATTCCTCAAAGTGGATTTAGAGAATACTTATCTTCCATCATAATTGGATCTAAGTCGTTTGGTCAATGCACGCGTCAACTTAGACTTTGTGAGTAAGTGTGACACTTAATGATCAATTAGTGATTAGAGATAAATTGATTTAGTTATTTGAATAGACACTTCATCATGTTCAAGACTAAATCGGTATTCATGAATGAAAGGAGGAAATCGCAATTGCCCACATTTCTATTAAGGTGTAGTTGCACTTTTCCGCAGCGTGCCTCTTCATATATTGAGAATGTCGATTTATTATACAGGGTTTAATTAAGGACCAATTAGTTTGATTAATAATTTCGATATATGAGGGCATGGGTCACACAACAAGTAGTTCTTTCTGATTAAAGTTGGTTGATTAAATGTTAAATTGGATTTAATATTTAATTTATGGGGAACTAATTTATAATAGATTAATTTGGAATTAATTATTATTAATGTTTAATTAAATTGAATTTAATTAAATGGGAATTCCAACAATAATATATGGAATATTATTGTAGGATTTAATTATATGAGGAAATAAATCATTATAGATTTTCCACGTATGGAAATTAAATTGTAGAGATTTATATGGAGAAATAAATCCCAGGATTTATACAAATAAGGATTAGGGATATTATTTCCTAATTAAAATTTTTTAAGATTTAATTTGAGGCTCTCCTATAAATATGAGTTCTCGAGGATTCAATTTGGCGAATCTGCTTTGAATTTGTGTGAGGGGGATTACGTGGATCAGTAGTTGAAATCTGCTCTTGAGTTCTTTGTAAGATTTCTTATTCTTTTTTTTCGTGTTCATACTTGCAATTATATGTTAGATTGTTGGTGGAACTTTTAATTCCATTCTAGCATGTTTTACATGTTTACGTCGTTCTAAATTCAACAAACCTCACATGGTCTTACGAATCTGCTTCTACTAGTGGCACTAAGACCGGTCTTTGTTAAACCAACGATTCGTCTCGATCTTCTTATTGAAGAACAACCCGTGTTTTGACAAGTGGTAAAGGACCTATGGTTTGAAGAACACGAAGGTTCAAGAAAGAAAGCACAAACCTCGGGAAAAGGCTAGAAAACACGAACACTCGTGTAGGAAATCCTCGGGCCCAATGCTTTGAAGCCTCAGACTAAGAATGCCAACCTGAAGAAATCTGGCCTGAACCATCAGAGAGATCTTCAGAAGAGAAACACTCAGCCGAGAAATTCTCAACTGAAGAGACCAAGTCCTCGGGTTACTGAAAGACCCCAATTTCAAGTCTGAGCAACCTAAACCCCCACTTGCCTAAGGGTGAAGGTTTCCTGAACCCAAGTCAGCAGAGACATATACCAGCTGCACCAAAGCCAAGTCATTGGAACAAGAGGCCTGAACCCAAGAAGAACTCTAAGGCTCATGTTCATCTTCTTAAGGCGACTTCGTACCTGAGTCTTGCCGCCAAGCACCTAGGGTGGTGAATGTGTATGTAGATGTTTATGGAAGACAAATCGACCACTCTAAAGTAATTAGAGTTGTGAGGCGATTGGGTTCCAAAATGTCTGACTAACTGGTAGGACCCTACACCAAATGGGTACCTAAGGCCCGATTTTTGTTTAATTGAAGAGAGAAGAAATTGGTGAATGAAGACAACAAAACCCTGATGAGTGGAACTGGAATGGCACCTATTGCATGGTACTTGGACAGCGGATGCTCAAGGCACATGACAGGATATAAACATCTGCTCACTGACTATGTTGAACATAAAGGCCCTCAGATAACTTTTGGAGACAATTCCAAAGGACAGACTAAAGGATATGTAACACTTGAAGTTGATACAGTTCATATCCATGGTGTATCATATGTGTCTGGTTTAAAGCATAACTTGCTTTCTATCAGACAATTTTGTGACAAAGGATTCAGTGTTGAATTCTCAAAGAACTTGTGATATGTGAAAGATAATATTTCACAACAAGTGTTACTAACTGGTACTAGAAAAGGGAGTGTGTATCTTGCTGATCGGAGACTGACTCTTATGGATACATGTTTAGTTGCTAAGAAAGCCACTAAAACCAGTTGGTTATGGCACAAAAGGCTGAATCACTTGAACTTCAAAACCCTGAATAAACTTGCAAGGTTAGCACTTGTAAGGGGGTTACCAAATGAAGTGTTCAGTAAGGATCATGTGTGTGATGATTGTCAGAAAGGCAAACAAATCAGAGCATCATTCAAAAGCAATGTAGAAGTTTCTACTGATAGAATACTTCAATTGTTACATATGGATCTATTTGGTCCAGTAACACTTGTGAGCACTAATGGCAGAAAATATACACTTGTGGTAGTTGATGACTACTCTAGATACACATGTGTCATATTCTTTTCGATGAAAGGAGACTCGTATTAAAAGCGCGGAATTCTTGAAAAGACTTCGGTAATGAAAAGAATCGAAAGTGTGGTCAAAATTAGATCGGATAAAAGGCACTAAGTTTATCAACCATATTATATCGATTATTACAAACAAATGGAATAGCTCATGAGACATCACCGCAAAGGACCCCACATGAGAATGGTGTTCTTTGAAAGAAGAAATAGGACCTTTGAAAAGTTGCAAAGAACAATGATTCTAAACCGACATTCTAAGAGATTTTGAAATTTGAGGCGATCAATCTTGCATGCTGCTCTCGAAACAGATCCATGCCGACAAAGAATCAAGGAAAAACACCATATGAGCTATGGAATGAAAGGAAGCCTCTTGTTTGTTTCTTTCTTTTCGTGTGTTTTTAGTTGTAAGTGTTTCATACACAATAATGGTAAAGATGGGTTGAAAACCTTTGATAGCAAAAGGCGATGAAGGGATATCGAAGTCGGTAAAGCCCCGGAGTTTACAAATCAGAGGACCCTATTGTGGAAGAAACACCTCATGTTGTGATTGATGAATCTACTTGTGTCCACAAGAAACAGGAAGATGAATCAGGAGACTTGACAAAGAGAATCACCAGACTTAGCCTAAAAAAGAATGTCAAACCATCGTCTGAGCCTGAAAAGAAGAAGTCAATCACTTACTATGAATGGAGTGAGACTGATTCAGAGCAAGAAGAAACTCATGATGGAAATACTCAGGCTGGTGGAACTCAGGATGATAGTTCTCCACTAAAGGAAAGTCAACACACTGAAGCTGACCAATCTTAACAAACCACAGTTCAGATTCAAGTATGTAATGCCAATGAAGATGTGGTCACAACTGAGGTAAATTCTGAATCTATCAACCAAGGGGAAACAAATGTCACTAACAGTGTTCTGAATGGAATTTCACCTGAGGAAGATGATTCCTTTTATCCTATTCTGTTGTTCCCTGAGTTTAATGAATTACCTGAACCTAACATTTCTGATGTTGAGGATACTACTGAAGGGGGAACATCCAGGAGAACATGGTTAGATAGTCATCCCTCAAGTCAGATTGTGGGTGATCTATCAAAAGGTGTTAAAACAAGAAGGTTCCATGGTGAAAGTGTTTTATTCTGCTGCTTCCTATCTGAAAAGGAACCTACTAAAATTGAAGAAGCTCATCAAGATTCATTATGGATTACTGCTATGTAAGAAGAACTGAATCAATTTACAAGGAATGAAATTTGGGAGTTAGTGGATAGACCTAAGAAGCACAATGTGATTGGAACCAAATGGGTATTCAAGAACAAGAGAGATGAGAACAATATCATTGTAAGAAACAAGGCAAGGCTAGTAGCACAAGGTTATTCCCAAGAAGAATGATTGGATTATGATGAAACCTTTGCACCTGTTGCAAGACTAGAAGTCATCAGATTGTTTCTTGTATATGCTACTCACATGAAGTTCACAGTCTATCAAATAGATGTGAAGAGTGCATTTCTGAATGGTGTGCTTAAAGAAGAGGTTTATGTGGAACAACCTCCTGGCTTCTGTCAGAATGACCAAGTTTACAGGCTTAGGAAAACTTTGTATGGTCTGAAGCAAGCACCCAGAGCATGGTATGATACTCTTTCTCAGTTTCTTACTGATCATGGTTTTATCAAAGGAATTGTTGATAGAACCTTGTTCAAAATAGAAGATAGGAAAGATATCTTACTAGTTCAGATTTATGTGGATGACATCATATTTGGATCTCCTAATCATCAGATGTGTGAGAAGTTTTCTGCTCTGATGAAAGAAAAGTTTGAGATGTCAATGATGGGGGAGATGAATTTCTTTCTAGGACTTCAGGTGAAACAATCTAAGGAATGAATATTCATCAGTCAGGAAAAGTACACCAGAGATCTGATTTCTAAATATGGTTTACAACATTGCAATGCAGTTAGGATTCCTATGAACACTAACTACAGGATGGATCCTGATCCTGAAGGCAAATCAGTTAATCATATTGATTATAGATGGATCATTGGATCATTGATATACCTCACAGCAAGCAGGCCTGACATTACCTTTGTTGTTGGGATATGTGCAAGATACCAAGCTAATCCTAAGGCTAGTCACATGGAAGCTGCCAAAAAGATTCTGAGATATCTTAAAGGCACAGTGAATAGAGGATTATGGTATACAACTGATGATAACCTTGAATTAACTGGTTATTCAGATGTTGATTATGGTGGTTGTAGAATTGACAGGAAATTCACTTCAGGAACGTGTCAATTTCTTGGAAGCAAACTGATATCCTGGTTTTCTAAAAAACAAACTTCAGTTGCAACTAGTACTACTGAAGCAGAATACATGGTTGCAAGAAGTTGTTGTGCACAGATTCTTTGGCTAAGGCAACAATTGAGGGATTATAAGATAATAGTCAATGAAGTACCTATATTTTGTGACAATAATAGTGCAATTGCTATTACACAAAATCCAGTATTGCACACGAGATGCAAACATGTAGATATCAGACATTATTTCATTAGAGACCATTTTGAGAAGAAGGATATCAGGATGGAGAAAATTCATACTGATAAACAAAAAGCTGATATTCTTACTAAGCCTTTTTGCTGAGTCAAGATTTCAAGAACTGTCAGTAGAATTAGGGATGTTGGATCCAAGTGAGTAAAATTCACTGAAGGGAGAAGTTCTTCAGATGCATGAAGTTATTCAGGAAAGAATAACTCAGGACAAAAATTTCTCAGGATGGAGACTGAGACTCAAGACGATTTTTCTCACGGTCAGTATTCAAGTAAGGGTTAAATATTCAATTAATCCTGAAGCAATATTTGACACATGCATTTACTCACAAGCAATTATTTCATTCAGTAATCGTTTGAAATAAATGAAAAAAGGCCTGAACTTTAAGCGGGAATGTTTGGAAAAATCCTATTGGCTAGAATTTCGGTAGAGAGCCGAAGGGTTATCTCGATTAGAGTGAAATATCATTTTCTCACCCTAATTGCTGCTATTTACTTAATACGTCTGATCAAATAGCTATAAATAGCAAAAACCCTCGAGATTATTTTAAAACCCCAGATTAAATCTCAACCGTTCATCTGTTTATCTTCCAAGATTTAATATCAGCCATTGATATATGTTATTCAGATCATATATATACCAAAGTGTTTTCAATCATCCACTTTACATTCTTAAGCCTATTCAAACGTTCAAACATTCAAAACCCTTAATCTTCAAATCTTCAAAATCTTTCAAATTCCATTCCCCAGAAACCGTTCTACAATGGAATTTCCAAGCTATACGATGATTAAGGACCTAGCCAAAATAGAGAAACCTTATTTTGAGCATGTGGTAGCCATGATCGACAACAAAGCTACTATTGTGGAAGAAGAAGCCCTCAATATGATGCGACTGGCCCCATTGCACAAATTGGTGAGCAATATGCCAGACATAGAACTTTCTCAAGAAGTTCTGCAGTTTGTTGTTAATCTTCGAGAAGGAGAACGAGGTTCACTTGTCTCGCAGTTAACCTTTGGGACATGCAAAATCAAAAGCAGAGGCTGTTTGCACCAAAGAGGTAATATTGACTCTTGATGATATCAATGTTGTGTTTTAACTTAGTAATAGAGGAGAGGATCCTGCATTGTATATGTCTGGTAGAGAACATGAAATTTTGGATCATTTTTCGGATTCTAAGGCATAATTGAAAGGGACTCTGCATAAACGATGTCTGAAGATAAAATATAGAGTCTTAATCGATATTGTAGTAAAGTGCTTAATGAGCACTTCTGGGAGCTTGGAGTAGGTAACCGGAACAAGTTGAGGCTCATGGCTGCAATAGAGGATTCTCCGTCTGTTGAGTTCAACTGGTTAAAATTTCTGGCTGATTGCATTTTGCATCAAAACCAGAAGCTGGAATTTTCCAAAGGGGCTTTCACGATGAATGGGAAGGTACTCTTCGGTACAAAGATCAGTTTTCTTATTGAAACATTACCCAGAGAGAATATGTTTTTGATATCTGGAGGAGTTTTCTCGGAATATGATCATGTTCCAGAAACCAAAGTCACAGAAGAAAAGATCGGCTACCTCAGGATGCCCGAGTTCAACTGCTCAGGAGGAACAAGAAGAATCAGAATATGATCAGGACAATGTCGCTATTGCAGAGGTGGCTAAACGAAAAGTCGGGAAAGGTTTGGAAAAACATCCTGAAAAGTCAGATAAAAGGAAGAAATCCCTTGAGTTATTGAAGGTGAAGAGAGAAGTTGGAGACAAGAAGAAGGCTCAGGAAGAGCAGAAACAAAAGAAGAAAAGGCTCAGAACTATTCGTGAGTTGGAGCCAGGAGAGAAATCTCCACTTGATACTCTTGCCAAAGTAGTTTCTCAAGCCACTGCACAGGAAACCACTCAGGAAGATATTCTACCTGAAGGAGGAGGTGATGAAGAGGATGTCTTTACTGAGGTACTCAGTACCAGTATTGGCACTGACAGGATAACCAGAGAGATCTTCACAGGTTCTCAAAAACCTACTGAGGAAAGCCAAATTACCATCCCACCCACACACCCCTCAGAGCCAAATATTTCTATACCTTCACAGGCTCAATCAAGCTCTGAAGAGGAGGCACTGGTTCCTGAACTCAGGAAAGGTGAAGCTGAAGGAATAGAGTGGAGGCAGAAAGCAGAGAGATTTGTCTTAGACAAATATTCTTAGTTGGCAAACTAACGTGATCTTCAGGATATGTCTTTCATGTTGAAGACCGCTATGTTAATTGTCAATCAATCCTTTGCCATGATGTTAAAAATTAGCAATTTCAGAGGAGAAGACTTTTGGGCAGAAGAAGTTGCTGAACTTGATGCCTTTTCTGATCTTGGGAAAAGAAGACTAAGGATCAAACAGTCAGAGTTTGATGCCTTGGTACAGAAAATGATTGCTAAAAGAAAGGTTGTCACTCAACCTGAAGGGGAAGTAAGTGAAAAGGACAAGGATGATCAAGATCCTTCTCAGGAGAAGGATGCTGAAAATATTCCTGAAGGGAGTACAAAGGTTGTTGAGTCTAGTGTTGATGCAACCATTCAGGGGGAACAAACTCGGGATGTTACAACACTGCAGATGATCACATTTGGAGAAACAGTTCATTACCAGTAGGAGCCTACAGCAACACTGATTGAGATTGCTGATGTTGGAGTTCAAACTGATGCTGAAGTTCCAACTCCTCCAACACCAACTGTTGATCTTACTCCTATACTTGATAAGCTTACCAAGCTTGAGCCACTTGTTGATCAAATGTCAAAACTTGAGCCTCTGGTGGACCAAAAATGTCAAAGATTGCTGATGCTCAAACCTCTCAGAGCAAAACAGTTGATTTGCTGAGCACATCTATGGTGACATCTGATCAGGTAACTTTATTATCTACTTCTATTGATAATACATTTGCTCAGATTGATACTAGATTGGAAGATATATCTAGAGATGTGTTGGGAGAAATGGAGAAGAAATTTGAGTTAAGATAAAAAATGTTGGAAGGTATGATGAAAGATAGGGCTGATGAGTTAATCAAAGCTGCTGTAGAGGAGATGAGTACTTCACTCATGGATAAAATGCGAACAACCTATGGTGGTCTTGCTGAAGACACATCAACTGGGATGAATGTACTTCAAAGGATGCAAGATGAAAATTTCCTCATTGCTGCTGAACTTCGGTCTGTAGGAAGGGAGCAAATGCATACGATACTTGAGAATTATGATGCCAAAAAGGGGGGAAATTATGATAGACTTGTTCCCTTGCCCGCATTAGAAGGAAAACAACCTGAAGCAGAAGTGGTTATTCACAGAGGTGGAAAAAGGAAGTAACCTGAAGTTATAATCCATCCTGAAGCTGCCAGGGAAGTTTTGGAACAGCGAACCGAAAGGCAGAGAGCACAAGAATCGAACAAAATGGGAGAAGCCTATGGTGTTCTGAACCCTCCACAATCATCTACTGCTTTCATTGAAAAGCTTATTCAGAGGAAGAAACAAGCTGAGAAGCCAATCAGGAGGAAATTGTCAGAAGAGTTTTCTGAAGCAGACATTGTTGAAACTGAAGCACATAGAAGTGAAGAGTCTGAAGCTGATGATCTGTTTAAGGAAGGCTTTGGAGAATATGATGTTGCTTCAAAAAGAATCAACTGGGATTGGCACAATTCTATCAAGATGATTGAAGCTGAAAGAAGGAAGAAGGCTGCTACTTCTGTGTCAGGAGTTGAAATGACCAGAAAAGCAAGAGAGGATGCCAAGAAGATCAGAGGAGGATTCCAGAGATTTTTCCTAAGGACGATAGGCACCAAACTAAGGAAGAGGCAGTGGCCTCATACTGACAAGTGGATGCCAATTGAGTTGAATGACAAGCGGGAACATGCCAAGAGGGAGTTTGTGTTCAACTATGACATCTTACAAGCTTGGCCTCATTCTATCTCTAACAGAGATGATGCATTCATTGCATATCTTCTGAGGAATTTTACTGATGTGTGTCAAAAATGGTTCAATCTGTTTGACACTTTGGGTTATCAGATGAAAGCTCCAGGACAAATGAAGTGTCCACCACCCAAATTCAGAAATGGGATGATCAACTATGACTTCATCTATGCAGACTTTGTGGATCAAGTTGAATATCTTGGATTGACAGGGAATGATGCAAGGATCATTCAGGAAAGAGAAGAGATGAAGAAGAGATACTATGGAATGTTCAACCTAGATCCTCCATCTGATGAGATTGAGTCTGAAGAGGAAAGAAGATGTTCAGTAGAGTAGGATAAATTTTGTATCCTGTACTTATGTTCTTGACTATCAATGAAAACTCTACTAAACTTTTTTGTTCTGAAAAGATAATATCTCATTATCTTATATTTTGCCATGTTATATTTTAGTTACTTATCTTAGGAAATGAAAACCTGAATAGATGTTAGGTTCTGTTTCCCTTTTGATATTATAACAAAATGGTTTTGGCATCATAAAAAAAGGGGAAATTGTTGGGAGATGAATTTAATAAAAGATTTTGATTAGATCCCAAAACCCCTGAGTATGACATGTATCAGAACATTTTGATAGATAAGGATCAGGTTTTCAATAGGTGATAGGATCAGAATTATCTGCACCATGTATAGTCAGCAGATAAAGATCATGATAGATACGGATACTTCAAAGACCCTGAAGGCTGAAGACCCTGAAGACTGAAGATCCTAAAAATTGAAGATCCTGAAGACTGTTTGTACTGACCAATAAGACCCTGAACAGCTATTTCTGAGTAAATAGTGTTTTGTTCATTCTTAGTACAAACAAATAGAATGATACACATTCGTGGACATTAAGGAACATATCAGCTCAGTGTTGGTTGACTTAAAAAGAGCCATTTTGTTTGTCACTGTTCAAAGTAAGACTTCGACCAATGAGGAGACGATAACAGCGTACTTCACTGACACTGAAAGCGACATCTCTCTGAGGAAATGTCAGGACTGATATCTTCCAGTTCACAGAAAGTGGTGATTGGCTGTTTGGCTATATATTACCCAAACCATGCAAGGGCGCGTTCAAACCCTAAATGTAGCCATTTACCACTATCCAAAAGAGGAAACCCTTGATGTTATCTCTTCCAACGGATAGTTTTTCAAGAGTAACTCTTAAGAGTTGCCTATAAATACCAGTGGCCTTGCAACATTCAAGGTTACGGGAAATAAGCAACTCGAGAGCTCAAGAATATTCAAGTTTGTTTTTGAAGCACTCAAAACCCTAAAGATTTCCCAAGTGTTTCACTTTGAAGAGAGCTCACATACTAAGCCTAGTTTTGTTAAGATTCAAAGCTTAGTAGAGATATCCTAGCTTTTGCATTTGTTCTTATTTTTCAAGGATATCTCAATCATAGTTGGAAAACAAACCAAAACCCAAACCCTAAGAGTTAGGTATTTTGAGAAGTTTGTTGTTTGGAAGTTGAGAGAGTTGTTGTACAAGTTAGTAACCTGGTGTGACAGTCTGAAAACTTGAGAGAGAGTAGTAGTATCTGAACACTAGAACTCAGGAAGTAGATCCTAGGGATCAGATTACCATAGAGTGGTAATTCTGGTCAGTGTACCTTGGCACTATAAACCCAAGTAATTCCTAAGGTGTTAAGGAATTCCCCTAAGGTCAGGGAGAGTGGAGGTAGGAGCTTGAGTTTCTGAACCACTATACTTGTTGTGTTATTTATTGTTTTCTGTAATGCATTATATCTGTTGCATATTTTCACTAAAAACATACAAGGTATTCTAATTCAGTTGGAAACAATCCACTAAAAGTGCATTAACCTGGTCACACGCTTAACCATTAGTTTTCATAAAGGAAAAGGTATTTTCAGCAAGTTAAAACGAGTATAAACTTAGGGCCTACAATTTTCGCACCTTAGTTAGCTAATATAGATAGTTATCAAACTGAATAACTCTCTGAGTGTTCAGTAAGATCATTATATGTACCAAGCTACTCAGGATTGTAGCACTCAGGACCAGTTGAGCTAATCTGTAGGACTGAAAGCAAGCTCAGGGAGATTGTCTCAGTAGACTATTACTCAGGGTAATCTGTGTTTCTCAGGACTAAACTCAGAAAGGTCTGACTCACTGATCAGCATTGTTTTGAAAAGTTGAAAAATACTATACACGTGTATTCTCCCCCATACACGTGTGTGACTCGTACTTGGGACCAACAATATTTGATTTCATTGTAACCTCTGCACTCCATTATGTATGTATTTACTATTTACAATAGATATATGTTATTAAGTCCCACCTTTATGATTAGTAAATGCATCTGGTAGACTACTTGCTAATATTGCAAGTTAAATTATATTTTGAACTTCTTGTTTAGTTTGACTAGTGTGTGGGTAGATACTAAAGATTTTTTTCTTTTATTAAATTTTTCGGCATTCATTTAATTTTGCAATCTTATCTCCCCCTAATGCCGGGAAATAATCTTCATTAAGTGTGCAGTTAGTCAACTAGGCCGCTAGGTTCATCGTGGTACTAATATGGAAATATATACTGCACAACTGAATCTTTGCAGATGGAAAATGTTTGATTATTTCCCACACACTAATTGTAAAAATGAGGGTATTCATGACCGTATCCACTTTGAGAGAATACATTTCATCATAATCAAATTTATGACTTTGTGAAAGAAGAAAAAAAAAACTAGGCTACCTTATGCCTTATTATTTCACAAATTCATTTTTCTTTAGGAACTAGCTCTTCAGGAGCATTGTAAGAAGTAACCTCTTCAGGAGGTTGAATTTTTCCAATATGTGCAAAAAAAATTTATTTTAATACTCTTTTCTTACGAGAATTTTAATCCCTGGAACTAAGAGATCTTCCCACACTTTAGGTGTGTTTTAAATTTATTAATACTCGATATTTGTCCTTCTGGGACATAAATCTTAACCAAAATATATTATGCGTCGGAGTGTGTGATTTAGTAACCTTTTAGAGTCACTAAACATGTCTGTTAATTAATTTGCAACTTATTGCAATTGTATAATTCCGTAAACTTCTAGTTCACTTACTTTAGTTCAAGGATCACATAAAGTTTTTGTCTCATGTAGAGTTTCAATGATACCAATTTATGTGGATTTCGTTAAAACTTAATAAGTTTCTTTGAGACTTAGGAGACAATAATGTATTACATATAACGAATTTAGTTTCTAGGAAGAAATATAGTAGCTCTTCTGGAGCCATCAATCAAGGTTGCACTACACTATCATTTATAATATTAACATTTTTCTCCCCCTCTTCCAAATGAAAAAAAAAAATTTGTTATTCAGTATAGTGTATATAGCGCTATCAATTAGACAAACATCACCATCATTATTTAATCACAATATTTGACGTCCATTGCTTCTTCAGGAAGAATGGATCTTTATCATCACCATTATAAGCATTTTTCTCATCAATATATTTTAATATTTTCATCCTTTATTTTCAAGGATGCTTGACACTATTTCATAAGATGATTTTGTTATTTGTTAGATAATGGGCCAATGACCTTCAATGTCACACCGATAACATTTTATCCACAATTTTTTTATTTTCTCCATTGTCCCTCTTCTGAGAGACAACTTATTGTTCATCAAGATTGTGGTATATAAAATTATATGGAGTATATCTATCACGACCACATCTATCAACATCCATACTTTTGAGATGAGTCGCATTCGCTTCAGGGAATGGACTAGAACTAGTGGATAGAGACTTTGTTGGAAAAATTATGGGTGCCCGGATCTATTCGAGATGATTTTAAATACATATTTAAATTAATTAATTAATTACTAACATGAATTAATCATAAATTAATTCAACATAATAATTAATAAGCAAATAAACAATCATGCGTACACATAATCCACGTAAATCCTAAGCATGCGGAATTTAGTAGTTACGAGATTACGCACCTCTTGTAGAGACAACCGTTGAGACGTTGGATCAACCCAAAGAGCCTTCCCAAATATGTCCCAAGTCCACGAACGCAATTCGGTGGGAGGATTAACATGAACGATTTTAACAAGAGAGAAAGATAAAATATTTTGCCACCACCTTTGTGGATTTCTAATATTTCCAACACATGGAATTACATTGGGGATGAAAAATTCATCCCCTATTTATAGGACTATGGGGGCCAATTTTTTTAATGAAAAAATAAGGGAGAAAATCTTTTTTTTGATCTCCAAGAAATCTTGAATATATCTCTTATATTCTTTTCTCCTTAATTAATTTTTTCCATAAAAATCGTATTCCCCTTTTATCCTATTTTTTCGAAAAATACAAGGCAATAAGAGTCAAGATTTGACTTCTTGAATTTATGGGATAATTATGTATTCCAAGAATACTTATCTCTTTCCATAAAATCTTTTAAAGAAAATCAAGAAAATCTTTCTTCTTCTTTTTCCTACAATTTTCGAAAATAATTAGGAAATATTAGGCAAGAATATTTTCTTCTCCCTTCATTAATTGGACTTTATTTTTGGGCTATTTGAGGGGCCTTTAGGAGAATTAAGATTGGACCTACAATGGACTATGAATCTATAATATTGGGCCAAATATTATTCAAGTCCATTAATATTAATTTACTCCACTATAAAATTAATATTGAACTATCCATATTAACCCATATTACGACTTTACTATAATATGGCTCCCGATCATTATTTCCCGTGTTTAAGATTATCTTAGTCCATTAATTAATTAAGCCACTGAACAAGCTTTATATTAATTAATATATTTGTCCTTGGAGTAAAGACAGCTCAACATTATTATCCATACCGGAAATAAATTTCCACTTGCAAGATTTGGTATGATAAAGATTTTGAGCCCACCAAGGGGACAAATCAAGCAAGACGTACTTGCACACGATTCTCTGTGTTAAATGTCAGCAATCGTCATGTAATTAATAATATTGCCCAAGATATAAGGTATCGAATCACATTGACTCTCTTCCTATCATAATTCAAAGCAATAGTTATTAATTTCACACGATCCTATTTAAGGGACAGAGATTAAGAAATAACACACCACTGAGGTCTAATTCTTGTATATTCAGTACCGAATAATTTATCCTCCTGTAGGTCCTTATTCAGTGCATCTAAATGCACTAGTATAATCTCTTGGTCAAGACAAGTCAATCTGAGCCTTATACTTCAACCTTTCATGATGGTTTGTTCATTTTCATCTGGGTTGTGAATTTGTACTTAATTACGAGAAGCCGTTAATTTGATCTTGTGTGATCTGGTATCACCAAATTAAATACAACGTAATACGTACTTAACTTATTGAACGAGTTTGCAATAAATATATATAACATTCATTCATATTTAATGCAACATTGATTAATATATTATTTCAGTAAATAAATAAGAAAATCCAGTTTGGTTATACAAAGTAAAAGCATACTTTTCAGTATAACCCCAACAGAATTATGTTCAATTCAAAATTTTGCTCGATCAAAATAAGACAAATAATTAGTTCATAATATTTTTTAAATTCTTTTTCTCGATATTGCTACTGCAGGAGCATATTCGAGTAAAGAATGTCTTCTCAAACATATCATCATTAGTTATGTTTTCATCATATAAATTTAATTGAGAAGTAATTTTGAACATAGTCGAGTTATATTTCAAAACAGTTTTGGAATCATGTAGATGAACGTGGAGTTAATTTTATCGGGCTTTTGGAAGGAAGACCATCTTCAGGTGATCGTATTTTTCTTTTAAATCCATCCACAACTCCTAATGGATTTTTCATTGTCAAATATTTAATTCTTAATCTTTCATTCAAATGATGAGGAATGAAAATCATTTATATTGCATTGTCTTGATTTGACATTTTATTATTATTATTACCAATAGTATCTCCATGATTCATTGCCTCAAGTTGAATCTCATTATCGAAAGCCCAAGTTAAGAGTTAAAGGAAGAACTCAGTGAATATCATTTTAGTAATATCATTCATATATTTAATACAATATACTAGAAATAAAACGTGATATAAACATTCATAATTGAATCACTTAAATCAACCATGAATCTCAAATATACTCAAAGAAAAATCATGCCAACAATGGTTGCGAATAACCAATTCACAATAAATGACATCATCAAAATAAACCAACATTTTTTCTCATGTATAGAAGCAACTCAAATAATTAATTAAATATGATACAAGAGATGAGATGAAGCATAAATATTCAACAAATGAGATTAGATCAAGATAAGCTTTGAATATTCCAGAAGAAAATTATAGGATGACATCAATATACTAAATGGTTAAGCATGTCTAAGGAGTTTATTCTATGAACGAAAAAATTTCAAGTACTCTTCAAGATTCAAAAGTAAATCATCTTCTATGAATATATTAAACAATAGAAATAAAATAATTTAGCACATTTAAGAGTAACTGCAACATTCAATAACTTGAAAAAGTTTTTGCCATAAAATTTGCAAAATAATTTATGTCAAAGTATTTGCTCACGAATCAAAAATTTCTCAAACCTTCACAATGTTTGCTTATAAAGAAAACAAATTATTTCAGAATATCATCCTTGTTTCACAATTACAAACATTGATTAATAACCATAATCACATATTATGCATGTGTAGAAATAGAACACAATAACATCAAAACTATGTCAAGAAAAATTTCATCAATGACTTATTGAATATTCCACCTACTACATGTTGAAATAATTATAAATTTTGATGCCATATGAATTGAGGAGAGATACTTACCGATACTAGAGACTACGCAATTCTTGAAACCAAATGGGTAGAACAATCGTGTTGAAAACGTGTTATAAAATAAATGAAGAACGCAATTTGTTTACCCAGTTCGTAGAGAATGACTACGTCGGGGGGCGACCAAGCCAAGATATTTACACTATTTCTTTGTTGTGTGTACAAAAATAAAAATTTCATGACACCTATTTATAGGGGACTCATACATGAATATGCATAAATGAAAATTACTAGGACAATGAAGAGGCAATGAAGAGTCCTACATCATTGCTTGTAACTCCCATAAAATATTCTTGTAACTTACAAAGGACATTCAATCTTATTATTTCATAACAAAAACAAACATCATCCATGTTGGGATATTTTAGTTTTGATAAATTATGCCAAAACATTATCAACTTGTATTTTTGAAGCTAATCTAAAGATAACAAGTTGAGGGGGAACGAGAGAACAAGTTGAGGGGGAACTTACGAAATCAGACGTAGATGATCGAGATCAGACGAGGCTGCAGACGAGACTGATCGAGATCAAATGAGTAAGATGAGTTCGGAGTTTAATGATGAATGAAAGCAAAATCGGAAAGAGAAGAAAAAGCTAAACCCGGTGATCGAAGATCAAGATGACGGATAAATGATCAAATGACCGAAACAGACGATCGGATGATCGGAAGAACGAAGATGAGCCGATCTGGTGATCGGAAGAAAGCGCATAAGATGATCGAGAAAACCGACCGGAAGATCGGAAGAAGGTTGCAGATCGGAAGAGGAAGCGGATGAGACCGATCGAGATCGGGCGTGATCAAGATCAGTTGAAGATGAAGCGGATGATCAAGATCGGGCGTGATTGAGATCGGATGTGCTAAACCGATATGCTAACCTAATATGCTAACTTTGATGTACAATCGATCGCAGATATAATCGATATCGACGATGCTATAATCGATCGATCATGTGAAATGATCGGATCGAGAAGAAATCGATATCGAAAACCGTAAATCTGCATACCGGATCGGAAAGAAGTCATCGAAGAGAAGTCATCGAAGTCATATTTCGAGAATCTAAGCCGGCTAGCGATGATCAGTTAGCCGAAAAGTCTTTAGTGACACGAGGGTCGGGATGTACGAATTCATAAGAGTTGAACTCGATAGCTTCGAAGTGTCGGTATAGATGATCCGGACAAAGGTCCCGCTGAAGAGAAGTCCGTGAATCAAGAATCGAGTCGAGAGCCCGAAGTTTGAAGAAGGCGAGGATCGGACAATCTCAAGAATATAAAGATTAGATTCGGTGGCGTGGACCAATGAGAGGAAGACAACCCGCTGGAAAGGCAAAAAGTTTCTGAGAATAGTATGGATTTGAATGTAATTCCTTCCAAGCGGTAACATTCAAATCCACACTATAAATTCAAGTTCTTCCCTCATTATCGGTGTGGAAGGTGTGGAAAAATCGTGAAACATCCATCAATCCAAATCATCAAGCATTCCCACCATAGAACGAGAGAAAGAAATACGCGATATATTGAAGAGTGTTACAGAACCCAATCTAAGCAACCCACGATGTATCCTAGCTTAGAGAGATTTTCCCATCCTTAGCATTGAAATTTAAACAAATGTAAGGAAAATCTCAACCTAGTTGAAACCAAACAAACCTTTACCCAAACCAGTTGGTCGGTTAAGTTTGTAGGTGAGTGTGAACTCGGTAAACATCTAGCAATCCCGAGAGGGAGGTTAGGCAATCCCGTGAGGGTGATAAGTCCCGTTTGAGTGTGAACTCGGTAAACATATGTTGGGTGTTGGACTAACACGTTAAACTAAGTCCAGTTGGTTTAGTAGGTGCCCACGATGATAGGGAAGAAGATGGATGTAGGAGTTGGACTCGAACCACTATAAAATCATGTGTTATTTACTGCTTTATGTTTATACTTGTCATATGCATTCTATTATAAGCAAAACAACACACATGAGCTTAAAATGCAAAAATCAGGAATCACTCTGCCCTCTCCCCTGTTTTATATGCATCGCTTTCGAAATGTTTGCTTCCGCACGCGCAAAATGGGTTTTCCCACCGGGACCATCAATTGGTATTAAAAGCGGGTGCTCAAAAGATTACTTTTTCAATGTGATCACTGAAAGCGGATTTTTTTAAAAAACCTATCTCTGATCTGATACCATCAAGTGGTATCAGAGCCGGTAGTTCAAAAGGTCACCAGTTTTCAGAGTGACCACCTGAACTGATCTTTTTAAAACAAAAACCCGATCTCTGTAAATGCATATATTTTAAATGTTTTGGCATCATTATCAAAAAGGGGGAAATTGTTGGGATATTTTAGTTTTGATAAATTATGCCAAAACATTATCAACTTGTATTTTTGAAGCTAACTTATAGATAACAAGTTGAGGGGGAACGAGAGAACAAGTTGAGGGGAACTCACGAAATCGGGGCGTAGATGATCGAGATTAGGCGAAATTTATGAGCGAGACTAATCGAGATCGGATGAGTAAGATGAGTTCGGAGTTAAGCGATGAAAGTGAAAACAAAATCGAAGAAGAAAAAAGCTAAGCGGTGATCGGAAGATCGGATGACGGATGACCTAATCAAATGACGTAAAACAGACGTCGGATGATCGGAAGAAACGACGAGTGATTTGGTGATCGGAAAGAGACAAAATGCCGATCGTGTTAAACCACGGAAGATCGGAAAGAAGGTTGCAGATCAAAAAGAGGAGGCAGATGAGACCGATCGAGATCGGGCGTGATCAAGATCAGTTGAAGATGAAGCGGATGATCAAGATCAAAGCGTGATTGAGATCGGATGTTCTAAAGCGATATGCTAACCTAATATGTACTCGATGTAAATCGATGCGGATATCTCGATATCCCGACTGATCTGCTATAATCGATCTCGATCATGTGAAAGCCGATCGATCAAAGTAGAAGAAATCGATATCGAAAACCGTAAATCTGCGATACCGGATCGAAAGAAGTCATCGTAAGAGAAGTCATCTAAAGTCATATTCACCGAGAATCGTAACGGCAGCGATGATCGGTTAGCTCGAAAAGCTTAGTGACCGAGGGTCGGGGATGTCGAATTCAGAAGAGCTGAACTCGCGAAGTTCGAGTGTCAAGATGCCTGACGATAAGGTCCGGCCAAGCAGAAGTCCATTGAATTAAGAATCCCGAGTCCAAGGAAGCCCGAGTTTGAAGAGGTTCGAGGATCGGATAACTCAAGAAGAATATAACCAATTAGATTCAATTTGACGTGGACCAATGAGAGGAAGACAACTACCGAAAGCCGCAAAAGTTATTAGAATAATATGGATTTGAATGTAATTCCTTCCAACGATAACATTCAAATCCACACTATAAATACAAGTTCTTCCCTCATTTATCGGTGTGGAAGGTGTGGAAAAATGCGTGAAACATCCATCAAGCCAAATCATCAAGCATTCCCACCATAAAAACGAGAGAAAGAAATACACGATATATTTAAGAGTGTTCTAGAACCCAATCTAAGCAACCCACGATGTATCACGAGCTTAGAGAGATTTTCCCATCCCTTAGCATTGAAAGGCTAAACAAATGTAAGGGAAAATCTCAACCTAGTTGGAAACCAAACAAACCTTTACCCAAACCAGTTGGTCGGTTAAGTTTGTAGGTGAGTGTGAACTCGGTAAACATCTAGCAATCCCGAAAGGGAGGGTAGGCAATCCCGTGAGGGTGATAAGTCCCGTTTGAGTGTGAACTCGGTAAACATCTGTTGGGTGTTGGACTAACACGTTAAACTAAGTCCAGTTGGTTTAGTAGGTGCCCCTGATGATAGGGAAGAGTGGATGTAGGAGTTGGACTCCGAACCACTATAAAATCGTGTGTTATTTACTGCTTTATGTTTATACTTGTCATATGCATTCTATTATAAGCAAAACAACACACATGAGCTTAAAATGCAAAAATCAGGAATCACTCTGCCCTCTCCCCTATTTTATATGCATCGCTATCGAAATGTTTGCTTCCGCACGCGCAAAATGGGTTTTCCCACCGGGACCATCAATTTGTATCAGAGCGGGTGCTCAAAAGATTACTTTTTCAATGTGATCTTTGAAGCGGATCTTTTTTAAAAAACCTATCTCGATCCGATACCATCAAGTGGTATCGAGCCGTGAGTTCAAAAAGGTCACCGTTTTTGAGTGACCACCGAATCGATCTTTTTAAAACAAAAACCCGATCTCTGTAAATGCATATATTTTAAATGTTTTGGCGTCATTATCAAAAAGGGGGAAATTGTTGGGATATTTTAGTTTTGATAAATTATGCCAAAACATTATCAACTTGTATTTTTGAAGCTAATCTACAGATAACAAGTTGAGGGGGGAGCGAGATAACAAGTTGAGGGGAACTCACGAAATCGGGCGTAGATGATCGAGATTAGGAGGCGCATGAGCGAGACTAATCGAGATCATATAAGTAAGATGAGTTCGGAGTTAAGCGATAATTTGAGCAAAATCAGAAGAAGAAGAAAAAGCTAAGCCCGGTGATCGAGAAGATCATGATTCGATCAAATGACCGAAGCAGACTGATCGGATGATCGGAAGAGCGAAGACAGCCGATCTGGTGATCGGAAGAAGCGAATGTCGATCGGAAAAGAAAACCCACTGAAGATCGAAAGAAGGTTGCGGATCGGAAGAGGAGGCGGATGGGGACCGTCGAGATCGGGCGTGATCAAGATCGATTTGAAGATGAAGCGGATGATCAATCGGGCATGATTGAGATCGGATGTGCTAAACCGATATGCTAACCTAATATGCTTTAACGATGTACCAAATCACGGAGATATCTTGATATCGACGACTGATGCTATCTTGTCGATCATGAAATTGATCAGATCGGAGAGAAGAAATCGGATATCGAAAAAAAAAATGCATACGGATCGGAAAGAAGTCATCGAAGAGAAGTCATCCGAAGTCATATTCACCGAGAATCGAGCATTTATTGATGATTAGCTTTGAGTCTTTAGTGACTGAGGGTCGGGATATCTGGTCGGAAGATTTGAACTCGAAAGCTCGAGTGTCGGTATGCTGATCGAACAAGGTCCATTGAAGAAGTCCATTTGAATCAAGAATCCACGAGTCGAGGAAGCTCGAGTTTGAAGAAGTTCGAGGATCATACAATCTGAAGAATATAACCGATTAGATTCGGTGGCGTGGACCAATGAGAGGAAGACAACCCGGCGAAAGCTGCAAAAGTTTCTGAGAATAGTATAGATTTGAATATAATTCCTTCCAACGGTAACATTCAAATCCACACTATAAATACAAGTTCTTCCCTCATTATCAGGTGTGGAAGGTGTGAAAAAATGCGTGAAACATCCATCAAGCCAAATCATCAAGCATTCCCACCATAGAACACAGAGAAAGAAATACACGCATATATTCAAGAGTGTTCTAGAACCCAATCTAAGCAACCCACGATGTATCCTAAGCTTAGAGAGATTTCCCATCCTTAGCATTTAGGCTAAACAAATGTAAGGGAAAATCTCAACCTAGTTGGAAACCAAACAAACCTTTACCCAAACCAGTTGGTCGGTTAAGTTTGTAGGTGAATGTGAACTCGGTAAACATCTAGCAATCCTGAAAGGGAGGGTAGGCAATCCCGTGAGGGTGATAAGTACCGTTTGAGTGTGAACTCGGTAAACATCTTTTGGGTGTTGGACTAACACGTTAAACTAAGTCCAGTTGGTTTAGTAGGTGCCCCTGATGATAGGGAAGAGTGGATGTAGGAGTTGGACTCCGAACCACTATAAAATCGTGTGTTATTTACTGCTTTATGTTTATACTTGTCATATGCATTCTATTATAAGCAAAACAACACACATGAGCTTAAAATGCAAAAATCAGGAATCACTCTGCTCTCTCCCCTGTTTTATATGCATCGCTTTCGAAATGTTTGCTTCCGCACGCGCAAAATGGGTTTTCCCACCGGGACCATCAATTGGTATCAGAGCGGGTGCTCAAAAGATTACTTTTTCAATGTGATCGCCTGAGCAGATCTTTTTTTTAAAAAATCTGTCTCTGATCTGATACCATCAAGTGGTATCAGAGCCGGTAGTTCAAAAGGTCACCAGTTTTCAGAGTGACCACCTGAACTGATCTTTTTAAAACAAAAACCCGATCTCTGTAAATGCATATATTTTAAATGTTTTGGCATCATTATCAAAAAGGGAGAAATTGTTGGGATATTTTAGTTTTGATAAATTTTGCCAAAACATTATCAACTTGTATTTTTGAAGTTAATCTACAGATAACAAGTTGAGGGGGAACGAGAGAACAAGTTGAGGGGGAACTCACGAAATCAGACGTAGATGATCGAGATTAGACGAGGCTGCAGATGAGACTAATCGAGATCAGATGAGTAAGATGAGTTCGAGTTAATCGATGAAATTTGAGCAAAATCGGAAAGAAGAAAAAGCTAAACCCGGTGATCAAAAGATCGGATGACCGGATAACTGATCAAATGACGAGAACAGACGATCGGATGATCGGAAGAGCGAACGAAATTTGATCGGTGATTAGATGAAGCGGACAGTTTGATCGAAAAAACGACCCGGAAGATCGGAAGAAGGTTGCGGATCGGAAGAGGAAGCGGATGGGACCGATCGAGATCGGGCGTGATCAAGATCGAGTTGAAGATGAGTAGATGATCAAGATCGGGCGTGATTGAGATCGGATGTGCTAAATTGATATGCTAACCTAATATGCTAACACGATGTACAAATCGATTCGGATATCTTGATATCTTGACTGATGATATACCGTCGATCATGTGAAATTTGATCGGATCGGAAGAAATCGGATATCAAAACCCAATCTGCATACGGATCGGAAAGAAGTCATCGAAGTCATATTCATCCGAGAATCATATTGTTGATGATCGTTAGCTGATTGAGTCTTTAGTGACTGAGGGGGGATGTCGAATCGGAAGAAATTTGAACTCGAAGCTTTGAATGTCGGTATGCCGATCGGACAAAGGTCCGAAGAAGAAGTCCATTTGAATCAAGAATCCCGAGTCGAGAAGCTTCGAGTTTGAAGAGTTCGAGGATCGGACAATCTGAAGAATATAACCGTTAGATTAGATTCGGTGGCGTGGACCAATGAGAGGAAGACAACCCGACTGGAAAAGCTGCGCAAAAGTTTACGAGAATAGTATGGATTTGAATGTAATTCCTTCCAACGGTAACATTCAAATCCACACTATAAATACATGTTCTTCCCTCATTATCAGGTGTGGAAGGTGTGGAAAAATGCGTGAAACATCCATCAAGCCAAATCATCAAGCATTCCCACCATAGAACACAGAGAAAGAAATACACGCATATATTCAAGAGTGTTCTAGAACCCAATCTAAGCAACCCACGATGTATCCTAGCTTAGAGAGATTTTCCCATCCTTAGCATTGAAATTTTAAACAAATGTAAGGGAAAATCTCATTCTAGTTGGAAACCAAACAAACCTTTACCCAAACCAGTTGGTCGGTTAAGTTTGTAGGTGAGTGTGAACTCGGTAAACATCTAGCAATCCCGAAAGGGAGGGTAGGCAATCCCATGAGGGTGATAAGTCCCGTTTGAGTGTGAACTCGGTAAACATATGTTGGGTGTTGGACTAACACGTTAAACTAAGTCCAGTTGGTTTAGTAGGTGCCCCTGATGATAGGGAAGAGTGGATGTAGGAGTTGGACTCCGAACCACTATAAAATCGTGTGTTATTTATGCTTTATGTTTATACTTGTCATATGCATTCTATTATAAGCAAAACAACACACATGAGCTTAAAATGTAAAAATCTGGAATCACTCTGCCCTCTCCCCTGTTTTATATGCATCGCTTTCGAAATGTTTGCTTCCGCACGCGCAAAAATGGGTTTTCCCACCGGGACCATCAATCCACCCTCAAATGTACCCCAAGACAATGGGAGGCTCGTTACTTCAACTAGTCCCCGTGTTCCTCGAATGGATCTCTTAGTTGTTGAGAAGGTTGTCCAAAAGCGATATATAAGGCGTACCCGGTAAAACTTACATCCAATACGACTCAAAACCCACAACACCCCATCTAAACCACGCAGAAACAAAACCCATCACCAATCATAACCCCATTCACACCCTAACCTCAGAAATCATACCCTTAACCACCCTTCAAAAACTTTGCCAAACCACCAAAAATCCCAAAAACTCGCACCCCCAAAAATACCAAAAATTCACCAAACAAAAGAAACAACCCACAAACCTTAAGCCAAATCCCAAAACAACCCAACACAAACATGGCCCCACAAAACTGAACGGAAAGGAGGAAAATGACCCCTCTGAACTGATGGGAACAAAACGGAAAGAACAGGAGGCATGGGAGTAGGATTCAGAAAGTAAAAAGTGCATAATGGATATCGATGAGGAGGTGATCACCACAGAAACCCCTACGGTGGCGGTTGCAAGGCAACCCCACCGATCCCAATGATTATCCTTAGTTGGAACTGTCGTGGGCTTAGTAACCAAGCGATGGTCAAGATCTTGAAGAAGCTCCTCCATGAGAAAGACTCGGGTATAATCTTTCTCATGGAAACAAACCTTTCTTATACCCAAATGGTTCATCTCAACTCGACTACACTCCACTTTGAGGGATGCATCCCGGTGGAGGCGAAAAAGGAAAAGTCAGGAGGGGAGGCCTTTGCCTCTTGTGGAGGGATTCTATCAACTTGTCTCTCACAACGTACTCAGGGAATCACATCTCAGTGGACATCGTCCAAGTCCGTGACAATAGGCAGTGGCATTTTACAGGGGTTTATGGTTGGCCGGAGCGACAACACCGCTCAAAAACTTTTCATTTGCTTCGTAGAGTGGCTCCCCCTTTGGACAGCCCGTGGTTTTACGTGGGGGATATTAACGAGATTTTTAGGAGCTGGAAGAAAAATTAGGGAAAACCCCACTCGTATAGTCTGATGGAGGATTTTCGATCAACTATCTCAGCTCTGAACTCCAGGACTTGGGGTTCTCGGCCCATCAGTTTACATGGTCAAACGGTCGTGCGGGGGCAGTTAACATTCAGGTCCGCCTTGATCGGGCGATGGCAAATCAGGGATGGCGTATTATATTTCTTGCTTCTCGATTCAGCATCTCCCTCGCCTAAACTCCGATCATGCTCGTTGCTTATCATGGGGGATGAGGGGCGGGATCAAAACAACTTTCCTCGTGGCCACCGGCGAGTTTTTTGTTTCAAGAAGATGTGGTTGGAAAATGAGAGATGTGAGGAAGTTGTGGAACAGGGCTGGAATCAAGCCAGCAGAGTGTTATCTTTTAGTGAGCGGGTTAAAAACTGTGGGAACAACCTCACCACGTGGGATGAAAAACTTTTGGTAACATTGGAAGAAGAATCAATAATCTTAAAGTTAGGCTGGATCATCTTCAAAATCAATTTTAGTGTGAGAAAAATATCAATGATTCCAGGGAAAATCAGAGGTTGCTCGATGACCTGATGAAGCAAGAAGAGATTTTCTGGTTCCAACGTTCACGAGCATTGTAGCTCAAAGACGAGGATCGAAACACCCCTTTTTTCCACAAAAAAACTTCCCAACGAAGACGAAGAAACACTATCCATAAGATTAAGAATCACGAGGGGAGGGTGACAAGTGATGAGGAGGTGGGTGGGGTTATGAGGGTGTTTTTTGTGGAGTTGTTTTCTTCAGTGAGTTCGGGTAATTTGCACCTTGTAATCGAGTCTGTCGAGTCAAAAGTTACAGGGGACATGAACGACATCCTTATGCAGCCTTACACAGAAGCAGAGATAAAGAAAGCCCTTAATCAGATGCATCCGGCAAAGGCCCCGGGGCCCGACGGTATGCTTTCTCTCTTTTTTTAGAAGTTTTGTCATATTACTAAGTCTTCTTTTGTGTCTGCCTGCTTAGATGTTCTTAATAACTATGTTGACATGTCCTCTCTTAACTACACTTTCATTGTTTTAATCCCAAAGGTTAAGTCCCCTGAAAGCCCGAAGGATTTTCGACCCATTAGTTTGTGTAATGTGATCTTTCGAACGATCACCAAAGCCATTGCAAATCATCTCAAACGTGTTCTCCAATCTGTCATTTCCCCTAATCAGAGTGCCTTTATCCCAAATCGCTTGATTACTGATAATACCATGGTTGCTTTTGAAGTCTTTCACTCTCTTACGAAGAAGAAAAAAGGAAAAAAAGGTTTTGTGGCCCTTAAATTGGATATAAGTAAAGCTTACGATAGGGTTGAGTGGAACTTTTTGCGTGCTATGTGTATCATATTGGGTTTTACTTCTCGTTGGGTGGATTTGGTTATGAGTTGTGTGACTTCCGTATCATATTCCCTCCTGATCAATGGCTTCCCTACCGAGAAATTTATTCCCGGTAGGGGCCTCCGGATTGTTAGTGTTATTGTCCTAGAGACAATCCATTGTAAGGACATAATATTTGATGATATTCAGTTTGAATTAATGTTATAGTTAACTTAATATTAATATATGGCAATACGCTTGTTTGAATATTATGTTTGATTGTTTGCATTTATTCATACAAGTGTTCCCATGAGTCATTGTTGTCGTTGAGGTTGTGAGAACTCAGATGACTTAATTATGATTCTCAAATAGCCCCGATCAAGGATCATCAAGAATGGGATATTGATGATGCAATGGAGATTGGTGTGCGATCTGCATCATACTCTTAGAGAGTGTAGTAAGATCTCACTTACTACGAGATACTAGGTATCTCATGATGGATGCACAAATACCTTAGAGGGTATTGGTATACCCATCCGAGAAATTGTTTAATGTATTTCCACTATATGTGTCTACGGGTGTCTCGGTTAGTGGGAGCGATGCGATACTCCTTTGACTTGAGGTCAATACGCACGACATGTGTGGGACGATGAACTTTGACCATGACCGAAGCTTGCACCCTTCCATGGGTAGATATGGCTTGGATCGGGTTCATCACGAAGTGCATGTGCGTGGTAGTTGAGCCAAGAATAGGATTCATTCCTCAATGTGGATTTAGAGAGAATACTCATCTTCTCATCATAATTGGATCAAAGTCATCGGCCGATGCACGTCAACTTAGACTTTGTGGCTAAGTGTGACATAAGTGATCAATTAGTGATTAGAGATAAATTGATTAAGTTATTTGAATAGACACTTCATCATGTTCAAGACTTAATCGAGTATTCGCGAATGAAAGGAGAAAATCGTAATAGCCCATGTTTCAGTTATAGGTAGTTGCACATTTCCTCGCAACGTACCTCATATATTGAGAATGTCTGATTTATTGTCTAGGGTTCAATTAAGACCGTTAGTTTGACTAATCGCTCGATATATGAGGGCCTATGGGTCACACAACAAGTAACGGTTGTTTACTAATTATAGTTGGTTGATTAAATGTTAAATTAGATTTAATATTTAATTTATGGAGAAGTAATTAATAATAGATTAATTTGGAATTAATTATTATTAACATTTAATTAAATTAGATTTAATTAAATAAGAATTCCCAATAATAATATTTGGAATATTATTGTAGGATTTAATATATATGAAAATAAATTGTAGAGATTTATCATATATGGAATTTAAATCCGTAGAGATTTATATGTGAGAAATAAAT
Organism: Stenogyne calaminthoides; assembly: GCA_037126765.1. Lineage (NCBI taxonomy): Eukaryota > Viridiplantae > Streptophyta > Magnoliopsida > Lamiales > Lamiaceae > Stenogyne > Stenogyne calaminthoides. The sequence goes on from JBBCBC010000018.1 coordinate 31,806,712, forward strand.
CTAAGAGATTTATTTAAATAAAGATTAGGTATTTTATTTTCTAATTAGGTTAGCTTTAGACTTAAGTTAATCCTCTCCTATATATATGAGCCCTTGGGAATAACCAGGTGGCTTAGCCCACCTGGCCACTGGGCTCCTCAATTGAGTGGGAGACTCAGGTTCGATTTCCTTTGGGAACGAATTGGAGTATGGGAGTTATAAGGTGGCTTGGTGAATCGGTGGAGTGTTTGGGTGCTTGGTGTACTAACTACTAACAACTAACTTTGTCCGATCAAAAAAAAATGAGCTCTTGGGAATTCATAATACGCGAGTTCATATTTTCTCCATAAAATCTCTAAGTTAGAATTTTCCTAGCAAATTTATCTCGGGGATTCAACGCTGGCAGATCTGTGCAGATTAGTAAACAACTATTACGTGGATACCATAGTTGAGGAATCTGTGTACGAATTGATGTAAGAATTATGTTTATGTTTACTCGTATTTAATTATGCAATTAACTGTTCGTTGTTGGTGAACTGTTTATTTCCGTTGTGCATGTATTATGTGTTTACGTGCCTCTAAATTCCAACAGTGGTATCAGAGCTTCAGGCTCTTGATTTAATTGCTAATTGATTGATTTGATTTTAAAAAAAAATTATAAATCACGGTACGATCTGTTTTGAACAGACCGCACCATAATTGCTATGTATTTGGGGTGCACGATTTATACTTTATTGTTGTTATTTTTTGGTGACCCTTATTAATTGGTAATATCACCATAACAAATCGCCCCTCTTCTTCGTCCCCACGACGCCTCTGCTCTGCAATTAGGATTTTTGAAACCCAGGCTCATCTCACCCATCGCGCGCCGCTTCGCTGGTGGCGGAGGCCCACGTTTCATCGCTTGAGACGGCGGTCAACGACCGCGTCTTGTGACGATTCGCGTGGATCCGTCACGCTAGGCGCGACGGTGGCACGCTCCGATCGATGGCGTCGCCTGCAGCACCAATGGCGTGTTTGCGGCTTGCGAACGATGATGGCCTTCGTCATCATCTTCGGCGAGACGACCGTCAGAGGATTGCAGCGGTGGCGACGTATTCAATCACCAATCTATCGCTTCGAGCAATTAACCGACCGCATGCGCTAAGGAACGGTGGCGATTCACCAGCACGCTTCGAGCGACGCGGTGAAGTCACCCGTTCTGGTGCGTGGCGACAGCGATTCACTGCATGTGCCGTCGTGACGAATCGACTGTGTCGATGGCTATCGCATTGTTTCACGAGGTTCTGAAACCCGGCGGCAATTCGTCTTCCCGGTTTTGATCCGTCTGTGTTAGTTTCGCTGTCATGCTTTGAACCATTTCTGGACTGATTGTTCTTCGCTATCCTTCTATGACTGTTGTTGTTGAATGATGTTTGATGAACTGATGATTTTGGTTTGGAAATTGGGTTGGATTTTGTCGGAATACAGATTGAATCTTGTTTGGTTGGGTGATGATGTGGGAGAGCTATTTTGCAAATTTGATTTGAGACAGGCCCTCCCGTGCAATTTTGGAAATTGCACCTGAGCCCTCATATTTATTAATTAAAATTAAATTGGACTTAATTTGTTAGAATTAATAAAATTTGGGTTTTAAATAAAACATATTAGTTGGACTAATGATAGACTTAATTAATTGGATTAATTAAAAGTTAATATTAATAATGAATTTAATTATTAAACTTAATTTTAAAATTGGATTTTAAAATTATTGTTTAAAGAATTAAACGAGTTATTAATTCCCACTTGGTTAACGTGTTTTAAAATTTTTGTTAACGCATTTATAGTCCGCATTATAATTGTTTGGGTAGGCGGCGCCCAATAATTGTCGGACTGTATTAACTGTTAGGGTAGACGGTGCCCATATAAGTGTTAGTCCGTATGAAATCATGTTTGGGTAGGCGGCGCCCAATAATTGCTCAAATATGATGTAGATTAACATGTTGGATCTTGATTAAGCAATTAATACCCCGCCTTTAAAATGTTCCTCACTAAAATATGGTAAAATATGGTTTTCTCATTGATTTGATAAGATGTCTTCCATCAAAATTAAAAGAAAACTGGAGATTTCGTTCCAATGAGCATTTAAGGCCCTCGTCTTTTGCTCGGATCTACATCTAACGGGACTTTTATAGGGACATGTAATGTCGCCGCTTGATGGTTGTAAACCAACTTAATTTTGTTTCACTTGCCCTCGCGAGGAACAAAAGTTAAGGGACATCAGTCGAACTGGGTTCGATAAACTAGGAATTGCAATTTTTACAATTGGTTTGGAGACCTACCAGTTATGTTATTGTGATATTCAGCCCTAACTAGGATTATGATAGTAGGAATGTGGATCCTAGTCCATTATGATTTATATTTGATATAAATTTGTATTCTTTCGATGAGGTCGTTGAATATGTGAAAATAATGGAGACAAAATAAACACAAAAGAAAGGCCACGTTTATTTTGATTGCTGAATATTGATCATAGGAATTATGTGTTTAATTCCCATTTTATTTTATTTCTCTTGGTTAGTTGAAATGTATAACTGTTATTGAGATGTGTTTTGGAAACAAACTAAATTGGCTAGGCCAAATTTTCTGGACTGGAACCGAAACATGTGTTTGGTGCTAAGGCAAGAAAAGATTGAGTACGTGTTGGACACGTATATCCCGGTTACCCTTACTGTTGGATCTCTGAGGCATCCACGTTTGACGTAGTAGCTCAGAAGAAGCATCAAGAGGATGCTTCCCAGGCTCAATGTGTGATGTTGCTCGGCATGACTCCCGATATACATAGGCAACGTGAGAAAATGGATCTCTTCTAGATGCTCCAGCATCTGAAGGATCTCTTTGATTCTGAATCTCATTCTGAGATTTATGATATGATGAGAGATCTGTTCAAATGTCGGTTAGCTAACGAAGGGAAAATTTCATCTCATGTGCTAATGATGATAGGTATAATTGAGAAACTTGGTAATTTAGGCATTGAGCTAAAATACCAACGTTTTCATCTATGCTATCCTCCAGTTGCTCCCGGATTCATATTTTAGCTTCATTGTGAACTACAATATGAATAAGACGGATGTGACCATGCCTGAACTTCAAAACGTGCTCAAGACTTTTGAGTTCACTATCACTAAGATGGTGTTCAAAAGAAGGAGCGGGTAAACAAGGATGTATGCCTCTACTATAAGTAGAAAAAGGCACCGGAAGAAGGACTGTAAGGTTTTGGTTGCTGAAAAGAAGACACTAGTGTGCTTCTAGCACTAGAACATGTATGTTTGTTATTAAGATAAACATGTCCACTAATAGCGCTAACTGCATGGTAATGGATACCGAATGTGGCTCTCACATTTGCACTAATGTGAAAGAGCTCATGTGTCATAGGATAGTTAGGGCGGGTGAAGTCATCTTACACGTGGAAACGGAGCAAGAGTTGCTAACTGAACGTGTGGGGACTTATGTATTAGACTTACCCTTTGGTTTTAGATTAGAACTAAATGATTGTCATTTAGTTCTTTCTATTACTCGCAACATGTATATGTTGCATTATGGATATGATGTTCTTAATATACAAAATAAAAGACTCAAACTTAGTAATCATGAAAACCCGACTTACTTATGGCATTGTAGAACTTGATCATGTAAATGAGAAAAGAATTGCATGGTTAAGAAAGTTAGACTACTTAACCCCATTCGACTGTGAGTCTTGCGGAGATTGTGAATCTTATCTCATGGGTAAAATGATCAACAGACCCTTTTCTGGGAAAGGGGTGCATGCCAAAGAAGTTCTAGAGTTGATCTACAACGATATTTGTGGACCATTGTCCACTCTAGCTAGGGGTCACTTCGGATACTTCATCACTTTTACTGATGATTTCTCGAGATACGGATACGTGTATCTTATGAAACACTAATTCGAATCTTTTGAGAAATTCAAAGAGTTTAAGGCTGAAGTAGAGAAGTAACTTGGTAAGAGTATCAAGACTCTTCGATCGGATCGAGGATGTGAATACCTTAGCCATGAATTCACTAATTACTTGAAGTTACATGGAATCCAGTCACAATGAACTACTCCCGGAACACCTCAGATGAACGGTGTGTCCGAGAGAAGAAACCAAACTTTGTTAGACATGGTGAGGTCCATGATGAGCTTTTCCTGTCTTCCAACATTCTTATGGGATACGCGTTACAAACCTCAATTTACATTCTGAATAGGATTCCATCTAAATCGGTTGAGCATACACCATATGAACCATGGTGTGGCAAGAAGCTAAGTTTTACACATATTAAACATGGGGTTGCCCCGTGATTGTGAAAAGGATGCTTACCGACAAGTTGGAATCCAAAGGTGAAAAAGGTTACTTTGTGGGATACCCTAAGGAAATTAAGGGATATTACTTCTATCTACCTAAGAAATAATCAGTGATTGTTTCTAGACGGACCAAGTTCCTCGAAGAAGACTATGTCTTTAAGGAACAAGGTCGTAAGCTGATAGAACTTGAAGAAATTCAAGAAACCACAAATTATCAAAGAGACTGATATCTTGTCAAAGCAACATGACAAGGAATCAGTGGGAGCATTCAGCGACTTTCACGGTGGGAGTCTTTCACTAGGTGATCGTCTTTTAGCTAGTGGGAGCGTAATTGGAGTAGGCTTGCCAGTGCAAGAACCTCCAAGTGGGCTGAATGAGAACAACATAGTTCAAACTCCCGCCCAAGAGGCATCTGAAAGTGTAGCTCTTGAGGACTCTCCGGACATTGATGAAATCAATGCACCACAAAATTTTCACGATCAGAATGTACAGCCTGCACAACCACAGCTCTGTAAGTCAATTAGGAATCGTAATCCGCCCATTAGATACGGTTACCTCTTGGAGGAGCTCATTAATGTGGACATACCGGATAAGGACGATCCTAATACTTATTCTAAAGCAATATCAGATATTGATTCAGGGAAGTGGCATGAAGCCATGAAATCCGAGATGGACTCGATGTACACCAATTAAATCTGGGACTTTAGTTGCCTAAAGAGGTTAGACCCATGCAAATGGCAAAGTACAAACCTACAAAGCTAGGTTGGTGGCGAAGGGTGATAGTCGACGCTAAGGCATTGACTATGATGAGACCTTCTCACCAGTTGCAAAGATCAAGTCCATTCGAATTTTACTTGCGACAGCAGCACACTGTGATTATAAGATTTGGCAGATGGATGTCAAAACAGCTTTCCTCAGTGGAAACATTGATAAGAAAGTGTTTATGACTTAACCAGAAGGTTTTATATCTAAGCCAAATTCTAATCTAGTGTGTAAGCTAAAGATATCCATTTATGGATTGAAGCAAGCTTCTAGGAGTTGGAATATTCGATTTGATGAAGCTATCAAGTCTTTTGACTTCATCAAAAATTCAAAAGATCCTTGCGTTTATCGTAAACGCAACGGGAAGAATATTGTTTTCATAATCGTATATGTCGACGACATATTGATTTGAGAAACAATATCCCGTTAATGCAGTCCGTTGAAGATTGGTTGTCAAAGACCTTCATCATGAAGGATCTTGGTGAAGCCTGTTATATCTTAGGGATAGGGATCAAGATCCACATGGATAGATCCAAGAAGATGTTAAGGTTGTCACAGTCCACCTATGTAGACAAAGTGTTGAAGCGTTTTGCAATGGAGAACTCTAAGAGAGGGTCTCTATCGGCAAATCATGGGATAAAGCTATCAAAGAAGGATTGTCCTTCTGTTGAAGCTGATATCAAGCACATGAAAGATGTCCCATATGCATATGCAATTGGGTCAATCATGTACACCATGACTTGCACTAGGCCAAACGTGGCCTACGCTATCAATATCACTAGTAGATACCAACAGAATCCGAGTGACTCTCACTGGATTGCTGTCAAGACCATTCTGAAGTATCTCAGATGAACTAAAGAATGTTTTCTTGTCTATGGTGGACAGCCAGAACTAGTAGTGACTGGTCAAGCTGACACAAGTTTCCAATCCGACTGTGATGATTACAAATCACAGTCAGGTTATGTTTTACTCTCAATAATGAGGCGGTCAGTTGGAATAGTTCCAAGCAAAACGACCGCAAATTCAACAACCGAAGTTGAGTACATTGCTGGATCAGAAGCCACAAGGAGGTTGTCTGGATTTTATAGTTCTTAAGAGAACTAGGGGTAGTTCCGAGTGCCAGTTGTCTAATAAAGTTGTATTGAGACAACGCTGGTGCGATTGCGCAAGCAAAGGAATCGAGATCAGCAAACAGAAACAAGCATGTACCCAGACTTATCATTTGATCCGAGAGATCATAACGATGGGAGAAATAGAATTAAAATGTATTCCCACATATTTAATTTGGAAGATCATTTCACCAAAACACTGAGTGTTCATGTACACACTAGACATTTGATGGTCTAGGGGTTAGACATGTAGGTGATTGACTCTAGTCCAAGTGGGAGATTGTTAGTGTTAGTGTCCTAGAGACAATCCATTGTAAAGACATAATACTTGATGATATTCAGTTTGAATTAATGTTATAGTTAACTTAATATTAATGTATGGCAATACGTTTGTTTGAATATTATGTTTGATTGTTTGCATTTATTCATACAAGTGTTCCCAAGAGTCATTGTTGTCGTTGTGGTTGTGAGAACTCAGATGACTTAAGCATGATTCTCAAATTGCCCCGATCAAGGATCATCAACAATTGGATATTGATGATGCAATGGAGAGTGGTGTGCGATTTGCATCATACTCTTAGAGAGTGTAGTAAGATCTCACTTACTACGAGATACTAGGTATCTCATGATGGATGCACAAATACCTTAGAGGGTATTGGTATACCCATCCGAGAAACCGTTTGATGTATTTTCAATATATGTGTCTACGGGTGTCTCGATTAGTGGGAGCGATGTGATACTCCTTTGACTTGAGGTCAATACACACGACATGTGTGGGATGATGAACTTTGACTATGACTGACGCTTGCACCCTTCCATGGGTAGATATGGCTTGGATTGGATACATCACGAAGTGCATGTGCGTGGTAGTTGAGCCAAGAATATGATTCATTCCTCAATGTGGATTTAGAGAGAATAATCATCTTCTCATCATAATTGGATCAAAGTCATCGGCCGATGCACGTCAACTTAGACTTTGTGGCTAACTGTGACATAAGTGATCAATTAGTGATTAGAGATAAATTGATTAAGTTATTTGAATAGACATTTCATCATGTTCAAGACTTAATCGAGTATTCGTGAATGAAATGAGGAAATCGTAATAGCCCATGTTTTGATTCACGGTAGTTGCACATTTCCTCGCAACGTACCTCATATATTGAGAATGTCTGATTTATTGTCTAGGGTTCAATTAAGACCGTTAGTTTGACTAATCGCTCGATATATGAGGACCTATGGGTCACACAACAAGTAACGGTTGTTTACTAATTATAGTTGGTTGATTAAATGTTAAATTAGATTCTAAATTAATCTATTATTAATTACTTCTCCATAAATGGAAACATTATTGTAGGATTTAATATATATGGAAACAAATTGTAGAGATTTGTCATATATGGAATTTAAATCAGTGGAGATTTATATGTGGAAAATAAATCTAAGAGATTTATTTAAATAAAGATTAGGGATTTTATTTTCTAATTAGGTTAGCTTGAGACTTAAGCTAACCCTCTCCTATATATATATATGAGCTCTTGGGAATTCATAATACGCGAGTTCATATTTTCTCCATAAAATCTCTAAGTTAAAATTTTCCTAGCAAATTCATCTCGGGGATTCAACGTTGGCAGATCTTTGCAGATTAGTAAACGACTGTTACGTGGATACCATAGTTGAGGAATCCGTGTAAAATTGCCGTAAGAATTCTGTTTACGTTCATTATCTCGTTGCCTCGGAACCTATTGATCCAGTTCACTTTATTTAATGAACTATTTAAAAAAACAACATTTAATATAGCGTGAAGAAAAACAACATTCAATAAATTCCAACATTTATTTTTAGCACTTATTTTTTTTTTTTGCAGAGGGTTTTTTGGTTGACCTTTCGGAGTTCATGACCATAAATGTTAACAAGATCCGGCCCCATATTCATCCTCATCTCTAATTGGATGATAGCATTCTTATCGTGGATTTGCGGCGATCGACGGAGAGATAGCCAAAGGTTGAACAATATCAAAACATATGAATCTTTTGTTGTCGGCAACGAATCAATCTTGGTAAGCCGGAGCTTTGTACTAGTGCTAATATTTCTCGACATATAAGGGTGATCTCGCAGATCAAGTCATCATGGGGCAAGAACTCGATGTATCACTCCAAGTACTTGGGTCATCATCGAAAATATGGAATCCAAAGGAGGATGTTTTCAAACCGTTTTAAAATCGGATTTTTAGTAGTTGAAGGGGTGGAAGGAGAAATCTAAAATCTCTTCTCTCACCATTTTAAATGTCAAAGCGGTATATGTTTTATCAAACTACGGGATGAATGTTTCATGTTTCCTCATTCAGACTTTGAGGATACCCTCGAAAATGTTTTTCCATTCGTTTCATTTCCATCACGGACATGGAAAATACATTGGCTCAATTGGGAAAAGATCTCCGATCCATGATTACAAAATTCTTTCACCCCGGAAATATTCTTTAATCTGTAATCATGGTTGCTTTCGAAAACAACTTTCGATCCTTATAGAATGGTGACTCTCTAGCTGCTAGAGTAGAAAGCAATATGAAGTGTTTTCAAGATAATGTATCTTAATGTATTAAACCAAAAGTATTAAACCTAAAATCTTTTACAATCCTAATGCCGGGACATATAAAATGTGGCATTACATGAAGGTTGGGACGTATTCAATTGACTGTATCTAAGGACTTTGGGTTGAGGGACATCTCAAAACAATGTATATAACCCATATATCGTACCATTATTAATCATCTCGGGTGGCCGATCTACTACTAGGGATTCACCAAATCATCAAATTAATAGAACCAAAATATATCCTAATGGATTAATCCTTGAAAATCCTTAAATCCCCTAAGCACACGCTTATGCCCAAACAAGATGATTTGGATTGTTCATGATAAAAAGCAAAAAAATCAAGTGCGGTCGGCTTACTATATATATTCATCTCTTCTAACAAGTTGTTCATCTCTAACCTTCCATTAATCTAATAAATTAACCACTAATTTATGCAAGCTCCCCGAAAATTAATCATACTATCAAACACCGAGATTGCATCAAACACCAATATATATACACCAATATACATACTCAATATACATACACCGAAGTGGTACAACATGATATATATGTCCCAATATACATATATATAAACTTAATTCAATATATATATACTTGTTAATGCAATATATATATATATATGGGGCATTAATTCAACATATATATAAACCTCCATTAATTCAATATATATATATGCTTCAAACATATTTTATATATATATATATATATATATATATAATGGGGAATAGATTTTACCTATGGACGGCTTGGTTTCTTTGGAAACGCGGTCGTTTTTTTAGAATAGACAGCAGGCTCGTTGACGGCGGAGATGGAGCGGAGTAGTCTGAGAAACAATCGTATTAACTCGGTGGCTCGTGGAGATGTTTTTTGGCAGCGACCACCACCGGGCCTCCTGAAACTCAATTTCGATGCGGGTGTTTTTAGCGATGGAACTGTGGGGTTCGGTTTCGTGGTGCGTGATGACAGTGGCGTGGTTCAACTTTCGGGAGCAAATCCTTGTTTAGCGGCAGCGGGCAATAGTACTCAGATCGAAGCTTTAGCTCTGCGTTTTGGGATTCGATGCTCTATTGATGTGGATTTACGGGACCTGATTCTGGAATCCGATTCAAAAAATCTGATCTCTGCTCTCTCCGGGGAACGTGAGCTGGATGTTCAGTCTATGAAGATTGTGGAAGATATATATTCGCGAGCTGGGAGCTGTTTTGGGGGATTTCAAGCCCTGTTTTGCCGGAAGAACAATCAATTAAGTGGCACAATCCCTCTCTCATTTTGGTCCCAGAGTTGATTAAAAAGGGTTGGTTAGGAAAGGTTCTGATGTTTGTAGAAATCAAATAAATAGTAGTGAATTTAGAACAAATCAAAATTCATCCCTCCCAAGGTGTTACAGTGAAGAGTTGGTCTCCCATGAACCAAGTTTATGCTATGAACTTGAATTATTTGACCCATTTCACTCATTTTCAACATATTTTTGTAAACTACTAAGCTTGATCCGCATTATATTCAGAGTAGAGTTAAATGTCACGAATTAAAAATAAGGTTCATAGTATGAAACACGTCTATACAAATTTTTGTATAAAACGAAAATCTTCAAATTACGTCTTAATTAAATAATGTAGTATTAATTGTGCATCATTTGTTGCTTCCAAGCGTTTGTAACTTTAGATTTAAAAATTTGAGTTTTAAGGTTGAACAATATCAACACAAATTACGGCTTTTGTTGTCTTCTAGACCTTCCTTTTCATCATTTTAATTTTGGAAAACTAATTAACGTTTCGAATATAAGGGTGATCTCGTGAGTTGAATCGTCATGGCAACATGGCGTATCATCTCGACATCATCGAAAAATCTTCAGTCGGTCTCTTCTCTTCAAGGTAAAGCGGGCATTTAGAGTCCTCTTCTTTTACATCAAACATCCGTATTTAAGTTTCACTCGGATATTTCTCTTTACGTGTTCAATTGCTAGGCCCCTCGAATTTGAATTGTTCGATTGAGTATATATAGACGTTAGGGATTTTCTGTTGATTTTTCAAATTTCCAACACGGATTTGGAATTTACTTTTTTGGGTCTCATTTTACAAAATTCTTTCACCCCATTTTTATCTCATTTTGATTTTCGATCGGCTATGAGGGTGTGTAGTATCCATATAGGACTTGGGAACCTATAGAAAAGGCAATATGAAGTCTTTCTCGTGGATAATGTATCTGGATGTCTTGTTTATAAAAAGTATTAAACTACGGGGAGTATGTAATAATAATGTATTGTATATACGTTTTGTGGTACGTAAGGTTTAAATATTGCATGTAGCGGCGGATTTGTAATATGTCAAAACAATGGATATAATATATCGGTTTTGTCATTATTAATCGGTCATATTCACACACTACTATCCATTCACCAAATATAACAAATTGTTATAACCAAAATATATCCTTGGTTTTTATGGGCATCCATGTTAAATCCTCTCACAAGTCATTCAATCACGGGTTTTGTTGTGATGTATCTACGGTGTTCATATCAAAGTTAGCGTAAAAATCCATGGTTGGTTGGAGGTGACTTTAATGAGATCTATACAATATTCGGAAAAAGTTGGCGGGGTTAACACTAACAACATTAATGGATGCTTTAACACTAATTGGAGAATAAATCTTCACACAACTATATATCAGGGGAACCGTTTACGTGCATCAAACACCAATAATTATGGTGTCCAATATACAACAGCAATACATACAACATGATATATGTTGCAAATACATATGGAGGAATGCACTTAATTCAATATATATATACGAATGTTGGATTTTCGGATATATATATATATACACATTAATTCAACAAATGGGATACATATACACATTAATTCCCATATATATATATATATTCTTCTTTGAACATAAGTGGCTTAATGATCAATGTCTGGACCGTGAGTTCCATGACTTTTGGATTACTATTCCTGATGGTGATTCGTGGCCATTGAGATTGGCGGCTGTCCAAAGGTTCTTTAAATCGCAACAAAGCACTCGCTCAAATTCCATGGTCCACAATGTACGTCATCTCACGAATCAATTAGAAGAGAGAGAGTTGACTAAAAGCGGGCAATGCTTTCGAACATAGGCGAATCGGGGAGTTTAATTTGGCAGGAAAAATAGCCTCGCTTTGGAAGAAATGAATTGACGCCAATGGGCACGAGTGACATGGCTGCAGCACGGCGATGGAAATAATAAATACTTCCATGCGGTTGCATTCGGGCGATGGCAAAAGAATTTCATCCGGGGCTCATCAATCATCATGAGGGCTGGACAACGTCGGTTGACGGGTTGGCAAATATAGTGGTGGACTATTTTGGTCAGCTGTTTACGTCGATCGTGCCAAAACAATCGGACATTGACCATGTCCTACAATTTCAAGCCCGGTCTCTTTCAGTGGTAGCGGTAGCTGCAGAGGAACTGGAAAGGCCATATACTAAAGACGAAGTAAAACGAGCGCTTTGGGAAATGCACCCATCAAAGGCCCCGGGTTCGGATGGATTTACAGTGGAGTTTTATCAGAGGATGTGGCCGATTCTAGGAGGAAAATGTTGGGGTTATACGTGAAAGTATGCTTTTACTTTGTATAACCTATGTATTAAACACTTATTTACTGAAATAAATTATTTATCACTGTTGCTTTAAATATGATTGAATGTTATATATATTTATTGCAAACCGTTCATATAATAGCACATGTTACATTGTAGTTAGCGTGGTGAGCGGATCCGCGAAGATCAAGTTAGACCTCCCTTGTAAACTCTGCGTGTTTCACAACCTAGATAGAAAGCGATCTATTGGTAGAAGTTGATGTGTAAGTCTCGAGAGTTGGCTTGTCTTGACAAGAGATTACACTAGTGCATTCGATGTCTTGAAGCTTTCTGCGAGAGAGGATAAACTTCATTTGTAGACCGACTTATGGGATGAAGAGTTAGACCTCGTGGTTGTTGATTTCTTAGTCTGTTCACTTAATAAGGACCGTGTGCGTTAGTTAGTAATTATTGCTTTGACTTATAAATGGGAAGAGAATCATTGAGACTTCGATACCCTATATCTTGGGCAATAATATTAATTGTACGACGGTTGCTAAGATTAATATAGAGAATTGTGTGCTTGCAAAGTCTTGCGTGATTGGTCCCCTTGGTGGGCTCGGAACCTTTATCATACCAAATCTTGCAAGTGGAATTAATTTTCCGGTATGGATAATAAAAGTCGAAATCTTCTTACTCGAGGATAAAGATATTAATTAATATAAAGCTTTTCAGTGGCTTAATTAATTAATGGACTAAATAATTTTAAATACGAGAAATAATGATCGGGAGCCATATTACCGTAATATGGGTTAAGATTGGATAGTGCAATATTAATTATATAGTGGTATTAATTAATATTAATGGGCTGAATTATATTGTGGCTCAATATTGAAATTCAAAAATCCATTGGAAGATTCATCTTAATTCTCCTAAAGGCCCCTCAAGTAGCCCAATTATAGTCCAATAAATAAAATGTGCTTAAAATAAAATAAATTTTGTTGCCTAATATTTTTGTATTTTTCGAAAATATTAAAGAAAAGAGGGAGAATAAATTTTCTTGAAAAGATTTTATGGAAAGGATATAAGTATTCTTGGAATACAAGATTATCTCATAAATTCAAGAAATCTCCCACTTGGTATCTTTAATGGGATTTTGAAAAATATGTATAAGAAAGGGAAGGAAGATTTTCTTGATTTTCTTGGAAAGATTTTATGGAGAAAGATATGTATTCTTGGAATACAAGAATATCTCATAAATTCAAGAAAGATCCAATCTTGCAAATCTCCTTCATAATTTTCAAAAATTAGGGGCTAAACAAGGGTGTGAAGATTTTTGTGGAAAAATACACATGGAAAGAAGAATATTATGGGATATATTCAAGATTTCTTGGAGATCAAGAAAAGATCTTTCCTAACCCTAATTTTGACCTAAATTTTCGACCACCTCCCTCTTATAAATAGAATTCATCCCCACATCAATTCCATGTGCTGGAAATATTAGAAATCCACAAAGGTGGTGCAACAATTTTATTTTTTCCTTTGTTTTTTGAATCGTTCATCGGAGAACCTCCCACCGGGTTATTGAGCGAGGACTTGGGAATACTTGAGAAGGACTTTTGGTTGGTAGCCGGATACTTGATCTTGTCCATCTTGGATTGTCTCTCCACGGAATGCGTTTCGTAAACTCCTAGAAATTCGCATCTTTAGGATCTTTTACGTGAATATTATTTGCATGACGTTGTTGGCGTAATTATTATTTGAATTCACTTAGGTAAATGCATGCTAGTAATAATTATTAATTTAAATTTGTGTTTATGAGGTCATCCCGATAGATCCTGGCAAACGTTATCCCAACAGAAAATTCACAAAGGCGGCTTTGGATATCCTTAATAATGGAGGCGATCCTCTGATTGAAACCACACGGGAAATTCGCAACATCCCTAAAGCGGATGTACCCCGGTCCGATTAAAGAATATCGTCTTTTAAAGCTTGTGTAGTGTTGCCTACAAAGTGGTTGCCCGTGTAGTTACCAATCGCATACGACGATCTCTGGAGGATATAATTGACCACCAACAGAGCACATTTGTCCCTGGACGACTCATTACGGACAATGTATTGCTCTATTTTGAGTGTATACCAGATGGCGAAATAACAAAAACCTTGCGGGATATGTTTGCCTTAAATTAGACATCTTAAGGCCTATATGAGAGTTGAATGGGGTTTCTTGCGGAAATGATGATTAAAATAGGCTTCCCTCTAAAGGAGGATATGGATGTGATATGGCGATGTATTTCCAGAGGTCGTTATTCATTTCAAATAAATGGATCGGTTGTAGGAGACTTGGCACCACATCGAGGCATTCGTCAAGGTGACCCTCTTTCCCCATATCTGTTTATTTTGACGTTAAGCTCTTTCCGTTAATGATTAATGGATCGTGGATGGGGCTTGATTAGAGGACTAAAAATTACTACATCGATACCGATCATTTTTGGGATGATAGTTTAATTTTTTTTCCGGCAATAGAGATGGATGGTAGGGTATTGAAGTTTTTTGCAAAGTATGAAAGGGTCCATCGAGGTTGACTTGTGAACTATGACAAGTCAAATCACTCACCCTTTCGCTATTATGGATAATAAATATCGCAAGACACACTCAAATCGTTGTTGTTTATTCCGTGGTATAAACTCTTTTACAGGATTACCGATATTTATAATGGACTAAAGAATTTTAAATTTAGAAATATCTGGGATAGAGTTCTTAAGCGACTATGAGATTAAAATTGGATTTTTTCAAAATTAATTATATAGTGGTATTAATTAATCTAAAAGCAATTCAAATTATATTGATGTCCTGCTTGTTGGGGATTATCTTGAAAAAGTATGCTTTTAATTTTGTATAATCTAAATGAATTTCCAAACTTATTCTTGAAATAAATTGTTTATCGCGATGCTTTAAACATGATTGAATGTTATATATATTTTTTGCATAATTTATTCAATAATTAAAAGCGTGTTACTTTTAGTTAATTTAGTGAAAGGATCACGAGAAGATTAAATTAAAGATTACCTCATAACTATAAATCGTCATTCACGATCTTAGATGGAAATGAACAACCATCGCGAAAGGTTGAGGTGTAAGATTTTCGATTGGTTTGTCTTGACCAAAGATTACACTGGAGTGCATGATGATATTCTTTGAATAGGAGAATAGGAGGATAAATTCTTGAACCGAACAAGGAAGAATTAGACCTCGATGGTTCGTAATTTTCAAAAATTCCGTCCATTTAAATAGGATCGCGTGGGAAGATTTTTATGGCTTTGACTTATCATGGGTAGCGAATCGGAGATAGATTCAATACTTTTTATCTTGGGCAATATTATTGGTCACGTGTGATTGCTAAGATTTATGACCGAAGAATCGTGTGCCTCCTCTTATAAATAGAATTTCCCCCATCAATTGGGAGGTTCATAAATTTTATCATACCAAATCTTGCAAGTGGAATTAGTTTTATTTTATGGATAATAATGTTTTTGAATCGTTCGACCAAGGACAAAAGATATTAATTCCCCGGAAAGCTATTGAAGGTGGCTTGAATTAATTAATGGAGAAGATAATCTTAAACAAGGGAAATAATGACCGGGAGCCATATTGATTCGTAATATGGGTTAAGATGGATAGTCTTTTTGATATTAATTATGTAGTGGGATTAATTAATATTTATTGGAATTGAATTATATTGCTAGTGGCTCAATATTAGATATTCAAGATCCATTAGAAGGTCCAATCTTAATTCTCCTAAAAATTTACAGTAGCCCAACATATAGTCCAATAATCGAAAAAGGTGATTAAAATAAAATAAATATTGTTGCTTATATTTCTCATTATTTTTGAAAATTATGGATAAAAGAGGGAGAAAGATTTTCTTTGAATTTTGTTATGGAATGAAGATATGTATTCTTGGAATACAAGATTATCTCATTAAATTCAAGAAATCTCCCACTTGGTTATTCATAGTGAGATTTTCGAAATTTTTTGAAAATAGAGGGCAAGAAAGATTTTCTTGATTTTCTTGAAAAGATATTATGGAAGATATGTATTTCTTGAAATACAAGAATATCTCATAAATTCAAGAAGATCCAAATCTTGGATTCTTGCACAACTCATTTTTTCGAAAAATTCCATAAAAAGAAAGAGGAGGTGGATTTTTGTGGAATATTTTAATTATGGGAAAAAGAATATATGGGATATATTCAAGATTTCTTGGTGACCAAGAAAAGTCTTTTCCCACATTGAAAATTCACTAAATTTTCGTGCTCCTCCTCTCCTATAAATAGGGGATGATTAGTTCATTCCCAAGTACAATTCCATGTGCTGGAAATATTAGCAAATCCACAAAGGTGGTGCAAAAAAGTTTATTTTTTCCTTTTTGTTAATTGTTGGATGAGTATCCTTCCACGGATTGTCGAGCAAGGGCTAAGGGAATACTTGGGAAGTCCTTTTGGTTAGTCCGTCCGTCGGCTTTCCAAAGCTATCCCGAGAGGAATGCGTTCAAATAAACCCGTGAATTCCGCATGCATAGATTTTACGTGGCTTTTTATATGCATGATTTGTTGTTGCAATTATTATTTGAATTAATATAGGATTAATTCATGCTAGTAATAATTAATGAATTAAATTTGTATTTAAATATCCACCCCGAATAGATTTGTGCAACTCATTCCCCAACATGTCCTTTACTTTTTGAGACGCATCTGTAATCAAATCTGAAAGGCTATGGCTCGTTTACGGTGGGACTCTGGCTGACGTCTAACGGGATGCATTGGTTCACGTGGGATGAACTTGGAAAACCTAAATGTAAAGGCGGGATGGGGTTTCGAAGGCTAGAGCAATTTAATCAGGCGATGCTAGTTAAACAGGTATGGAATATGCTCATACATCTGAATTCCTTGGTCGCTCGGGTCTTCAATGCATGATACTTTCGACATACTACCTTGCTCCAGGCAGATATTGGTTTGAATTCCTCTGCGGTGTGGCGCTCACTGATGTGGGCTCGACCATTGGTCCAAAGAGGGCTGATGACGAGGGTGGGAGACGTAAAAATAATAAATCCATTTTTGAATCTGTGGACCCCTGGCCTCAAATCAGGATGCATAATAAATCGACAACAACCAATTTCGACGGTTGATCAATTTATTAGGCCAGATAGAACTTGGGATACGGGCCTACTCGACAATACAGTTCTCCCTTTCAAACGAGATGCAATACTCCAAATCCCAATCCCGAAGGACATGCAACCAGATTTGCTTTTTTGGCGATATGAGCACCATGGCATCTTCACGGTGCGGTCGGCGTATAAACTGGCCATTGATTTCTATGAACCTCCTCGAGCTACATCTGCTGACCCTGATGCAGCATGGTGGCGAGTTGTATGGTCTCTTAAGGTACCTCCGAAGGTTCGTGTCTTTCTATGGCAAGCGTGTTGAGACTCCATTGCGGCACCGGCAAATTTACGTCGTCACCATGTCCCGACATTGGGTATGTGTAACGTATGTGGAACTCCAGCAGCATCTATGTCTCATGTTTTGATATTTTGCCATCTCACCAACCAGGGATGGAAGAAGTCCATCTTTTGGGAGTTGTTACCACCTTGCCGGGATTGGGCATTTCGGGATTGTGCGGAATTGGTGTGTCTGTCTGTGTCATTCCGTGCATTTGCTCTTTTTGCAACATACGCATGGGCAATGTGGAATGCAGTGTGTGGCTATAACCACTCGGACAAGATGAAATGGTTGCCTCCTGACATGGACAGGGTGGATGCTGGTGCGCAGGCATACCATGAGTTACACCACCGTACTATCCCAATTGTTATTCAGACTCAACCGGACCATCCGGACCCCCACCCCTACGTGTCGACCCAGGCGAATTTGTCCTCCAAGTTGACGCGGCCTATGCTCCTCACAAAGGGCAGTATGGTGTTGGTTTTATCCTGTTTGAGAAACAGGGACGGATCCGAGCAGCCGCAGCAATTCCCACGCTACAACCTCTATCGGTGTTGCAGGGCGAGCTCATGGCCCTGCTCCACGCTTTCACATTTGCTAAAAATACGGGGTACACAAATATTCGTGCATTTTCTGACTCTCTCCTAGCAGTACAAGCAGTTACAGCCACGAGAGAATTTAGACATTGTCTAGGCACTACAGTTCACGAGCTCAAAATGTTGTTACAGACCCCGCATTTCAAAAGCTTGTCGCACATCCCTCGAACGAAGAATGTCTTCGCGCATGCTTTAGCTTCATTTTCGTTGTCTATATCCTCGGCCCAACTTTGGGTTGATGAGGGTTTCCTGACTGGCTCAACTGTTTGTATGCTTTTTACTAATTAATAGAATTTTCAGTTGAGTTTTAAAAAAAAATGACTTTACAAACTTTTTCGATGGCTAAAAAGCGGCCTGAGAGAAAGATGAACACATGAATACATGATCATCAATCATACAACTCATATCTTTTGCTGCCTGTCTCTATCACCGGCGACCCCAATCCTTCATTTTTCTCTCACATCCACAGACACACACTCTCTCTCTCTTTCTTCATTTTCAACGCACTCAAGACTCATTTCCCACTCCATTGTTGAAAAAAGATTGAATCTTTACACTTTTTTCCTCTGTTTGCGTTCTTGCTGAAGAAGCAGAGTGTAGAAAGAACATGGACTCCACGCCCTTGAGATTCATAACCCACCAATCGTTCTTCTCCGCCGTTCGATCTGATGATCTTGAGTCCATCAAGAATTTCATCAAGAATGAAGGGTCTGATCCCTCTTCTCTTTTGGCCATTCAAACCGATGATGGGGAAACTGCTCTCTACATAACTGCAGAGAGTAATTTCCTTGACACTTTTGTCTATTTGCTTGGGTTTTGCGATTTGGAGACTGCTAAAATAAGGGCAAAGTCGGATATGGATGCTTTTCATGTGGCAGCAGCAAGGGGCCACCTAGGTATTTCAAATCCCAATTGGAAAAATTGTGAATTACTGGTTGTTTTGATTGATTCTTGACTTAATTTGTGTGAATTGTTGCAGTTTAGCTTGTTTTAATTGTGTTTTGTGTCTGAATTTTGGGACCCTAAAGCTGATTGTTGGTGGTATTATTTTTGGTGATTGGTGATTATTCATGAGTGGTTCTTTTTTGTAAGATCATTCATAAGTGAAAATTTTACTAATAGTTGTTGTGTAGAGCTTGATTATAGCTAACTTAAGCTCATTCAGAAGTGTTTAGGATTTCTTGGAATTGCAGTTCGAGGTTTTGAGAAATTGAATCAGAAATAGGGGATGGAATGTTATGGTACAAGTATGAATTATTGATGAAAGATTATGTTCTGGCATTAAAATATTTGATTGAGTTGCAATCAAAATGGACTTTTAATCAATAGTTCGAATCATACTCTTCTAGATGCTTATCAAATTCATGAGGATGGTGCTGAATAGGAAATGGATAATGTTGTCAACATAATTTTCTCTTGACCCACGGAACGCTACCTAAAAATAATTCCGACAGTTCATATTTTGAATTTTGATGGCACAACTAGAGCTGGTAGAGCTGTTTTTAGTAGCAAAATAAGAAACCATTTTCATGAAGTTGATGTCATCGTGATAATGATGATGATTATGATTGAAATGCTGTTCTTATACGTAGAAAAAGATTAATAAAATTCGGGTTTTTTTCTGTATCCAGGTATCGTGAAGGAGCTTCTTAATAAGTGGCCTGAGCTTTGTAGAGTTTGCAACTCTTCGAACACGAGCCCTCTTTACACAGCTGCTTCCCAGAATCATCTAGAAGTAGTGAAAGCCATATTAGATGCAGACCCAAGTTCAGCAAGAATTGTCAGGAAAAATGGTAAAACTGCACTGCATACAACGGCCAGATATGGCCAATTGAGTATCGTGAAAGTCCATATCGAAAGGGATCCAGGAATCGTAGCCATTAAAGATAAGAAGGGCCAAACTGCACTCCACATGGCTGTAAAAGGTCAGGATACTTGTGTGGTTGAGGAATTGTTGGAAGCTGACATTTCGATATTGAATGAATGCGATAAGAAGGGAAACACTGCTATTCATATAGCAACACGAAAAAGCCGTTCTCAGGTATATATGTGCTCATCCAAATCTTGTTCTGTAGCACTAATTTGATTCTAGAGTAACATTTACCGTTGAATGAAAACAGCTAATGCTGACCAACTAATACATTTTAGTAAAACAACTAATACCATTTAAAAATGCACTTGAGTTGCATGGTAGAGGTAATAAGGCTAATTAACAAACAATAATATATGATTGTTTACCAGCTAATTCTGTTTGATTCTAATTTAGCGGATGTTTGGCTCATAATTCTTCAATGGGAATGGTAATGAAATGAATATTACTGGGTAATTGTGGTGATTAATGAAAAAATAATATGCTCAAATCCTACTTCGTACGCGACAATAAGATTCAAAACAATTTAATTATTACCTTATTTTTTATTAACTACTTCCTCTCCTATAATCATTTCTCCTTAACCGTTCCACTTTTCCTCAACCAGCAAGCATATTTTATCCCAACTTATTCCAAGATTAGAGCAATACACTAACAATGTCACTAACAATGTAATTCTGTATTCGGTGATTCTCCTTACGATTCTAATGGAAGAATTGAAAACAGGTAATATTGATCAATGAAAACATCTAATACTTTCTATTTAAAAAGCACATGAGTTGCACGGTGCAACTGTTACATAAAAGTATTTGCCTTGATTATAATATTGATTTAACCATGAAAGAGGTTTCCTCTTTAGCAACACTAAAAGATTTGCCTCTTTATTTCAGGTAGTTGCCCTTTTGCTCGCATTTAGATCAATCGATGTCAACGTCATCAACAGTCAACGAGAAACCGCGATGGACATAGCGGACAAACTCCAGTACGGAACCCCCGCCCTCGAAATTGCCGAAGCCCTCACCGAGGCGGGTGCCAAGCACGCCCGCCACGTAGGCAGATTAGACGAAGCAATGGAGCTCAAGCGTACGGTCAGCGACATCAAGCACGAAGTCCAGTCCCAACTTATCCAAAACGAGAAAACACAGAGACGAGTCTCGGGCATCGCGAAAGAACTCAAAAAAATCCACAGAGAAGCCATTCAAAACACCATCAACTCCGTCACGGTTGTAGCCGTCCTAGTTGCCTCCATAGCTTTCCTAGCTTTGTTCAACATACCCGGTCAATATCTAGAAGAAGGAAAAGAAGCCGGGAGAGCTAATATATCAAACACCATTGCTTTTCGTTCGTTCTGCCTTCTCAATGCAACAGCCCTTTTCATATCGTTATCAGTTGTCGTGATTCAGATCACACTGGTTGCTTGGGACACACAGGCTCAGAAACAAGTGGTTTCCGTTGTGAATAAGATGATGTGGGCCGCTTGCATTAGCACGTGCGGTGCCTTTTTGTCGATAGCTTTCGTCGTGGTTGGAAAGGGGAGTTCTTGGATGGCTATAACGATAACTGCAGTTGGGGTTCCGATTCTTGTTGGGACTCTGATTAGTTTGTGCTACTTTGTTTTCAGACAGCATTTTGGGATGTTTGGGAGTGACTCACAGAGGCGAATCAGACGAGCGAGTGGGAGTAAGTCTTTCTCGTGGTCTTACTCTATGAATATTTCGGACGTGGATGAGTACAACTCTGATGACAAGATTTATGCATTGTGAGGTGGTACGGAGCTCTCCAAAGTAACGAATTTGCAGAAAAGTTACTTGGATGTTGTGTTATAATAGGTTTTCTCATCTTGTTTGTACATATAATATGCAATAGGTCCATCTTGTGCCTATATAGCTAGAATGTGCATTGCCTCATACTGGAAAGCTGATGCATAGTTGGATCTGAATGTGTTGACGCTGTTGTGTAACAACGAGTCAATTCTGGATGTCGTGATATACCATAATCCCACGAAGCTAGGGCGTTCGTATTTTGCCCGTCACAAGATTCTTGATCTGTTTCTTGCATCGAAAGCCAGTTTTTTGCAACTATGTTCTCCCAGATTATGGAGATGGTTAGAGAAAACATCCTAGACCTTTGATGAAATATAGAATGGTATGTGAATATGAGAAGATCAAATAATTGATCAGGTTTACAAGTAGCAATAATACACTTGATCTTCTTGTTGAATAATTCTACTAACTTATAATCACTCTTCTTTACTTTTCAGAATCAGTTTGGAATCTCTTTTCTCAAATTAAACAAATTATCAAAAGATATAATCTAAAAGCTGGAGATTATTGGTTTTCTATTATATATAATGAAGTTGCGTTCAGCAAGAATCGAACTTAGGATACGCTTGCGAGCCTTTCGACTCTTATATCACGAAAATTTTTCATGTTATTTAAAAATCCAAACTGAAAATTTTGTCTAATATAAATTTGAAGTGGAGTTAGATCTGAACTAAAACCAATCTAACGTGCTATAATTAGATTCTAATTGATACTTGACAAATTGACACTTGACAAGTGTCGATTGTAATTATATTACATGTAGTAATAAATAACACAGTATAAAAAATATATAAATTTCAAGTCAACTCAAATAGGACAACTTACCCAACTTATAACAACTAATACGACGTGCTCCTATATAATAACCCATGTAATTACGATTTCTTAATATGGGGCATGACCAGTGACTATGATATGACATGCATGTCATTTCGAATTGAGATTTGGATTCATATATTTTAGAGGGGTTCCACTCTTTTGGATTTTATGTATTATTCTAACTGTGTTAATATTGGATGCACTTGTTCCTGATTTTCCATATCCAAGTTATCATTTATGAACATTAGACCATATTTTGAATCAATCCATCCACACTAAGCTCACTCAACTTGGACCAAAGACAAAACAATTCTTACAATTCCCCGGAACCTAAACAAACCTCGCAAACCCCAACACAATACCGCCTTCTCCAATAATAACAACTGTTTTTAACATATGGAACTCTAACTTTCGATAATATTTAACTAAAATATCACACCCCTAACTTTTTGGTACTTTAAATTTCCAATAATAATAAAATTAAGTTAAAAATACACTCAATAATTCATATTTATTATTTTAACTTTTCCTACAATTATCTTCATTTTTATTATTACTTGGACAAAACCAGTATATCACAGTCTGTCTGATACAGTAGAAAGCATGTAGAGAAAATAGAGATAAGATGAGAAATGCACTTATTTTACAGTTTGTAGCAGATGAATAATTATTCATAGACAATATGGCAACAAACTTAATAATAATTAATCCCTAAACATCTATTTCAGCTGCCCACATGGTTTTTAATAAAAACAACAGAACCACATGGGTATATTTGTTCATAAAATTAAAACCAAGAAAAAAAGAAAAAAGAAAGAATTGCTTGGCAACATCCAAGCATCTGCTGCTAAGGAAAACCCCAATGCCCACCATTCCAAACCCTCCCTTATGGTTCAATAAAAGAAGCTACAGGAATATACAATTTACAATTGCGCCCCCGATCTTTTCAACACTGTACCAATAATAGAGCAAAATAATTAAAGTTGAAATTGCCCAGGACCTCTGCGCGAAGACCTTGAAGGAGGTCTGCTTATTTCTGGTGTTGGCAAAGCTCGGTTCGTTTCTTCTGGTCTTTGAACTTCCTGAACAAATAGTCACCCAACACAAGATCCCGTGTTGCAGGGTTAAAATCGACTTTTGATAGGAAAATGACCGGAATATTTAATCATTCCTTGCAAAAATCTAATGAAACATGCTAGGACAGAAATTACTAATAGCATGGAAAATGATTATGAGTAATCTCCTACATTGGCTTAAAAACCAAGTTATTCAAGAAGATTCAAATCCAGCGTCAAAGTTGTTTTGAATCAATAAGACTTACTCCACCAGATCCAAATAAGTTATGTTTTAGAGTAGTGTATTTGTTTCTAATTATTTTATGTTTTAGATAAATTTCACATTTTTCCCCTTTTACCCTATCTCAATCCCAAAAATCTCTCATAATTCGAAAGAAGGGATTTAAATGAGAGATGTGGGCTAAAATTAAGGGATGTGGGGAAAGGAAAACATTAATGAGGATATTTTTGTCATTATGCACTTATCTTAATTTTACCAACTCTAAAACATCACTTATTTGGGATCGGAGTGAGTATTAAACTCGTGAGCCAACTTATTACTTGCATAATATAAAGAGTTCAATTTCAACATATTTAATTGATTAAATATAACGAACCTTTGAAGATGAAATAGAACTGCACCGTGATAGCGCCTGTGACTTGGTGTGCGTTCGATGTTCCTGCTGAACGTGCTCAAACTGATTCAGCCATGAAGCAAAGTTTATTCCGTTATGAACGTTTCTTATATCAGCATTCATTTCACCATCTTCTGCAATTTGTGGTCCACCAACATAATTAACTTCTGAGAAAGCATTTCCTTGTGAAGGTCGTCTGAATTGTTCCCCACTGAAGGAATACGGAGGAACAGTTTTTAAGCGAGTCCGGAGAATCTTGAAAGCTACACTTTGCTGTATCAATGGGTAAAACAAATCTAATCAGAAATGAATTATTCACACTAAAAAAGTAAACATGAAATCTTTGACCCACAAAACACAAAAGAACATATTAAATGTTTTCTCCATTCATAGTAGTTCGTGGAACTGTATTTAAATACCATGCTGTTGCAACTAGATTACATAGTGTCGCATATATATATGTCCTGTCATAACTGGTTTCAGAAACTGTTCTATTTATTGTCCTTTATAAGACCTTACACATTATATAGATGAGATTCTCAATTTATTGGTACCACAAAAAATAAAATTCTATGAAATTAATTTTGCAATAGCATTACAAATGTCGGTTAATGTTTAAAAAAATTCATAAACGTGAATTGAATTATTAGTTGGAAATTTTTCCAGTGGTAACACTGATGGTCAAAATCAATTTTGCAATAGCAAGGGCGGAGGGAGGTGCCGAGTGAGAATGCTTAAAAGAGGAAGGGGCAATTTCGTCCAGATAGAAGGGTGTTCCAGTTATTAGTTCTCCTCTTTTTTTCCTATCATTCAACTCAACCACTAGTCCTTTACAGATTTCCAATTTAAAATCATTGCCCATCAACTTTCAGACTGTTCATTAGTTTAAACGATCAACGACTTTACTAGTTACATGATAAACACCACAAATCAAAGTTTCCTCTCAAGAAGACTATAAATCTCATGTTAGTCTCAATCAGTTGGACTAAACATACCTGGGGAAGCAGCATTAGGAGCCCATACAATGCTTTCAACAACCATATATATCTTCCTGGTTCAAGAAGCTGCAGCAAGAAAATTTTCAACAATGTTTTCAATATACTCTTGAGATTCTAAGACATGTGGGATGGAAATTACTTATAGAGCATAATTATTTTTAAGTTCTATCAAAATTTAGGTTTAAGGATTAAGCCAGTATATGTAAACTAATGCATACAAACACATTTCAGTCCCTCAAAACATTTTATGCAGTTTAAAAATACAGTGAAATCAGACACGTATAGCTTCCTTACTACTAGTAACTGGGCATGTGGCTAACCATCTGTACGAGAACACAAATGCATGAAACAAGTCAACATATATTCATCTACTAAGGGTTCGTTCACTATTGTGTGTGTGGTAAGGTGAGATGATGTAAAAAGAGATTATTTAGCACCTGATAGACTTATCTAGTGTTTGGTGTGCACTATTTAACACCTAATAGACTTATCTCATGTTTCATGTTGTGCACTATTACACAGGATAATATGGTAAATGAAAATTTTGTCCCTCATTCAAATTAATAAAGTAGAAATTATGGATATTGCAGTAAATTAGGTGATAAAAAGCACAAGGTATTAATAATACCATGTGGGGTTGTGGGATGGATAATACCTTGCAAAGGTGTTGTAGTTACCGGGTTGAGGGTATAATTCAAATACGGAAACAAACATGAGATGAAGGGGGATAAGGCATTAATAACTGCCTTATCACCTAGCCAACATGCCATAAAAATACTTTTAATTAATTTACCTGGAGCCTTAGGTACGCAAAAGTAGGAGTCTCCAGAAGGTGGATTAATTTATCCAATTGGACTAAGAACTTCACGTTAATATCCTCCTCGACCAAAGATTGAATAACAGAACTCGCATGCTGATAAGTCTGTATGGTGACATCAAAAGGAGAGCACAATTTTAAAGCAACATTAACAACAAAAAGGGCAGAAAGGTAAACTCAACAACACAGCTAACCCTAAGCATAAGGCTCTTACCTGAGCTAATAAGCAGAGACTTATAATAGCCATTGGTGAATGGCACCATGATGCATATAAAGAGAGAAATAAGTTTTTAGCAGCATCATCAAACAGTGCTTTCTTCAGAAGGTCCCGAAGGTAAGCCAGTTCAGATGAGGTGAGCAAAATCAGATTCAAAGCCTGAAATGGAAAATTGGAAGTGTTCATAGCATTCACTAATACCTACTACCCATCGTAGATATTTAAAAAGTGGCAAATACTTTGATGCACCAGTTTCACCAGGAAAATCAAGTGCATTTTTAAATGGTATTATCTCTTTTACTAAAAGGTATTAGTTTATCAATATTAGCTGTTTTGAGTGAATAGTATTAGTTGTGCACCCAAGTATTACTCTTAAAAAGTTGGATCAGATGATATGATGTGGAATATACATATGGACTAAATATACGATGCAAGGCACAAATATATAATACCTGAACCATGATAGACGCAAAATCCAAATCAGATTCTTCTTTTAGTATAGTGGAAAGCTTCCTGTAAACTGTTTCAGCATCTAAAAGTACACATAATCTACGGATAATCAAAGCACCCCGTCTGCAAGACAAAAGATGGATTTATTCACTAAGAAACATATCAACAAGAATACACACACACACACACACACACATAAGCTCCAGCATTTACAGATGAAAATTACTCACTTCTCCAATAGAGAGTTATCAACTTGAAAGTTTTGAATTAAATAAACGATAAGTTGGTGAAAATGCTTCTCGTCTTTGGCTATGCATGCGTGGACCTCAAGCACCAAAAGTACTACCTGAAGAGGAAGAAGTCAAAGTGGTGCAGAAGTCAAAACTCCATTATTAGGGAATTAACCATTTTAGCAAACATAAAGTCGCTCCATAGTTCAAAGTTTCAGTAAAAAGAAAATGTAGCAAGTGCTTCACGTTAGTTTTCTAATGTTACATTGAATTACATGGTTCAAGACTTCAAGCTGCACAGCCATCTAATAATAATAAGGTGGTTTCCATCTTTAATTACAAGATTTGCCACCGCTACTCTAAACCCATTACAATGCGCTTAGATTGTTAAAGAAGCCATAATGTGGAGATAACAAGTACACCTTTCCTCATTTTCAGATGAGTAGCAAGTTCACTAAGTTGCTCATTATCCATTCACATAGAACAGTTAGAAATAGAAAAAGGGCAGATCTTAGATTAAACTCTATCTTGTTACTGGAGGTCTCGCCAGTGTCAAACTGTAGACTTCAAAACCATATTCATCTTATTCCCAGGTATTAGTTTTTCCTACATGTATAAATAGAATAATTTTCCAAACTTGCACGCATCGCAACAAGGTTCTCGATAATTTTAAAAATTATGTTATATGCTCTACGATATCTTGTCATGTATACTATATATGATTAAATGATGTTAGCCAATCATACTAAAAATATCATTTAGGAAAAAAAATCCAAGTACAAGAAAGATACCTCATCAGAAGGGTCTGAAAGTGCCTTTAGTAGAGTTTCAAAAATGTCACTCAGAAATGATAGGACCTGTTCATACAAGAAGGAGAAAAATGAAACTCATGACAGCTCAAAATTTCAACAATTGCCAAATTTAAGATGCAAATAATGGCATCGAAATATAAACTACCAGGTACTAGTAAAAACAGTAGCAAGAGAATTTTACATATTTTGCAGAAACTAAAATGCATCTAAATTAGCTACCACATTAAATATTAATATTACCCTAAGAACCCCTCGAACCTAAAGGCCACCTCAAATTACGAATAAAATTATTTATCAATTTAAACTCAAGAATGGTGAAATCTCGACAACCAATCCCTACAAATACTAATTTCCATATCCACAAGAAACATATGCCACTCTATTTAATTGGCTTAAACATGAGAGAGAGCAGGTAGAACGTAGTCATGTTAAAGAATGAAAGATGGTCTCTCCAGTTATAAAATGCCTATAATTTTTATATATCCTTTATGAAGTCCTCATGATAGTACATAGTCAAATCAACAGACCAAAAGAGCGTTGATGGAAGATGTCCTAATTACCTCTTCCCGATGTCTATTTAATAGTGCTGATATCCAGTGTAGTGCTTCAATTCGTGTGGCCTCCCATTCACTAGAAAGATGCCTGAAAAAAAAATGGGAAAATGTTATAAATCAATCTTCCACATACCTACTAAGAGGAATTGCATATCACAATTTACAAGAGTATGTTTGTTTCTGGATTAGCAAATAGAGATTTTACTTTCAAAATCCTATAATACTTACACTCTCTTACATTGTCTCTCATACCCTTTTTTATTTCCCAATAACACACATTTATTTTTCACATTCATAATATAATAATCTCACCATCACTTACTTCTTCACTATCCTTTTCTCAATCCTACCCTACTACATCTTATTAACCAAACATACACAAAAGTCAAATTCACCTTTTCACTATTCCAAAATTTCTCAACCAGGATTATCTCAACCCCCCTACAGCCCGAAAAAAACATATCCTAAGGCACGTCAGCTAAGCAAAAGTCACATAAACCTGATAGAAATAGTTGTTCAAACCAAGAAAACAGTTACCTCCTAGCTACAGAGAGGATGGATCCTACATCAAAACCTTCAGCTGGATCAGCTTGGATTCCCCTAAGCTCGTCGTTTGTTTCACGAGCAACCTAAAGTTAACAGAAATCTATAAGCATTTTGAAGCATCAAAACATAGAAGAGGAGATCAAAGTAACGTGGTAATGAAAAGGTTGAACCGTTGAAGGATAAGACATTAAAATAGGCATTGGCAACATTCGAAATGGAAGCTTACAACTCTAATTTTTTCTTCCTTGTCTGATATACAAGGTAGAATTGCACCAAGAATATCAGCATAATGAGGAACAAGTTGGTCCCCACCAAGCTTCACAAATTCATTAATCTGCATAGAAGTGTATGCAAAACAATTCAGCAAAATATTCTATGTTTACTCGGTTATTAGAAAGCACTGGACATTTACCCAGGTAATAGCTGTCAATCGAGTAAATTCATCAGGTGAAGCTGCCCTTTGTACCAGTATCTCAGCCATGCGACCATAATCTACAGACTTCAAAAGGAAAACTGGTTAAGTCAGATAATTAATATGAAAGATTAATATCTGCTTGTTCATCTAAATGATAACATTGAGTGAATAAGAGAAAATTAAAAGCCAGATGTATCATGTAAATCATGAAACAGCAGGGTTGGTCTGGAAATTTGGACAAGCTTCTAGGGGAGTAATTGCAATTTACTCAAACAGTGGGGTTTGTTTGGTAATTGGACAAACACACAATGGGGGTAATTGTAATATACCATAATTAATTAAATAAAATGTTTGTCTTCCTGGGGGTAAACCATCCATGCATAATTCTCTATATTAAATTATACATGCAAATATAGCTCTATTCTTACTGGAGAGTTCTTGATTTCTTGAAGAAATTCAGATAGTGCAGAATCAGCTTGTTGCCTTATTTCATGGCTGGAATCACTTAACATGTTAAATAAGCCTGCAATTTCATCATCAATATCAAATGCCTCAGCAAAAACACCAAAGCAACAAATGAAACCTCAAATTGTGATACCAACCATCAAGAAAATCAGGAAGAAACCCCAACATATCAATATCAGGAACACTATCTAGAACAGTAATCCACCCAACCAAAAACTGACGGACATAAGGGTTCAAAACATTCATTCGTTCTCTCAACAAAGGTATGAATTCTTCAATGCTGCATCAAGCAAAAGGGCAGTATTACAGAGTTAAAAAACATTGCTACATAATTGAAGATCAATTTGAGAATGGATTCAAGAGAACTGACCTAAACTGATCACTCTCAGTTACAATGTCCTGCAGTCAAACAAAGACAACCGAAAGGGGAAACATATTAATCAACACCATGATTGAACAAATATAATCAACATGTATATGTTTACAGATAGATCTATACCTTCACGAGTCTATCTAAAAGGTGAGCAGCACTTTGTACATTGGCATCTGAATCTGCTGAGAGCTTACAAAGTGCATCAAATATCTGGTTGAAGAACACTATAAAATCGCCTCTGACAACCTGCAAAGTACTGATAGTGAAACTCAAATACATAAATGAAGTGTTTGTTTTGGGTTTTGAAACCCAGGGTTTCGGTTTTGAAATTTAGTTCTTGTTCAGAATTTTGAAAATCAGTTTCCGAAAACCACCACTATAACACCAATAAACCTACTATCACATTTTCCAATAAAATCAATTATCTCTCCGAACACTTTAATATATTCAAATCATAGTTCACATCATCCAATCATTACAATTACACTCGACAGTAATATAATAATACAACTCCATCCACTCTTACACATTGATTTGACATAACATTAAATCTCATCATACTCAAAAACCCAAAAGAAACACACACCTTGCTATTTATCAGGATTTTAAAATCTCCTATATTTCAAAAATTGGTTTCTAAAAGTCACTTAAAACCCAAAACAAACATCACCAAAGGGAAAAGAAATATAGCACAAGTCCTTTGACCCACCTTCGCAATGTTATACAGAGCTTCACAAGCATAATAGCGAACTCTACTATCTTGATCAGCAAAGGAATTCAAAACTGGTGGAACGATTTGCTGGACCCCAGAGGAAAGATAAATTAATCAAATAAGAACTATAATGAGAAATCCAAGAAACAATAGCAACAATAAATTGGAATAAAATGGCAGGCAGGAAATGCAATAGAAACTATTCTGCAAGCAATCTAGAAGCATGCATTGCAATATTTTTAGGAATGTTCAGGATGCGTTTTAACAAATAAGAAATAATTAATAAGCAGAAAATACAAAGTTCCTCATAATATTTAAGGATAAGATGCAGCTTATAATATTCTAAAACGAGTGCCTTAAGATATAATGTCATATAAGTGGACAACAGACAATCGTAGTACTTTATCAAGGACTATGAAATGCTAGTTTAAAATTATCATCACTAAATATAAATTTCATGAACATGAATACATCCTCATCTCTGTGGCAAGATCATAACTCCATAACTCAACAAGACAACAACTAATAGTTAAACAGCTCCTTATATATCGGAGAAAGTAATGTTAGCTCAACCGTATGGACCACCTAATATAATCTGTTCGAGAGCTAAAATCTTACCTTGAAATCTTTCAAGGTATAAACTTTTATATCAAAAACTATAATATTGACCAATTAATCACTAGTAACCCCCCCCCAATTTAGAACAAATATAAAAAAATACTAGGTATGAGTCAATGCCCATTCCAATCAAAGCAGCATATATCAGAAATTTTTGATGGCATTCTTACATCAAGATGTTGCGCTGCTTCTGAAGTCAAACCCACTGTTGCTGCAGCCAATCCTATCAAACCTCCCTAAACCAAAAGGAAACAAAATAAAACAAAAAAGCGGAACACATTTTCCCCACCAGCAGAAGACAGTACTTTGAATTCTTAAAACACTAGGATACGTGAATAAGTAGATAAAAAACCAGAGTAATAAAGCCTCCTTCCAAAATCAACAATGAATTAAAAGGACGTACTTTACGATGATTTGCCTGAGGCGAGTATGTATATTCATTAGTCAACAAATTGATCACTGCAGTGATTTTATCGTGATCACCTGCCATCGCTAATTGTTTCACTATCCCTTCCACCTAGATCCAACAAAACCCAGAAACACAATAAACATAACAACAAAAACACAAAAGCCCACAGAAAGAAATTCCTCAAACAAAAATTCAAACCCCCCAAAAAAAATATAAATCTACACACCTCAAGAGCAGCATTCTTGCGCTTCTCGTATAGCTTATCGGAGAGATTACGAAGAACAGCTGCTGGAATCACCGATAACGCGTCCGCCATAGAAAAACCCCCTCAAAATGAAAAGGTATTACCTATCTCTCATCACAATTAGATGTACACTTAGTCGTAGATACATACAATTCTAGGCATTTATATCTTAAATTCGATCAAGAGTGAAAGCAGATCTAGTCCAAAATTTAGGAAAGAGAATCTGCACAGAGGGGAACGTCGATAAAGTTGAAATTTTCGAGAGAAATTTTTTTCCTTTTTTTCACGAAATTTTAATTTTCTTAAATTAGGGTTCCCTTTTCTTTTTCTCTTTTTTTTTTTGATAGTAATATTTTAGAGAGTGCTGTGGAATTGACGAAGGGGTTTGTGTATCAGCATCACAGTTAGGATAACTAGGACGACTGCCACTGAAATGACTCAAATACCCTTGTACCCTTAATTTGACCTTTTGATATTATTGTCTCTCGAATTTTGTTAATTTACGTAATTACACGCATTTTCAAATTTTATCCAATAATTTTGGACACATTAATTAGGTAAATAATATGGAAAACTACACAAATTTATTTACAGAATATATTCATTGTTTACAAAGTTTTATCCGTGATATTATTGTCTCTCGAATTTTGTTAATTTTTGTAATTACACGCATTTCCAAATTTTATCCAATAATTTGGGACACATTAATAATTTTTATTTGCAGAAGATATTCGTTATTTACAAAAAAAATATATATATACGTAATATTATTATCTGTCAAATTTATTATTTTTTGTAATTACACGCATTTCCAAATTTTATCCAATAATTTTGGACAAATTAATTAGGTAAATAGTATGGAAAACTATAAAAAATTATTTACCGAAGATACTCATTGTTTACAAAGTTTTTATACTTGATATTAATGTCTCTAGAATTTGGTTAATTTTTTTAATTACATGTTGTTGGTTTAGTGCAAAACTAGTCTTACACGCGTGTATGGGGGAATCTGCGTGTTCGGTGTTTTTTAAAACTTTTTTTCATCGGCGAACACCAGTCGATAATCACGAAGATTAGGTTCGAGAAGACGAGATCGCTCGAGTCAAAGTCTGAGAGACAGTGATCCCGGAGCTTTCGAAAAACCTCGAGATAATCCCAACCGAAGTCCCGAGTGTCGAGATCCCGAGTTGCTTGGATCGATAACTAACTTCATCGAACCCTCGAAAATGCGTTTTGGTTTGGTAACTATCTGTTCTAGCTACTCGGTTGTCTTGGAATGGTTGGCCCTTAGTTTATACTCGTTTTTAAGCTTTCTTAAAAAACCTTCCCTTTATGAAATAGTGATTAGGTTGTGATTCACTTATGCAAACGATGAGATTGATTCCAACCGAATATCGATTGAAAAGTATGCTTTCAAAATCAAGACAATGCAACAGATAATAAGCACGGATAAGGAAAGCAATAAAAAACACAAAGAATTATAGTGGTTAGGAGACTCAAGCTCCTACGCCCGCTCTCCGCGACTCTTGAGAGAAATTCACTATCAACTTCGGCTTTTCGACTTCCTCGTAGTTTACTTACTCAACTCGATCGAAGTTTTTCGACTACTCCACGTGGTTTACTTACTCAACCCGACCTTGAGCTTTTCGACTACCTCCGTAGTTTACTTTACTCAATCACACACAAGCTTTCGGACTACCCGCAGAAAGCTTTTACTAACTTCTCCTACAGAGTTTTTCGACTACTTTCGTGAGTTTACTAACTCTTTACAACTCTTCTCACCAACAAACACACTCCAACTACCTTCTCAAGGGTTTGGGGTTTCTTGGTTGGTTTCAACTAGGATGAGATATCCTTTACAATAAAGCTTAATGCAAAGGGTTAGGATATCTCGACTAAGCTTTTGGATAATTCTTATCAAAATTTAGGCTTAGTATAGTGAGCTCTCTTCAATATCGAAGCACTTGGGAAATTCTAAGTTTTTCGAGTGCTTTCACTTTTACAAGAATAAGTTTGAGCTCTTAAGTTGCGTATAAATTTCTCGTAACCTTACAATTTAGAGGGTCACCAGTATTTATAGGCGTACACCAAGGTCACTCTTGAAAACTATCCGTTGGAGAGACAACCGTGAGTTCCTCTTGTGGTGTGTGAAAGGGCTATATTTAGGGTTTGAAACTCCCTAACATTTTCTAAGCAATAGCCTTTCATGTAGGTCTTCACTTTTTGCGATTTGGAACTTTTGTACATTTGACATCCTTTTCGAGAGACACATCACATCGCCGGTGTCGATATAGATGCAGTGTTGTCTTCCTCTTTTTGACTTTTGTCTCAAGTTGAAGGTAGACACCTTCAACGGCTCTTTTTGGTTACAAACTCTGAGTTTGATATAACCTTAACAACACTTCCGACTTAGTTCCTTTTATGCGCATTTGAATGTCTTGGCAAATATCTATTTTCTAAGGAATCGCGATCTTCTTAATTATTGTCATCCTTGAGATAGATATATTGATTGCCTCGGAACATTGAGTTCATAATCGAAAGCATTGATACCTTCTCGAGTCTTGATAATTCTTCGTGCCTCCAAATATTCTTGATCTTGATTTCTCGATCTTGATCTTTGTGTCTTACGAGTCTTGTGGTCTTCGAGTCTTTGTAGTTTATCTAAACCGATGTCTTTGAGTCTTCTAGCCGAGTCTTGATTTCAAGTATCCTCATCGAGTCTTCAGTAACTATCATGAACTATATCTGCTGACTATACATTCTGCAAATAACATCCTGAATATTCTAAAAACTGAATCCTGACTCAACTATCAAGATCATTCTGAACATGTCATACTCAGGGGTTTTGGGATCTAATCAAAATCATAAATCTTTATTAAAATTCATCTCCCAACACATGTATTTCCAAATTTCACCCAATAATTTTGGACACATTAATTAGGTTTTATTTGGAGAAGGTATTCGATGTTTACAATATACATATATATAGATATATCTCCGTTATATATAAAGATAAACTTTTAAGCAAATCTTCACTATATATGAAGACAAACTTTTAAGCAAAGTCAAATCATTTTATTTCAAAATCCCTCTAATCTCAATAACTCTAATTTTAAATTTAATCTCAACAGATATCATCCTTCATATCTTACACATATCTTTTATTTTTCTTTTAATAAATTAAAAATAATATAATAAAATATCTTACAAATAATATAATAAAAGAGTTGGTATGCTGTGAAACTTGTTCACCGTGAAACTGGTTTTTTTTTTTTACAGACATACACTTTGGTAATATAAGTCACGCACTTTAGTAATATAAGTCACACACTTCAGTTATCACTACGACATTTTTTGCTATAATATAAGTCACACCCTTCACTTTTATGAGTAATACTCTTTATAGTAAAAAGTCACACACTTTACAGTAAAAAGTCACACACTTTAGTAATATAACCAGTTTCACCGTAAAACTTGTTCACACTATACTTTATTGCTCTTATGTACTACCTTCGTCCTGTTTTTGTTTGGTCATTTCACTTTCGGTTCGTGTTTTAGCAAACGAGTTGTTTATTAGTATATGAAATAATAAAGTGACTTTTAAAGAGGTATAAGATAGATGGAGGGTATGACTATCATACCCCTACCTTAAAAATATATTTATCATTTCAAATATTAATAAACAATTTCCTCGCTTAAACACGAGTAAAATAGTAAATTGACAATCTAAAATAGGACGGGGGGATTATTAAATTTTTCTCCCATTTTGTAATATAAATTTGATTAACCATGAAATTAATATTTCGTATTTTGATGTTTTAAACAATATTAATATATACATAACAAATAATGCTTAATGTAAACAAAATTATTCTCTATTTCTAATAAGAAAAAATATACACATAGTATAAAATACTCTTAAATCCATTATATCGAAAATAAAAATAATTCAATAGTAGTACTATGATATATTTCAAACCGCGTAGCATACGGGTCTAAATACTAGTATATATATATATATATATATTATTGTCTGTCGAATTTATTATTTTTTGTAATTACACGCATTTTTTAATTTCATCCAATAAGTTTGGACACTTCAATTAGGTAAATCGAGTATAGAGCATTGTAAAAATTTATTTACTGAAGATATTCAATGTTTACAGAGTGGGTTTTATTGATAATTTTTTTTTTTTACAAGGAAATATGCAGCATTGTCTATAATGTGTAGCGAATAATATCCTTACAAATATAATAGTATAATAAGTGTACATCGAAAATTATGCACATTATATATTCTCTATAATTTATAGATATGAAAGATACAACTCCAACACCTCTAAACTTGTGCATATTATTTTGAAGTCTTAATATCATACTCACATGAAAGGAATAAATATATAAATTTTTCTGTGTGAATATTATATTAAGCCTTTCAACGTAAATAGTATACATTCTTTTTTTTGGAAAGCAGTAAATATATATATATATATACACATATGATTCATTATAAAATGATAATTAAATATAATTATATGTGTTTAGTATGACAAGTTATAGAGTGAATAAATTCATACTATGAAATTTATTTTTAATTTATTAACATATGAATCTATCTAAAGTATGATACGGATTAAGTTTAATGAGTTAAAAAAGTGTGTTAAAATGAGTCAAAATGTTAAATTTCATATTATGAAACTTGTTTATGGGAGACCAACTCGTTTAGTATCTAAAAGAGATTAATGAGAAAAATAACAGTTAAGTATGTTAACATATTCTATCCTCTAAAAAAAAGTATGTTAACATATACAGTCACAATTAAGAAAATTTTAATAAATACTTGTAATTTTTCAATTGTAGATATTACTTTATTTGATATAAAGTTCATTAAAAAAAATTACTTTGACGTTTAAAAAGCCACTTCATTAATTTATGTTTTAAAATTCTAATCACAAATTTAATTATGATAAGAATCAATTACGATCAATTAATTAAAAATTAAAATTTATTGTATATATTTTTCCTATTTAGATACCCTATACATCTTCGTTCTCCTTAATTTGACCTTTTGACAGTATATTGTCTCTCGAATTTTGTTAATTTTTGTAATAACTCGCATTTCCAAATATCATTCATTTAATTTTGGACACATTAATTAGATAAATCGTATGGAGCACTATAAAAATTTACTTACAGAAGATATCCATTGCTTATACAGAGTCTTTATACGTTTGATTGATATTTATATTTTAAAAGGAAATACGTAGCATTGTCTGTTAACAAGATATTATTCATTATAAAATTTATAATTACATATAATCATATTTGTTTAGTATTTAAAAGAGATTAATGAAAAAATTAACACTTAAATATTTTAACATATTCTCGTGCAATCATAATAAAAAAAAAAAAAACACACTTGCACGAGAACGACTCATGATGAGACGGGGCATAAATTAGCATTGATGCTTTAACATTTTGGGAAATGTGAGTGTGATTTGTGCTAGTTTGTACCCCGTCTCATGCGTGAGACTGTGTTATATGAGTTTTTGTCTAAAAAAAATTATAAATACTTGTAACTCTTCAATTGAAGATATCGGGAATGATATAGAGTCCATCGGTGGGCATTATAGTTGTGTTCATCGCCTACATGGTCGACAACATGGCAGTGTCACATAAGAAATTTTTTTTTTTTTTCCTTTACCACTATATATATGCACATATACATTTAAATATTTTGAATTTGATTCGATTTTATAAAATAATTATAATATTTTCTTTTTAAAATTTATAGAAAAATCTTTTACACCACTTATCGTCTCTTTCATACGTAAAACTAAAAACACGGAAAACAAAATTGTCCCAAAATCAATGGAAAGGTTGCCCCAAAGTTAAGGGAAATATTTCATTCATTCTCTTTTTTTTTTTTTTTTGAATCACGAGCAAACGTATCAGGAAGGTTTCTCACAAACGATGGAAGCTCGACCCAGTAATAAAGGATAGAGTCATTAGATTGATTGCTAGCAATCTTTGTCCTACCCATTAATAATTATAATATCGTTAGCATTACGATTAACCCAATTTGTTTTACAGGAAGGGTGTGTTTTCAATTTTTTCCTACCCACATCAATAGTGTCCAAAAAACTGAATTAATATTCACATTTTCATTTTAGCATCCATGTTAACTTTAGCATCCATCTCTCCCATAACATTCTAGAGTTCTAGTGATGATCCTTTGTACAATATTGCACATGCAATATACATTGATTTTGGTAGAGCGCAAAATGTAAGTCACCTTAAAATTGTTGAACACCCAAGTCCTTATATATATGTAAAATGATATTTTTATTAATTGAGTTGTGTAGATTTGTGGTTTTGGTCATTTATTGTCAGTTAAATACAAGTTCAAATCTGAAACCAAAGCCGAATACGAGGACAAAAGCTTCAATAATCTGTGTTTCAAGAGATTGTGAAGCAGTTCCACACCAATGAGAGTCCAACTGATCCCTTACAAAATTATTAAAGAAAGACTATCGACCAAAGACAATCTCATAAAAACGTGTATAATTCCGAAAAATGGGGACCTCAACTGTATTTTTATGTAGAGAAGATGAGGAAAATATCACTCAATTTCTTCTTTTTTTGCATGTTCAACACAGTGACTTTCTTGGTTCAGGGAAATCACAAAGGTAGCATCTACATTTTGTATTGCAGTTGTTTGGACCTTTTGGAACCACAAGAATGATGGCATTTATATAAAACAATCTTATGCATAAGACAAACTCTCATTTGACATTTACACTTCATTTTGTTTGAAAATATGACACGGATAGAGCCATAAGCCCACAGATCATATAACATATGTAATGAAAATCCGTCTATGGTATATTACCGTTCTGTACAATTTTTTGTTATTATAACTTTTAACCACAATTGGGTCACATACTTGAATTCCTATACTGGAATGTTCAATATAAGACGTTACTTGCTTGGATTCCTGTATTTCAGTTCTTTTCCCAGTCTTGACATTTCCCCATATGAGTATTGACCTTTGATTCTTTAAAAGAAAATGAAAGAAAGAAACCATCAAGATGGTTCATCTAAATCGTTGAAATCAAATTGTCAAGTAATATGAGGTTAATTTTGAAATTTCCAAGAAAAAAACTTAGTGAACCAGAAACACCATACAAGTACTGTAAATATATATCAACTTCATGAAAATTTTAACATTGAATAATAGTATTATATATACACACTATATATTATAAAAAAAAATTATATGATGCTCAATGATGAATTCATTACGAAAATCAATTTCAACATGAACAATTTATATTCCGCTACGATGTAAGAAAATTTTAGTGTTGATGTTGACTAAGATAAAACAAAAAAAACCCACAATACATCAATAAGCATATAAGTTGTATCCATCCCAAAAAAAAACACCATAAAAAACAAACTCCTCCATTCTTTAACCACATAAACTAATAGCAGTATCTATCTTTCAGAAATAATAATCATGGTTGCTAGCTGCTATAAATAGAATTTCCTTTAGCAGAAGATATGATTTCTTTCTTGTATACATATTTTATATGAAATAAAGGCCTCCAACAAATCAATACATTGGATAGATAAGACTAGTTTGGATTAACCTAAAAAAGAGCTAATAGTCAAAGATTCCTCCACTTTCTGTCTTTGTCACACCTTTTCTCCTCATTTCCTCTTTTGACTTTGTTGGAAAGAGAGTGATACAGACTTGTACCAAACTATGATCCTTCTCACAAAATGGGATTATGAGTGGCCTAGAGATTTTGACAAGTACAATTCGATTTATATGTAAAATACACTCATATGCAGGATATATTCTACTCTGACAAGTTAAAGAACGCATCCTATCATCTCATAATTTCTACTGATGCATGACTCCCGTATATCAAAGACATACAAAAATCCATTATAAGAATATGATTTACACAGGAATAAAACTACCACAAGCTATTCATACAACAAGGGAACTTACAACCGCTCAAAAGGAAAAGGGCTCAAGAGCGACTCTTCAAGCTCCCGAAAACCCCGATAAACAGCCTCTGTTTGGTTCTGTGGAACGGGCAACCTTCGCACTTCAGTCATATACCTACCATTACCAGATGAAAATTCAACCAGGGAAAAGAAAATAGGCCAGTGACTTTAGGGGGTTGCAGAAAAAGGAAATTATGTTTACGGGCCTGTAAATTGAGGAAAACACTTTTTAATTTATGTAAATGTAGGCCAAATTGAGCTAATTTGGGCCAATATGGCCTACACTTACATAAGTTAAAAAAGTATTGTCCTCAAATTACAGAATCAAAGCCACATATTGATGCTTAGGTCAAGAAACTTAGTATACCTATTTGCCGCACTAGTGATCTTATCACATACACCTTGATTTACAATGGTAGTTTGGCCCAGCGAAAATTGCCCACCAAGAATTAGAGAAGCTCCAGCAGAACTTGTGCCCATCCTCTGTGCATAGACGGACATTGCCCACTCACGAAGCATTGTTAGAACTGAGCGAAGCAGACGTAACCTTAAACTTGGAGACGGCATAACTGCACCACTTGATAACAACTGGTCGTATGTATTCAGCACGGGTTCTATCGCACCCTTACAAGCACCGAGAAGAGCCCTCGCAATATCTTCATCCCCAACGAGTTCAACCCCCGAAACCACTCGTTCCTATGATGATTTAGAAACGTTAGTCAATAAGATGACTAAGAAGTGGTAATATTTCCCTGCAAACAATTCAATTCTAAACCATAATGACAATGGTATGTTTGATTTGGGATTTAGAGGATTCTGAAATCTGGATTTCAAAATTTAGTGGATTTCAAAAACCCTGATAAAGAGTAATGGTGTGTGTTTGTTTTGAGATTTAAATAGGATAAGGTTCAACTTTATGTCAAATCGATGTGTAAGAGTGCGCGAAGATGTATTACTCCCTCTGTCCCAATTATATAGGCTGATTGGATTTTTCATAAAGATTAATTTATTTATATTGGAAATGCAAATTGGACAAGTAAAATTTCTATTATTACCTATTTAATATGTGTTATGCTTTCCAACATAATTAATGCATAGGGTTATACTAGTAAACGAATAAGAAAAATTTACTCTGTGGGGAAACCAACCTATATAATTGGGAATTTGAGACAACCATAGAAGGAAAACCAGTCTATATAATTGGGATGGAGGGAGTATTATAATAATGATTGAATGATTGTGTAGTGTCTTTTAATGGAAGTTGCCAAAGTGATAATAAAAAGGTGTGAAAAGTGAGAAAAAAAAGTGGGATAAGAAAATCATATTTGCATTTAATGTCTCATTGGGGAAAGTGTAGGTGTAGAAAAAAACCGTTTTTATAGGGTTTACAGGTATTTATAGAGGTTGACGTTTTTGATTTTTTGAAAAAACCGGATTCTAAAATCCCAAAGTAAAACCAGATTGACATTTTGAAATCCCAAATAGCCAAAAACGCTTTTCAAATGCCAAATCAAACATACACCAATTGTAAAAGTCATTCAAGAGAATGGTTCAGTAAGATTAAGTGTTTGCCTGAGCAGCCTTCTCGAGGTGAAGGCATAATGTATCTAATGGTAAAATGGCTCCATCACCAGGGAAAATATGAGAACCGACTCTCTTCAACACTGCACAGGCTTCAGCAATACCACCCCTTGAAAGTGATTGATCAATGAGTCTAGCCCAGGTCTCTCTGACGATACTGCTGTCAGCATCACCAGAATAGCTTGCAAAGTACAGCATTTCCAGACATACCTGAATGGAAAAAGGATTAAGTACGATAATTTTTCAGGTTTGGACTTAAAGGAATTGCAGAAAAAAGGCATGGAAGAACAAGGGTATTTATACTACACTATTTTTTTTATAGCTCCAAAATTTTGAAATTCAGAGGTTTGAATATGCATCACTCAGAATCCAATCTAGATCATACTATCAATATTCAAATTTGGTTAACATCTTCAGGCACATCATGTTGAATTTTCGGATAAAATGATATGATAGAAGAAAAGAAAGAGGAACTGCATCCACAGAAAAATTGGGCTAGAGGGGGATAACACTTAATTTGGACTGTGTATGCTTCCTCATTGAGATCAGAAGACACAAATAATTAATTTAGCAAATTGATCATATTGTAATGATACTTGGACCAAAACAGTCAAAATAAACACATTGATAGCTAAAGTAGGGAAATCACTAGCCGGCAAGATGATAACTCGGGGGAATAATTAACTGGAAAGATATTAGCATATATTAGTAGAAAAATCTAGGCGCATAAAATTGGGAACATTATAATAAAAATATGGAGGTTGGGATGAGCACAGCATTTGACAGGAAATTATTCCTAGAGTACCTTGTTTTTTATTCAGATAAATCCTTTTTCTTTCTGCCCTTCACTATGACACATGGTCATTATTCTCTAAACAACAATTATCACCAAAGATAGGGTTTTGAATTAACAGTACAGCCTTCACAAGGGTATAAAAGAATGACTGACCTCCCAGAGTTCAAACGGAACAGCATACTCATTATACAATTGAGTGATGTTTTTTAAATCCATCGATAATTCATTTGCCTTTTGTCGAACAGCATGAAGAAAATTGGGATCATTTGTGGTAGATTCAGATCCTTCCGGAGAAGCCTCCAACTTTGAAGCAATAGAGTCCAACTCCTCTTTAATCTTCATCTGAAACTGAAGAACAGCAAGCTTCCCTTCGAGTAAATCAAGAAGCCCACTGTCAATAGCACCTCGTACAGAAACATTATGGCTGTCAGTCTCGCTGGCACT
Organism: Stenogyne calaminthoides; assembly: GCA_037126765.1. NCBI lineage: Eukaryota > Viridiplantae > Streptophyta > Magnoliopsida > Lamiales > Lamiaceae > Stenogyne > Stenogyne calaminthoides. The sequence continues at coordinate 31,850,054 of JBBCBC010000018.1, forward strand.
CTTTGCCTGCAAGACGGCATTGCTCAGATACTGATGCCTGTCATCAAAGCAATGAAAGGTCGTAAACTGTAAGCTAAAAACAGGATTCTATAAGATATGATTAGGCGCCATATAGGTTAAATTTACACATACCATGAACCCGGACAACATCCGAGCTTGCTATTTTGAAATAATAAAGAAGGGGCGAAACTATAAATCTACATTTGAAATTTGACCAATTTACACAAAAGTAAACTTTGGATATCAGAAATACCCTCTTTAACATTTTTTTTATCTTACAAACTGCACATATTGAACAAGGGTTTGTGAGAAAAATATAAACCTCAAGCGGATAGTCATAGAACCCCAGGAGGTATTTGTAATTCCAAAACATAATAGGGTTTTCTTGTAAACAGATCAAATCTAAAGGGTAGTTTTTGTAATCCAAAAAAGGGTATGAAAATAAAACACAAACCTTTGATCAAGCGTTGGGGTATCCCCAGCTTCAGTCGAGCGCTTTTCTGCTAGCCTCACCAATATTTGAGCAGCAAGAACATGCTGACGCTTTAATACGTAATATCGTGCCAGAAGTTCAGAGTACTTTCTATGATTAGATGTAATAGGCACTCTAGACTGACCCATGGGAGAAGAACCAGCCTGGACACACAAGTAATTTAAATTTCAAAGATATAAAATTCAATTTATCTTAACTTAATCCATGGTAAAGAAAAAGGAGCCAAACCTCGGGTGCACGGTCACGTCCAGCATTTTGTAAAAATTGCACCAAATCTGGACCCCCGTATTCCAATAACTCATCATCGAGACCCAAGTCAATTAATGTTCGATACAGATACTCATGGAAAATTCTATCTGATGATTGAACACCAAGTTGAATGATCTGGCACATGTACTTTTTACGAGAGGCCTGATCGAGAACAGATTGGGCAACAGGTCTGATAGGAGATCCAAATTCCTTCTGGGAAGCTTCTCCTTTAAGAGAACGCAACGCATTAGAGACAATTTCATAGCATTGCATTCGTCGAGAAAGAGCATGTTGTTGGATCCCTGCATCTATTTGCTCGTTGAAAGCATCACCAGCTGGATCAACAGCCTGTGCCTTTTGCAAAGGTAATCGAACCACGGCTTCATAGAATCTGCAATTTCCATAATAGTGTTAATTTCCATATACACAGCATAAGAAGTGGCAGTTGACTTAACAAACCTTAGATCTTCAAAACGTTTGCAGACAGTTTGTAGATCAGCAGACTCTGGAATTTTACTTAAATTGTTGAAAGCCTCCCTAGCAAGATTTCTCCTTTCTTCTGGATCAGAAGTTGAGGCAGCTCTCTCAAGATATTCAACTGCAACGTAAAACTTGTAATCACTCTCTTTGTAGTAGCTTGGGCAACCATCCCGTAACCTATTACTAACATCGTCTACAGTTCCCCTGCCATCAGGACCAGTGTAATACTGGATAAATGAACGATAATAAATGTGAGACGAAGTAAATGAGCTAAATAATTATATATATATATCAACAAGTAAATGAGCTAAACAGAAGTAAAAGCGCTTGATAGAAAGATAAAAATTATCTTGATCTCAAGTACGATGGGCAAGAAATGTGACTAATTGACAGGCACCAATATCTTGATTACCTCCATTAAAGCAGATATAAGCCTTGTTGCAAGTCGATCTCCATCTTCTGAACAAACTAACCGGTGGAATGTTAGCTGAACTACAGCTTGTCTAGTATTCGCATCAAAACTTTGAATCAAGCGTGGCACGAAATGTTGAGAAAGAAGTTGGACCAGAAAGAGGGCTTCCCCACATCTGAGAAGCAACTGCCTGATACACTCCATGGCTCTCACCTACAACACGGCCCAATTAATGACCAACAATTAAGTAATGCTACCTCTGTTCCTAATTATCTGTCCGTTTATATCAATTCACACAAGCCAATTTTTCATTAATTAGGATATCAAAAGACTATTATACCCTTATTTATTACTGTTGATGATATTAATAAGCTTATAATCACAAGAATATGGTTAGTATGTATTAGGGGTATTGGTGGAAAAAATGTATTTTTTTATTAGCAAAATGACAAATTATTATGAAAACCATTTTGGAGACAGTTAATTAGGAACAGAGGTAGTATGTTGCAACATGACCAAGTCATAATAGTTAACATATACCTCCATAGCAGCCAACTCGGCAGGACTGTAAGGAAGACGCTGCCTTTTATTAGATGATCCCCCCTCATTGGGGTTCACATTCCGAGTGTATGAACCAAACAGATTTCGTACCATACTTCTGTCACCAGAAACCATATCTGATCCAGTTCCAGTCAAAATCGAACCAGTCATGTCTCCCATACCAGCCACACAGCCATAGAGTCCACGCCTTTGATTCTTTCTAGATCGTAAAAACTTCTCTAGACAACGAATTTTGTCTTCAAGAACATTCATTGCCTCAACAGAGAGTCTACATGTTATGATACCATCGTCAGACATACTATCTGGAGATCCCGAGCCACCTCTAATGATGAAAACGGGAAGCTCCCACAATGGTAAAAGTAACCTCGACGAACACAGACAGAGGCCTTCATGAGCACCTGAAAAGATGGGCTCGGCCTCATGAACAACCTGACCCATACTGAATCCCCCAGCTGCAGTTCTAGTGTTTGATAATCCACCACTTCCTTCCAATTGGGGCATCCCAACGACCCGCGGGTCCTCAAAAGCTTCAGCTGCTTTTTCAGCAACAACATTGGTAATGAAATTTTCAGTATATACTATCCGTGCAGCTAGCATTAAACACATTGCAGCTGCCTCTCCTGCACCAAAACGGTTGAAGAAGTCCTCGAGTAGTGATCTGGGTGAGTTAGACTCCAACAATCGCCTCAGAATGTCGATCGGTCGGTTAAAAACAACTTCCATCATGCCCATTGTACTGAATATAACAACTTTTCTTCTCGGTAATATGTGTTGGGTTGAAAGATCACCCCTAGCACTAAGTTTAATGGAATTCTTTTCAGAAGACTCCCATGAGTTATGAAATCCACAGAGTTCTAGTTCTGAATACAGAGATTGAATAGTGGATGCTGCCTCAGGGAAAGGTAAAACATCAGCTACAGAAAGCATTCTGCCTTCCATAGGGATAGATGATACTGATTCTCTAAGTGCACGAGAGCTTCTTGCACCTGTTCCCAAGCCTGCAGATGAAAGTGATTGAGTAGGATCCCTACTTACAATCAAGAGTGACGAAACTGCAGATGGAGATGAATCAGAAAGGACAAGAGTTCCAGAAGTATAATATGATGATTCGATCTTCAAAGATAGATCATCGGTGTGGGATCTTCCAGAAAGAGGTAGAGCTCCAAAAGCAAGCCCGCCACTCACCCCTATGGGAGGCGAGGGTCTCGTTGTTACAACCTTTAAACAGCTTGGTCTCTGGTTATTTGTACTGAACCCACCCAAACCACCACTATTTCCACCAGATGGAGTGGTGGATAGATACATTCTCCGGCCATCTGATAAAACAGCAACAAGATGCAACCACTTTGACTCTAATGTGGATAATGGTGTTATTGAAACTATTGAAGCCTTGTTTGGGCGAGAAGGGACCCTTGATCCTGCTTGCTGTCTGCCACCATAGTTTGGTGAATCCTTCTGAGTTATCAAGTTTCTCTCTTCGGTGACCTTCTTGAATGGGCCATCTCCATTCGGCCCAAGAGAGAATACTTGTATTCTCATATCTTCTGTACGTGCGTACAAAACATGTCTCTCGGAATCAACGACCATTTCCACAATAGGGTCCACAGATCCAAACTTAAAAACATTAGGCACAACCCACCTGATGAGGAAGAGAGAAGGAACATTAAGTTTCTATTAGTATATTAATTGGTTAGCTATATACTGATATACAAGACATAAAAATCAAAGCTGCACAAATTCTGGAGAAGAAAGACCTCAGTCATCACCATAAACACAGCTTTTATTGAACATGAACTCTGCATTAAGCATAAAGAAGAGGGAAACTACCTAGAAATAACACTTCCTAGACCAGCAGTTAGGCAGACTTTTCGACAACGCTTTTGCCAGCCTGAGCCAGTTGTATATTGGAGTTCGTAAACATGGCCATCGCGGCCAGCAAGAAATATATGACCCCTATTTGTGCAAGTGATGCAAGTCATAGTCACTCCATCAGATGGAATGGTATATTCTGGCAGCGGCTGAAGTGAAACCTCTGCATATGGATCAGTTTCATCAGCTCTTCCAGAACAACATACTCCAACAAGAATCACCTGATTGGCAAAAAGAATACTCGTAAGATGATCAGATTAAAAAAATTAAAAGGAAAAGCATTACATATATACTGGCAATACCATCAACATGAACTATTCACCCTAAATGAGACAATCATAGAGGTCAAGAATTGATTTATACATTTTCAATTGCAATGTAAAAGGAGACTAGATTATAAATCAGACTCTGAGAGAAGCTATCTTGCAATAAAAATGAGAGTGCAAGGCTGAGAAAAGGCCACATGAGGGGCTCAAACGAACTAATTATAGTAGCACCACAGTCCTAATACATGATAATAGACAAGTACATAGCAAAACCTGACATTATAATGCATTGTTTAATAGTTCTGTTACAGATATAGCAGATGCTGAAAAAGAAAAAGAAACTCTAGGCATCATACCAAGAACTTGATCACAAATGTTCACAAGTACAATCAAATTAAAGATTTAAAATCCATGCCACTCGCCAAAGAAAAAGAAATTCTTGGAAAATTATAACAGACCTTACGAGGAATAGTCTAATTCCCCGAGTAGGGGAAGGAACTATTATATTTGCTAATAAACTAAAAATGCCCAAATACATATTTCAGGTATAAAATCCTGATATGATCCCCATCAAATCCATTTCCCCTACACTTGAAACAGAATCTGCAGAAAAATGATTGTATGTGAAAAGCATGGATTGACACCAAACATATTTCAATTCAAGCAGCTAAGACAAGTGCTCAAAAGCTTTGCTAGATCTAAGGCCCATTCTGTCCACAAATCAAAAGGGCCAAGGTCCCTTTCTCAACCCAATCGAGCAAAAAGATTCCTAAAACTCTAATCGGAGGCAGCCATTTCTCTATTCAATAATCTAACTGCCCTCTAACAAATAGCTACTCCATTACCATAAGCAGGGAGTTTTATCAATTCCTGTTTTATTTTATAACCGAATATTCAGTTACTAGATATTAATCATTATGACTACTATTGACATGCAAGTATTTTATTGAACTTTGTTGATTGGATATTGTTTCTTTAAAATTCTATTTAACTAGATTCAGCTTAGTCTTAAATTATCTCTTATCCCTTTAAGTGTGAAACTAGTTCTGCATTAGATAATCATTAATTGTTAGTCCGTTAAGATTTTATTTAGTTTATTTCGGATATTGTTCTTTTAATTATTTAAATTTAAGTTTCTCACATAAAATCAGAATTTATTTAATTTATTTTTATATAGTAAACATGTTTCATAATTGCAAGACAATTGCCTTAAAATTGGGGTGTGACATTTAGAATATTAACATTACTATGAAATTATGAACTACCTCGACAGGAGTTGCCAAAACAAGAAGATATTGAATGGCCTCAACAAAAACACCAGGCTTAGATTTGGCCAGCCCAACGGCACATATAGCTTGTTCCTCCCCACTATATTCAGGACATTGGCCATCCCTACATGACAAAGCACTAATGAGATGATATGATAGTCCAATAATGGATAGTGAATTCCTCGAGTCCATGGCAAAAAATTATCTTGACTACTAAACCAAAAAACTCTCACCACTTATCAAATCGCCAAAGAAATAAGGAGTTATCCACTGATGCCCAAGCCCGCCGTATTTCTGGGAATATTCCACATAGAGCTGTCCCCTCTCCACCAGCTGCATTGTACCTTTCAATCAACACTGCGGGCAGCTCCCATGTGTCCACAACTTCAACCAAAGGTGGCCACTGCAAAACAAACATAAAAGTTTACAATCTAATAAATTCTCAAGAAAGCAAGAGAGAAATGAGAACATGATTAGCACAATCTGATAAATAGCAACAACTGAAATGAATTGACTAGTTCTTGTCCCAAAGTTGCAAGCAATAGTCAAAATCACATAGTTATGAAAACTTATTTTTATCTTCCCACCAAATGACTTCTCTTATAAGCTTATTGGGGTCAGTTTTGGCATACTACAAGCACATAGGTGTTGATTCAAATATGAAAACATAACAGAAATCATTGTCATGAAAGGGTAATAAATATGCAATAAAAGATCTATTATACACTACACATCACACATGAAAGCTACTTTTCAGCTGCATGACCAGATTCGTTTTGAACATCATTCATTAAAGAATTCTCTATTCAAGGATGTCTGCATATCTTATTTCCACAAGCCATTACAGAAGCACCATCCCCATCATTCATGATTCAACATTCAAGTTTGCACACATAATGCACAAACCAAAAACATGATATCAAATATCATAATTATGCAGCCATTCCAATGCAAGAACGCAGCTTTACAAACTACTTTTTTCTGACTACTTTTATCTTCAAAATTCTTATTTCATATCCTAGCCTATAGGTTAAGGCTAGCACAACTTTTGAATGCTACTTCTTCAGCGAGCATGTAGTCCTTTTTCCCCCTCAATCTGCAGCTTTTCTTAGAGCCACATTTAAATTCAAAGAAGCCAATTAATAACCTAAAGCAAGTAACTGACTTAGGCGTACGTAGCCCAAAAAACAATACAAGTCCCTCTCATTTGCAGTTGCAGTGGTCTTCATTTCTTTTCGATTTCACCCTCACATTATTAATTTTAAAACTGAATAAGAAACATTGAACCAATTGATGCACCTAACTAAATTATTACTCCATCATATTAAAAAAACAAAAATTAATAATCTCAAATAGATCAATCAAGTATCTTACACACCAAAATAAACCACAAGAATTACCTCGCGCGGGTGAGTCGAATAAGGATGACTAGAGTATCTAGAAGCTTCTAAAGCTTCTTCCAGGTCCGGCTGGCCCGCGATTTCCCGGCCAATGCGGTCGCTGACGACCAGCCCCGCGTTAGTGACGTCACGCATCACCACTTCGTTCTTCCAAGCAACCATTTTAAAAGCAGAATCAAAGAAATCCGAACTCCGCAACTTCTTTTCTTCTACTTCAGAATGTAGGAGGGCTTGAACATCAACAACGCAAAATCCAAGTCATATATCCAGTAGAGGCAAATAATTGAAATTTTTTATTTCAAGACTCTCTAATGGCGTAAAAATTCAGAGAGGTTTTTGCCCTTTTGGAGGGGATTTGATGATTAGGGTTTTGGCGGTGGGGGCGAATTAAAAACACGTTTCAAAATCGGGGAGGGGTATAATGGTCATTTCGCTCTCTGAACGCGAGTAGCTATATAAACCGCATCTTTTCCAATTTTTATAAGGCAGCGTGAAAATGAGCATTGCCGCCGCCATGAGAGCTCTCAGACCAAACGTCGCCGTTTCGTGGAAACCCGTACGATTTCTGCGCTCACAAACGCACACACATACAAGTTTCGCGCGCACGAACTCATGTATTCGTATTTGCAGACGGGCAAGCTGCAGCAAACTGTAGCGAATTGTATAGAGAGAACCGGACGGGGGCTCCACTCAGGGGATATTTCCACCGTCAAAATTATGCCGGCGGCCGCCCGTGCTGGACGGTTCTTCGTTTTCCGATCGAATGTTATTAGCGCGTCGATTGATCATGCTGTGAAGGATACACCTCTATGCACCGCGCTTTCGAAAGATGGGTACAGCATTCGAACCGTGGAGCATTTGCTATCGGCTCTGGAGGGCTGTGGTGTTGATAACTGTCGCATCGAGATTGAGGGATCCAACAATTGCGATCCTTCTGTTGAGGTAATTGCTAGTTTCTTGTTAGTCGTTAGTGATGGACTTGCAATTCAATTCATGATATAGTGTTTCTAAAATTAATTTAAAATTCAATTCAGGAATTGCAATTCACCAGTTGAGAAATGTACTTTTGAAAGTAATTTGAATTATATATTTCAGTGTAGCACTTCATCCCAGTGTCGTTACAAAATTATTTTACTGAAAAGTTTAGATAGATTGCACAACTTATAGTTCCATAGCAGCTTAACACTAGTTTCATGAGTTGCAGGCATCACCGCATCAATATTATTTCCAGCTACCATTTGCAAGCACTTGGTATATTTTGCTACAATCATCATAACAAAATGTAGAAGTATGAGATAACATTTTGCTTTGTTTCCAACAGGGTTGGGGGAGGGGTACGTGCATGGCACTTGACCATGAGTGTTTTGTGGAAGCTCAATCTAAAATCCTATTGGGATGAAATGCTGTTTAAATTTGACTTTAGGAGGTAATGCCTTTTGAAGTTACTTTGGTGTGTAATTGTGTAAAGTGCTAAAATTTAGAAAATTTATGGGGTGAAGTGCTGTTTATTTTTTAAAGTAGTCTATCATATCATGTGAGTTATATTATAGATTCTTGATTGACAGTTTGAAATTTATATACCATCTTTAATTTGAAGACATGTTTTGGTTGACTCCTGTTCCAATTATTCAAGTTATAATTTGATTAAGTTAAATCTTGTCTACCATTTTGTTACGAGATTAAATGGGAAATATGTCGGCTCAAAGGTTTAAAATTTTTATATGAATCCTTTAATAAGGCCTTAGAGAGTAGAGTGATTGCTAAATATTTTGGGAAAGACAGTGATAGAGATTATGATCCTCACATTTGAGTGGTGTCATAGTGCATGTTTCTGGATTTAAAAGACTTGGGTGAAAAGTAAATTCAAGACTAGCGAGTAAAAAAGTCTAACCTTTCATTGGTATCTTTATTGAACCAAAACAAAGATTATCAGGTTAGGAAATGAGAATAGTGTTACGGAAATTAAATAAACGAATTAATTTTGGACCTCTCTACAAGTTCGAACTTTTAGATAAGATGGAATTCTTTCATGGTATCAGAGCCTTCAGACTCACGCCCATGCCCTGGGTTCGATTCCCACTGAAAGCAACTTCACTCATATTAAATTGTCCACTCAATGGGCCTCCTCCCAATGATGGAGTAAAATATCCAACCCATGAGTGAGGGGGAGTGTTAGGGAAATTAAATAAACGAATTAATTCCGCACATCTCTACAAGTCGGACTTTTAGATGAGACGGAATTCTCTCAATTAAACTTCAGTTGATCCTGGATACTGCCACGACTTCCATTTCAAACTCAACGAGAGGCTGTGAGACTGAAATATGATTGGCTGATCAACTATAGAAAGGACAAAGTGTATACCACTTAGTCTGGTTGTTTTTCATCCTATCATAGGGTTTAGGTTATTCAGACTCTCTGACATTGAGACAGTGAAAAGCTTTGAAGTCTTTCTGTCTGGTAGTGATAATCTTAACTTGGCTTGAACTTATGTTTTTTGGTGGAATGTTCATAGGGTGAATTGCATGGAGGGGGAAATGGTTGTTCTTTAGGGTTGACAATTTGGGATGAGAATACTGTTCAAATAAAAGGATTGATTTGTTTTCAAGGTCATCTTCTTCTTTCCTTTAAAAAATATATCAACAATCAACTGGCTACACTTGTTGTTCGGTTGCTTTCTTTCTTTATTGATCTTTTTCAAGGACTGCAAATGTGAAATATCATTATTGTCTTCTTTGGTGAAGATGATTTCTTAAACATGGATTTGCGAATCAAACCATGAATAAATATCTGAGATATTCTAATTAGCAATGTTAATAGTCATTTTAGTTTTTTTGTTTTATTGATGGATGCAAAAGTACTAGGCAGGTACAAACCATCTTTGCTTTTGTGCATAAGATACTCTGTTTCCGTTGGTAACTTCTCATCGACATAGAAGAAAGGCTGGATATATTTAAAAAAATGTGTTCCTTTAGTTGGGTTTGTCCCAACCATCTATTTGGGTTTGTAATGATTCCCAGGGAAATCATAATATACTTATTCAACAAACTATCTGAGCATGTAGTCATTCACTTTGCAAATAATTATGTGGAAGGACATGGAGAAAAATTCACAGTGAGAATTTTGTAGCTCTTGCTTGGTATATGATATCTCATTTTAATGGATAATTCTAGTTTAGCACGTCTGAAATGATAACCACATGCTCCTAATGGAAGAAAGACTCCAATTGATCAATGGTTGTTTCTGATGACACAATCCAGGTTCCTATCTTTGATGGATCAGCAAGAGAATGGGTAGAGGCAATCGATCAAGCTGGACTAAAGGTGGCTGTAGATGATGGTAGCAAAAGTTGTGAAAAGTTAGCACCGTATCTCAGCCAACCTGTTCATGTGCTAAAAAATGATACCTTTATAGCAGCATTCCCTTATTCAAAAGCCAACATCACATACGGGATCGATTATCCACAGGTACCTTTGATACGTTGACAGGCATTCTGAAAAAACTAATGACAGCAATGTTCTCTAGCAAGTGAGCTTGGTCATGCATAATAGTTGCTGAAATTCATTTTGTACCAAAATTAGATTATTAAAGGTGTTCCGAATTGCTACAATAGAAACTTGTGCAAGAAACCCATAACCTTTTCTCTTCTAGGCATGCTTATATTTTCTTAAATTTTTCTTGCAGGCACCCGTAATTGGTCGTCAATGGTTTTCCTCCACCCTATTGGATGAATCTTTCTACTCCAGTGCTATAGCTTCATCAAGAACCTTTTGCATTTATGAAGAGGTATTTCATTTTCGCAATGCTGTTGCTGTCTTTTTCTCTATTTATGAATTTCACTCAACTGAATAACAAACATATTTAAGTGGTTAAATTTGTCTGTGTACTGTTGCTTTCTCAGCTTCAGTTCTTCCCTTGATTTTTTTTTTAATGATGAAATCTAATTTGTGTCTTAAATATAGTGTCCTTTTTAGAACCAATAACTAGCACAATCAGCGTGGTTAAATTTGGCTGTGTGCTGTTGTTTTCGTTGAACTTTTTTGATGAAATCTAATTTGTGTCTTAAATATTGTGTTGTTTTTAGAACCAATAAATAGCATTATCATTTGGCTTCAACATGCTGTTGCTTTCAAGTAGGTTTGTTCTTTACACTCAGTATATTACTCCTTGCGAGGGTAATTGTTAAATTACATTTTTTTTATTTATCTAATAATTATTAATATTTGAATATATTTTCTTGATCCACGAACTGTCTAGTAACTTGTTGCATAAATACCTACTTTTAAATCTAAATAGTGAAAACTTTGCAGGTGGAATATATGCGTAGCTTAGGACTTATTAAAGGGGGTTCAGCAGAAACAGCCATTATATGCAGGTGAGATATTTAATGCAACCAATCTAAATAGTAGTTAATGCTGCACATTTTTTATAATGTCATTGCATTTTGGCTTGTCAAATAAATGGTAGCTAATTTTTTATCCTTTGTGAAAAAATGTTACACTACTATGATTTTAATACATACTTTTGCCTGATAGAAATCAATTATCATAGTTGTTTGCTTGTTACAAGCTTTGAGGCTAGTTCATTGATGTTCTAGATTGATACATAATAGAATGGATGTTATTAATTCCTGAGGTCTGTTATGACGTTAAATCCATGACGAAGAATTAGTCATGATGAATCTCACATAGTGAGGCCACTTTTGTCATTTGCAGCAACTAAAGCGAAGTGCAAAAATTGCTAATATGAACCCCACCCCACTACCAGGATGTTGTGTGTTGTTTTCAGATGTTGAATCTGACGTGCATGATATTGTTGTACCTTTGCAGCAAGGACAAAGGATGGATGAACCCACCTCTGAGGTTCGATGATGAGCCTTGCAGACACAAGGTGTTGGATCTTATTGGCGATATGTCGCTTTTGGGTGAAGAGGGCAATCAGGGTCTTTTGGTGGCTCACATTGTTGCTTATAAGGTGTGTCCCTTTCCCATATACCCCCTTTTTACGACTCTTGAAGATCATTTTAACTTGACATTTTGAACTTGATAGGCTGGACACTCACTGCACACAGAGTTTGTTCGTTACCTGCTCGGAATCAATGAAAAGAACGATACTGCTTTGGCTTCTAATCTCAAGGCTTAGGGGAGAAGGCGTAGAGTTATATACATCGTCCTGTTTATATAATGAGTTTGTTCGCTTAGATTTTGTTTGACTATTTGTTCAATTAGTACCCCCTTGTGACTCAGTTTTGGTTTATATCAGGAGTCCTGTGTAACAATATTTAACTTCCACCCTACTTTCTTGTTTAAATCGATGTGGTGTTTTAATTTTCCTATTTGCTTAGTTCACGAATTTTAATAATTTAAAGTTTATCATTTTAAGAATAATTGAATTTTGAAAACACGATTTGAATAATTTTCCTATTTGTTTAGTTCAGGAATTTTAATAATTTAAAGTTTATGCACCGGACGTATTCTTACATTTTTTTTTATTAAATTAAAATTGAAATTACTCCTGTTTTCATGCTGAAAACAGATTTCTTTTCACAGCCTATTACAATTTTCGAAACGAATAAGCTTTTTACATTATCAATTTCTTTGCGCTATCAAGTTAGAGTAATACTCTCGTGAACCAGGTTTATGCATGAACTCTATCACTTTTATGGGTAAAAACTATCATTGTTATGCACAAAAATTTTCATTGTTTAAAAATATAAAGTATTTTCTAAACAGCGATTATTTTTATGCATAACAATGATAATTTTTGTACATAACAGTGAGAGTTTTTATACATAACAGTAATATTAAAAAAATTGAGTTCACGATGAACTCGGGTTCACGCAAGTTTGTCATTAAGTCATGTGCTTCACAACACAATCTTGGATTCTTGGTCATAATATATTCATTGGATTTAGTGTCAATTTTTAAAAGAAATGGTTTTTGGGAGAAAAATATTTCACTACAAAGTCATCCAAAAACTTACAACCATATAAAAAGTGTAAAAAAAATCTGCACTTTAGTTCAAATTTGAACTAAAGTGCCACATACTTTAGTTCAAATTTCTCGTGACTTTCAGATTCTGTTTATAATGGCCATTTAATCTTCAGATCAAGTTGTAATTTTTTCATGATTTTTTTTGCACTAAATGCACCATGCACTCTATCATTTTTAAAACATACAATTTTTTTTGTAACGAAATCATGCCCTTCATCTACATTTATCTCAACCCATTTGACCCATTCTCATTCTAACGAACTTGCTGATATCTATGATTCCCCTATACCCGTGTACATGATTCCGTTCAACCATCCTTTACACATGAAAGGAAAAGAACAAACAAACAAGAGATTTACAAGGTAAAAACTTTCTAAATATGACTCAACTAAAACAACTAGCCAACGGTTTTTCTCCATGAGGATAATTTACAGAAGCTACGACTCCTTATTCCCATAAATATAGAGGAAGCACATTTATAGAACTGACAACAAAACACAGCAGCCAACAACAAAACAAGCTGAAGCAAATGCAAGAATCAACAGAGTTTCCTAAATCTCTCCTCCGTTTTGTTCTACACTTGTTCATTCCCTTTGAGGATGTTGTACTTGCATAACGGGCATGTTGCGTTCATCTTTAGCCATTTCGCGATACACGTTGAATGAAAATGATGGTTACAGGCAAGAGCGTGGAGTTCGGTCCCATCCTCGTATGCGCAGAGACATATACAGCATTCCTGAAAACAAGAATTGGACCAAGAGAAGAAATTGGGTTTCGTAATCATCAATGAGTTCAATTTGGAGATATAACTTGAAAAAAGGTAATGTGCATCACTGAAATATACAGAGATAATATCATTTTTAGTCCTGTAAGTTTGGATGATTCCCCTTTTAGTCCTATAACTTCAATTTTAGTCCTGAATGTATCAATTTCAGTCCTTTTTTTGTCGGAAATTTTATAATTTCGTCGGAATCTTACCGGAATAAGCATGTGCACTTCATATGACACTTCAAAATTGAGATTTTTTGAATTTTTTGGCGATTTACACAGGTGGACTGTCATGTAACAAAAAAAAAAGGTTCAATTTTGAGGTGGCACGTGAGGAGCACATGTTTATTCCGACGAGATTCCGGCGAGATTTTAATATTTCCGACCAAAAATGACTGAAATTGACACATTCAGGACTAAAATTGGCAAAGTACAAAGTTACAGGACTAGAAATGGAATCGTCCAAACTTATAGGACTAAAAATGATATTATCTCGAAATATACACACTGGAACACACTTAATTCAAAGGCTTTATTGCAAATAATATTATAACAAGAAGATTCGAATCGAATCGACATGCAAATTGCAGTCTAATCTAAACTTTTGAATCTTGGTAAACAAAACCCTTAATTTTAATTTAAAAAAATGTTCAAATACGAATCACAGTCAGATTCGCTCCTGTCCGTAAATGATGACATATTAATACGATTAATTATTCGTTGTCAGGTAAGTGGCGCATCAATTCTGGGCAGGAGTGATTCTGCTCGTCAGTTCGAATTGCAAAAAAAAAAGAGGTTTTGTTTAGCATTCAAAAGTTTAGCACTTTGCGGAAAGGTTGTGATTTTATCTTAACGACTAGAAAACTAAAGCTGAAACTACATCATCACGTTTGAAACAAGCTATGTAGAATCCATGAATTTTCTTATAAATGGGAAATAACTTTTTTATTGGCAGAAAATTGGATACAAAAATTTTAAAAAGCACTTACTGCATCTTCGGGTGAAAGAATCTTCTCATTAGGTAAGTATCCACTGCTTGTTTCAATAGGAACCATAGTGCCAGCTGTCTCGGCAACACTTTCCTCATCTTTGCGGGTTTGATATCGGTACTTGGGAAGGATGCTCAAATCTGCTTCTGATGCACCTTCCTGCATTTAAAGCAAGATTGTATGAGCCCCTGATTTTTATTTATTTTTTTTTAAATGAAGAATGATATTATTAATAGATGAATTTAACACAGCATACCTGGCCTGAAATAGCATAAAGAATGGCAATGATGCAAGGTAAGCAGCAGCAAAGGGCAATTCCAATAAGACATGCTAATACAACACAAAATATGGCAAAGATCACATCAAATGCCAGAAATATCACAGCCAACCTGCATCACTTATGAGATCAGGCATATGTCGGTCTCTTTATATAATTAATAGACACATAACAGATCAAGGGAAAGAAAAATATCCTATATCAGATGAATAGGCTTCCAAGAAAGCTACTGCAAAAGTGCCAATAAAACTTGCTAATGGAATTTTACAATTCGTCACTTTCCACGTTCCCTTCAAAACACAACATAAAGTGCAGTAAAAACCATTTCTGTATAACGTGGAGCAGAGGTTCAGTAAGGGTTCCAAAAGTGAGGGACGTTATGTTTCTTGGCAATCTCGTGTATTTTGCCAATCTAAAATGGCGGACTAGTGTATTTCCTAATTTACCCTTAATTAATTATGTTAGACTGTTACTACAAAGTGCATCCATCCTCCATAGCATGTCTTTTCTATTTCTTAAATAACGTTTTCCCCTGCTCTTATGTGAGTTTTTTACCCAGCTTTGATGCTGTTTGCTTCTCAGTTCTCACTCCCCGTGTACAACTCATGGGCTTGGAAACATAGAAATATTGTCCAATATTTACATATATTTCCAAGTTGAAATCGGACAAAATGCACCATATTTACCTAGAAAAGCTAAAACCAAACTTGTCTTATTTAGTATTACTTCCAAAAGTTATCATTAGTGAGTGAAAGCTATTAAACACGACTTCCCACAACCATGAGCAAGTGTTTAAGCTATGTGCACTCCACATAGTAATAAAGGTAGAAATACATGGTCAGAAAGAACTTCAATATGAAACCAAAAGAATTGTTGCAGCACAGAAAGAATTCATAAGTTTGGGGGAAAATAATGAAATCCAGAACAATAAACGAGATTTGTTATCATAAAATTAAAAGGAAGAATTGACTACATTAAAATAACGGGCAAATAGTACGGGGTGAAGCATAAAATAAAATGATTTAATGACTTACCAATACAAACGTGGGGCAGTTGTTGAAAGAACTTCGCCACCAGAGACAACCCAGTAAAAGCCAACTATCCACCAGAGAAATGATACCATTGTGTTTACGGATTCACATCGTTTCACCCTACTGAAGTTCGATGATAATTAGTCAAGAGTGTTTGATATGAATTACAATTACTTTAAATATTCTGGCACACAAGATAAAATTAAAAAGACAAAACATTAGTTAATGCTTTCACAAGGTTAACAGCCTGGGTTAACAGAACTTAAGTTTTGTTTTGATCCCTAAAAATCTATTGGCATGCGATTATCCGTGTAATTAGTGTTGGTGCCCTTAAGAATATTAAGGCATTAATGCTAAGGTAATCATTCAAATTTCAAATAACTAGAGAATAAACTCGCAACAAGTATTGGAAGAAAATATCAATCCATTAACAAGAGTGTTTCCAACTACCAACTACAATTATAAAACCGCTCTATTTGAATCGCTATAAATATACAAAAGTGCAATTAACCGAGTATGAATCCGCCAAAATTGAGCATAGATATTCCTGTACGCAATCAGCACCAAGGCCCCGAATTCCCATAGGTATATAATTGAAAAAATAAAATCTCTTAATATTGTAAATTTTAACCATTTTCAAGATAGCGTGGAGGGTGGGGAATGCGGAATTTCTCTCGAGCAAGCAAATATACGAACCACGAGATCTTTATTTTAGACCACGAGAGTGTATAATTAGTCCACCTTCTAAATTAAGTGAAGTATTTCATGCACAAATGCCACAGAAACTCAAGTTACTAACCATAACCTCATGCACAATGCATTTGTATACTCAACTTATGAAATCATGAAATGCATGAGAAACTTATGATACATCTCAAAACCCCAAAACACCAAACAAATAAGCGAACACTACACAAATCTAGCATCAACATAAGAACAAATCAATTTTCTCAATTCATCAAAGTAAAGAAAAATCGAACAAATTGACAAACCTCGAGCCATTACTGATACCAAACAGCCCACTCCTCTCCTCGGTATCTTCATTCTCACTCTGATTCTCATCCTCACTTCCCCTATTGCTCAACCGCCTCGAATTCCGCCTATTAAACTCCACCCAAACAAGCACCACATGCACCAAACACTGCGCAGCATAACCGCACACCCAAACCCTAACCGGCACATTGGGGATTTCCTTCGCCGTACAAATCAGCATAACCACTGACACAACCACAAACGCCAGATTCCACATAATGTCGAGGGCGACGACGGGCTTCGAGTACCCCCAGTCGGCGCGTCGCTCCTCCAGCTCACGCGCGGCGGTCTCCCGGACCAGCATGGAGGCGCCGCCGCGGCGCTGGGTAGTGGAGGCGGCGCGGGAGAGGAGGAGGGAGAGGGTTGAGGGGCGGGAGGCGGCGCTGGAGGGTCGGAGGAGCGGGGAGGTGGGGATGGCGAGCGCGGTCTCAGAAGACATGGTTTGGAGAAATTGGAGAGGGGGAAATGGAATTGATTGAGGTCTGATTTAGGGGAATATGGGAGTGATGAGTGAAGCTGCCATTGATGGAGCTCGGATTGACTTTTTCTTAAAATCAAATCGTTACTCGTAAAGATAACCGCCTGCAAAATTACATTGGGTTTGTCGATGCAACATCCCCTATTATCTCGACTAATAGAAAGAAAAACGAGAAAAAATACTACTAATACATTATTTGTACCATAATTATAGATTATTGTAAGTAATATAGGAAATCAGGCTTAATGCTATTTTTATGGTATAATCTTGTCTGCATTCTTTAATTGGTACAAGTTTTTAATTTATTATAATATATTTAAAATTCGTTAAAAAAGTTAAAAGTATTAGTTTATATTAAAAAATATATTAATTTATACTCCTTCCCGTTTCATATTATTTGTCGTTTTTTTACTTAAATTTTATTTTAAAATAATTACTGATTTTGCTATTTTTTCACTATTTTCTTTAATTCACCCCTAAAAAATCTTTATTTTATGGATTTTCCTCACACACCTTCTCCCATCTCTTTCCCTCTTATACAAAATCTCAGAAAAAACACGTAATATGAAATGGAGGGAGTATTGGTGTGGACGGCTCTTCAATCCGTCCCAACATGTTCAGATGTAAATTAGGTATGTTACTTTTGGCACCCGTTGTTTACATGTCAACTCGTCATCTCAATCCGATCAAGGCCCTAAGATCTATAGAGCATCAAATCAACTCGTCTCTCCAATGTACTGAAATCATCTTGACGAGATGCACGTCACCTCATCAACAAGTTCCCTCGATTCATACCATGTCAAATGTGCCTTAGGTTCAGAATCCTCATGATGTTATCAATTCCTGAGATAGATCAGTATATATGGAGATTTTTTCTGACTTCAATTGGGGTTGTTGGTCCCGGTGAGAACGAGTCTTACACGTGTATGGGGGGGGAATACACGTGTTCAGTGATTTTAAAACTTTTTTTTCTTCGAGGTCACTTGGGTCGAAAATCTCAAGATTAGGTTCGAGAAGCCACAGATTGCTCGAGTCAAAGTCTCATCGAGACGGTGATCCTGGTTGCTTTCAGATACCTCCGGATAATCCCAACCGAGTCCCGAGTGTCAGAGATCCCGAGTTGCTTGGATCGGATAACTAACTTATGAATCCTCGGATGAGAGTTCGGTTTGGTAACTATCTGTTCTAAATACTTTCGATCGTCTTGAATGGTTGGCCCTTAGATTATACTTCGTTTTAAGCTTTCTTTGAAAACCTTCCCATATGAAATAGTGATTAAGTTTGTGAATTACTTATGCAACTTTCGGTGGATTGATTCAAGCTGAATATCAATGAAAAGTATGCTTTCAAAATCAAGTTGATGCAACAATTAAGCCTGAGATAAGAAGCGATAAAGAACACGGCGATTATAGTGGTTCGAGAGACTCAAGCTCCTACATCCGCTCTCCACGACTCTTGAGAGAAATTCACTATCAAAGCCCGAACTTTTCGACTACCTCGTAGTTTACTTACTCGGCTTCGTACTGAGTTTTTCGACTACTCACGTAGTTTACTTACTCAACCCGGGCCTTGAGTTTTCGACTACCTCCGTAGTTTACTTACTCAATCACACACAAGCTTCGGGACTACCCACAGCAGCTTACTAACTTCTTCTGCAGAGTTTTACGACTACTTCGCCGTAGTTTACTAACTCTTTACAACTCTACTTACCAACAAACACACTCCAACTACCTTACCGAGGGTTTGGGGTTTCTTGGTTGGTTTCAACTAGGATGAGATATCCTTTACAATAAAGCACAATGCAAAGGTTAGGATATCTCGACTAAGCTTTGGATAAAACTTATCACGCTGTTAGGCTTAGTAAAGTGAGCTCTCTTCAATATAAAAGCACTTGGGAAATTCAAGGTATTTCGAGTGCTTTAACTTTTCGCGAAGAATAAGTTTGAGCTCTTTTGAGTATAAATTTCCGTAACCTTACTATGTAGAGGGTCACCAAGATTTATAGGTATACACCAAGGTCACTCTTGAAAACTATCCGTTGGAGAGATAGCCGTGAGTCCCTCTTCTACGGTGTGTGAAACGGCTATATTTAGAGTTTGAAACTCCCTAACACGTTTTTAGGCAATATAGCCTTTCATGTATGAGATCTTCACTTTTTGCGATCTGGAACTTTCGTGACATCGACATCTTTTTTTTGGCTTGTCTTTGTCATTGTCTTCGATATAGTGCAGTGTCATCTTCCTCTTTTTGACTTTTGTCTTGATTAAGGGTAGACACCTTTAACGGCTCTTTTGATCACAAACTCGAGTTTGATATAACCTTAACAATACTTCCGACTTAGTTCCTTTTATGCGCATTTGAATGTCTTGGCAATATCTAACTTTTTAAGGCATCGCGTTTCTCTCGAAGATTGCATCCTCCGAGATAGTTATATTCGGTGCCTCGGAACATTGAGTTCATATCGAGCATTCAATATATTCTCGAAGTCTTGATAATTCTTTGTGCTTTTAGTTTTCTTGATCTTGGATACTCGGTCTTGATCTTGTGTCTTGAGTCTTCGAGTCTTGAGTCTTGATTTATCTTGTTGTCTTTTTTTCGAGTCTTCATCTTTGAGTCTTGATCTCTCGGTTTCATCTTTGAGTCTTGAGAGACTAATTCAAAAAACAATATCTGGCGACTTATACATTTTGAAGATAACATCCGAATACTAAAAAACCGAATCGACTCAACTATCAAAATCAATCTTGAACATGTCATACTCGGGGTTTTGGGATCTTAATCAAAATCATATAATCTTTTATTAAATTCATCTCCCAACAATTTCCTTTTTTTTGATGATGCCAAAACCTATCTTGTTACAAGTATATAACCTATTCTCGTGTTTTGGTTTTATCTATAACAAGATTGGTTATGTCCCAACAGATTTCTGAATCGAGAGAATCTCCCAAAAAAAAAAATTGAGAGAGTCTCCCAAGAATTTCATCACCAAACAATCAAGATGTCGGGCATATCAAAAGACATGTAAAATAAGATAATGAGGTATTATATTTTTGAGCATAATGATAAATCTTCATTGATGATAAGTGTAGCTTTTACAGATTATAATGAATTTATCAAACAAAATCAAAAAGACAAACATTTGAAGAAACACAAAATCTTCGAGTCTTGGTTTTTAGTCTTGATTTGGCTCTTTCGGTCTTCCTTTCTGTTTGCTTCATTTTCGATTTCATCGATTAGGCACTTCCGGATCAAACATTCCAAAGTATCTCTTCTTGACTCATTTAACCCCTCGATGATGTCCGGATGTTTTCGATTAGTCCCATCGACCAAACATCTTGAAACAATTTCTTGCGTAATGGCCTTTTCATTTACCAAGCCATTACCAAGTTTTGGAGGAGGATAGGAATATGGACCGGGGGCTACTATCTGTACTCCACCTTCATCCGCAAGGTTAATCCAGCTTTGTAGATACTTTGGATAAAAGGTGAGAAGATGTTCAATGAAAGCTTCGTTACGTCGAGCCTTCCTTCTCCATTCCCTCGAGAACATCAAAATTGAACGAAGGTTCTCTTCACTTCTTCCCACATGTCGTTGAGTTTAATGGGCATCCATTTATCAACATGGGGCCACTTCAGCGCTTTCGATGTTCCCTTCCTCTTGCTCGCAAACTTTCTGAAGTCACTCCTTCGTTTCTGCTCTTCGTCTATCTCTTTTTCGATCACGAAGTTCACGAGCCCAAGCGGTAGCTTTCTTAGCTTGTTCTTTTGGAGTGTCATCGAGCCTCTGCGAGTTGAAGACTTTCTTCCGAGGTTGAGACTCGATTCTTCTTCATTTTCGAATCGATTTTCTCTGGGTTGGCTTAGAAGCCAGACGCTTGCTTACAGGTTGAACAACGCCCAAGGCTTTCCTCTTCATAGGCAGTTCAGCACCAGCCTGGCTTGTTCCAACCTTAGTTCTAACACTCAGTTTCTCTCTTGCAACCTCAAGCTTGGTTTGCTTAGAAACTCGAATGTAGACAGGCTTCTCTACTTGAGCAAATTTTAACTTCTCAGTAGCATCGACTTCTTTAAAGGCTTGGGCTAAATTGTACATTTCAGCATCTTTCTGAGCCTTCTTTTCCAAAGTACGTGCCATGAACTTCCCGAGGTCTCAAGACCTTCCCTTTCCCCCTTCTTGGCACCGTAGTTTGGAAGAAGTCTGGAGAGAGCTGTGTCCATATGATACTGTTCTTTGCTCACACAGCGGATCTCTCCTGCTAGCTGATCTTGCTCATCTTCCATTCTTCTAATGTGGTTCTTAGCCCATAAATGTGGGCAAACTGGCCAGAGAGTGCATCTTTAAGCATCTCTGTCATCTTGGTCATGAGCACTGAGCTCATTTCCTCAACAGCAGATTTGATCCGCACCTCATATTTCTCTGTCAGTTTCACCTCTAGTAATTCAGTCGACTCCTGGTGCTTTTGTTTCATTTCATCACTTATCTCTGCATTGACTCCCTCCAGCTTTTCTTTTAGCTTTTCTTCCATGGAGGTCATCTGAGTGGTCAGAGTGTTTTGTATCTGCACCAGTTCTGAAGAATGGCTAAGTCCTTCCATTGTCTGAGCTTGATTGGCCAATGTTTCTTCCATCTGAGCAATTTTGATTGCCATTGGCTCAATCTTCTCAAGTTTCTCCATTACGGGAGTGAGATCAATCTCAGCAGCCTTCTGCACCTTCTGTGCTGTTTGATCATCCTGAGCTTCTGCTTCATCCTGAGCTCCATCCTCCAATTGAGCCTCAGTCTGTTTATCAGACATTTCAGAATTAAAGATAGTACTTTTCGGTAACTCGCATCATTATCAATAGTGCTAAAAGGTACTGAAGAGTACTAACCGATCCGAGGTTGATCGACAACGAAGTCTCTATTTTCTTTTGAGGCCCGATCCTCGGCTTCTCCTGTTGGTCCCCATCTCCATCTTTGGATTTGTCTCATTGCTTTCGGGGCACCAACCTCATTTGCTTTCTTCTCGGCTAGCTTCCTCTCGAACCATTTCATCAAAATTGGAATTTTTCAATCGAGCTTTGTCATACGAACCACGAGAAAGTCGGTCCGGGAAGAATTTGTCTCCTCATTCCACCGGTCTTCCCCTCACGAATGCAACTATATCAAACATCTCGGGAAGAGTCGATTGAGGATATACAACTTGCGTCCTTAATCGAAGAATATATCTTCTTGAGATCGGGGTATGAAATTTGAGCTCGAGGTATCGATCGGATGAACCGTTCCCCTTGCTCCTCCATTCGCCTTCTTTGACCTCGCCTTTCTTCCATCTCGGGCTCTCGGTTCGATGGGAGGCTTACATTAAGGGATCAAGCGATGGGTCACTTTCGAGGAGCTCATCGAGTACATTTTGCTCTGAGCCTCGATGAGTATCTGAAGCTTGTGCATTCGAGGTCCTCGGTTTGCATCGAGTGGGTTAAGAGACTGGTGGCATTTCCTCGATATAGTCGAGTTGGCTTGACGGATGAGCACTGCACATCTTGGATCGACTCGGTGGCTCTTGATCTGAGCTGTTCATCGAGGTAGGCATTTAAAGTCACGAGCTCCTTGAAAAATTTCTGAGAAATTTTATACGAGGCTGAGTGATGTCTCGACACCTCGAGAAGACGCTCCTCGATTTGATCTGTGTCCTTGAGATAACTTTGAGTCAAGACTTGTAAAGGTGAACTTTTGAGCGGTTTGGCCCTCGGGTTGTCTCTCCTCGGAATCCTTTGCTACCATCGTCGGTGAGAACCACCAATCTTCTGCGCTTTGGAGCGAGGTTCTTCTGCCTCAACGGTTTTGCTCCTTGCTCTATTTTTGCCTCCAACAGAACCTTCCCCCTGGTTTGTTGAATCTCTTTCTCGGCTGACGCGAAGGTGATTCTACCTTCTTTTCTCTTTTCCTCGAATAGCACTTTCTTCTTCACGTGATGGGTTTGAAGAGAATTTTGGATTTAGGGAATGGGGTTGAGTTGGCGAAGATATCCTCTTCCTCTCTGCACATCTCCAAAATATAGGCAATTTTGGTGGCATGGTGGATCTTGCCTTTCATTGTGATTTCCCCATTGACTCTTTTTATGATCTTGGCTTGCTCAGACACCATCCGGACTAAAATTTCAGCCGGTTGAAGTCGATTGGTGGGGAGATGCCTCGATCGCCATCATCGATCGAGCCGGGTACTAATCGCTCAAAACTCCCCTTGAAGACTCATGGCGCTCTTGCTCATAATATCCATCAAGACACGATATTGTGGCTTTAGGTGCTTCTTGTTCAAAGTTGCCTCAAACTTCACGAGATTCTCGGCAATCCTATCTAGGTACTCTGCTCTCTTCCCGACATATACATCGCGGGATCCTCTCCTCTATCACATAGCTCAAACACATCATTGATTTTTCGGAACAATGCACACCTCCTCTCAAAATCGGCGTATTTTGATGAGTGATCTAGATGAGATCTGATAATCGAAGAGTGCATACAATCTTCTTCATCTGTTTTTTCAAATTGCGGATGAATTCGATTACCTCGCTGCGAACTCACAGTGCAGTCGACTTGCGACTAGATGGGTGAGTTTGGTGATCGGATCATATTGAGCCTCCTCTTACGGCTTTGAGTTGGTTGAGCTCTCAAGTGGGACAATGAACTCGTACCATGGCTTATTGGTTATGACCAATCTCTTATTACAGTTGGAGCCATTTTAGAATGTGATTGAAGAATTTGAAGCTTTAGGGTTTTGCGATTTTCGGCAAAAGGGATTTTTAATTCTGAGTATTTGGGAGCGAAGGGTTTGATAAAATTTTGGCTTGAATGGCTTGAAGAGGTATAGATACCGAGATCGTGGGGAATCATGTAGGTTAGGTGAAAAGTAAGCGGTTGAGATTAATCTCCGATTAATCGGGTATATGAACCGACGATCGAAGAAAAAAAAAGCCGCCAAAATATCCTCTGTGGGCAATAATGTGGCGAGCATTAAATGATCATTCGGAATTTAAAACGATCCGCCAAAAAACATTCCTCGGTGTTTTGTATTTTTATTGCAAATGATTCTTGAAGTTTTATTTAAGCAATAAATGGCTCACATGAGTCATTCTTCTTCAGACTAATTTCCTTCTATCGGTCTTCTTCGAAAGTCATCGACCTTGATAAAATGTCATTATAATATCGAAAAAATCTTGAAAAGGGTCGACGTATTCTTGAAAGTCTGACTTATCAAGAATCTGAGTTTCTTGAGACTCGATTCAAGATTTCATTTTATCCCGAAGTTTCTCAAGTAGAATTCGAGAAAGCTTCATGATATCCGAAAATCTTCAATTTTCGATTTACTCTATACACCTGGTTCCAACATCCCTAATTCATTTGAAAGTTCACGAAATCTTGATTGACCAAAGGTTTAGTCAAGATATCACTCTTTTGCCTATCGATTATGAATTTTCTCCATCCTTATGTCCTTTTTTCTCGACATGATCTCTCGATGAATTGATGTCCGATATCCACATGCTTGCATCGGTGTGCAATAACGGATTTTGTGAAATAGCAATGACACTATTATTGTCACAAAATATTGGTACTTCATTGGCCACAACTTTATAATCCCTTAATTGTTGTGCGAGCCAAAGAATCGAGCACAATGACTTCACGCGACAATGTATGTTCAACCCGATAATCTTGGTTACTCTTGAGGTCATTTCTTTGAAAACCAAGATATCGGTTTGCTTCCTAGAAATTGACAAGTTCTGTTGTGGACTTCGTCAATTTGCGCAACCTCCATAGTCGAGATCCGAGTAACCGGTTAATTGAGGTTATCATCATTTGGATACCATAATCCTCTATTCACTTTGTGCCCTTAAGATATCTCAATTATCTTTTTAGCGACCTCCATGTGACTAGTCTTAGGATTAGCTTGGTATCTTGCACATATCCCAACAACAAATGTTATATCCGCCTACTTGTCGTGAGATAGAGCAATGATCCAATGATTCCTCTATAATCGGTATGATTTCTTGATTTTTTTCCGAATCAGGATCCATCTTGTAGTTAGTATTCATAGGAATCCTAAGCGCATTGCAATTTTGTACACCATATTTGCAATCGGATCTCGGTGTACTTTGCACGGTTGATGAATATTCCTTCCTTTGATTGTTTCACTTGAAGACCTAGAAAGAAATTCATCTCTCCCATCATTGACATCTCAAACTTGCCTTTCATCGGTGTTGAAAACTTTTCACACGGTGATGGTTTGGAGATCCAAAAATGATGTCATCAACATATATCCGAACCAAGAAGATATCTTTCCCATCCTCTATCCTGAGCGAGTTCTATCAACAGATTCCTTTGACAAAACCATGGTCAAGAAGAAACCGAGAAAGAGTATCATACCATGCTGCGGGTGCTTGCTTGAGACCATACAAGGCTTTTACGAGCACGTAAACTTGGTCATTCTGTTTTGAACCGGGGGAGGTTGTTCCACATAAACCTCTTCTTTAAGCACACCGCGATTCGAAATGCACTTTTCACATCCATTTGATGGACTGTGAACTTCATGTGGGCAAAGATATGCAAGAAACAATCGATGGCTTCTAGTCTTGCAACTGGTGCAAAGGTTTCATCATAATCCAAAGCCTTCTTGGGAATAACCTTGTGCAAACTAACTTGCCTTGTTTCTTACAATGTTGTTGTTTTCATCTCTTTTATTCTTGAAAACCCACTTGGTTCCAATGACATTGTGCCTTCGTGTCTATCTACCAACTCCCATACTTCATTCCTTGAGAATTGATTCAAATTTCATCTTGCATAAAGAAGAATCCAATCTGAATCTTGTAGAGCTTCACCAATCTCTGCGGGTTCTTTCTCCGATAGGAAGCGGCGAGAATAGTGCACTTTCACCATGGAACCTTCTTGTCTTAACACCTTCGGTTAGATCACCCACAATCGACTTGTAGGATGACTATCTAACCATTTCCTTCTTGATGTTCCCCTTCAATAGTATCCTCAACATTTGAAATGTTAGGTTCGAGTTATATCGATAAACTCGGGGAACAATAGAAAAGGAGAAAGTGAATCATCTTCCTCGGGAAATTCTATTGAGAACATTGTCGAGACATTTGTTCCCCCTTTGGTTGATAGATTCAGAATTTGCCTCATTTGTGACCACATCTTCATTGGCATCACATACCCGAAGTCCGAACTTGTGTGCATTCGGATTAGTTACCTTTAGAGTCTTTGGTTTTCCGAGTCTCACCATCCCGATTTCCATTACGAACTTCTTTATTCGAAGTGCGAGTCACTCCAATCATAGATTGTGGTGACTTACCTTTTCGAGTTCGATAGATGAGTTTTCTTTTTGTTTTGGGCTTAATCTGGTGATCCTCTTAGTCGGTTCATCTGCATCATGTTGTTCTGTTTCTTACGAACACAAATAGTTTCATCAAAAACAACATGAGGTGTTTCCTCCACAATAAGAGTCCTACAGTTGTAAACTCTGAAAGCTTTACTGACTTCAGAATATCCTAAGAATATTCCTTCATTAGCTTTACTATCAAAAGTTTTCAACCGGATCTTTACCATTATTGTGTATGAAACACTTGCAACCAAACACACGAAAGAAAAAACAAGAGGCTTCCTTTCATTCCAAAGCTCATAAGGTGTTTTGCCTTGACTCTTAGTCAGCATGGATCTATTCTGTGAGTAGCATGCAGTGTTGATGACTTCAAATTTCAAAATCTTTTAGGAATATCAACTTCAATTTATCATTGTCCTTGCGAACTTCTTTTGAGTCTTGTTCCTTCTTTCAAAGAACACCATTTTGTTGAGGGTCCTTTGCGGTGATGTTTCATGAGAAATTCCATTTGCTGCACAATAATCAGATATAATATGATTTATAAATTCAGTTCCTTTGTCAGATCTGATTTTGACCACACTCAGATTCTTCTCAATACTGAGCCTTTTCAGTAGCTCTGGCAGTTTTATCTGAGTCTCTTTCTTACTAAGTAAGAATATGACCCAAGTATATCTCGAGTAGTCATCAACTACTACCAATGTGTATTTCCTGCCATTTGTGCTCACAGGTGTTATAGGACCAAAAAGATCCATATGAAGTAACTGAAGTATTCTTTCAGTAGAAACCTCAACTTTACTTTTAAATGATGCTTTTATCTGTTTGCCTTTCTGGCACGCATCACAAATATGTTCCTTACTGAACACTTCGTTAGGTAACCCTCTCACAAGAGCTAATCTTGCAAGCTTGTTCAGGGTTTTGAAATTTAGGTGATTCATTCTTTTATGCCATAACCAACTGGTATCGTGGGAACTTTTTAGCAACTAAACATGTATCTTTAGGAGTTGAACTCCAATCAGCAAGATACACATTCCCTTTTCTTGTACCCGATCAAGAATACTTTTCGTGATGTATCATCTTTCACAAAACATAAGTTCTTAGAGAACTCAACATTAAAACCTTTATCACGGAATTGGCTAATTGAAAGCAGGTTATGCTTCAATCCGGATACATATTAAACACCATGGATATGAATCGAGTCGATTTCCAAAGTTCCATATCCTTGATCATCCTTGGAGTTATCTCCAAAAGTGATCTGTGGGCCTCTATGTTCAACATAGTCAGCGAGTAACTTCTTGTATCTGTCATATGTCTTGAACATCCTTTGTCAAGATACCATATATCGGGAGTTTTTTCAACTTCGGCTCATCGATTGCCCACGTGATCTTTAGTCGATTTAGTGCCCTTGTTTTCCTCCGAAAAACAAATTAATTCTTAGGTACCCAATTTGTGTAGGGTCCTACAAGGTTAGATGTACCTTCGGAATCCAAATCGCCTCGACAACTCTCATTACTTTAGAGTGGGCGATCTGTCTTCCAGTAAACATCAACATATACATCCACTACTCGGGTGCCTTAGCGGTTTTAGTATATGTGTGCTAGCTTTAGCTTGAACATGTGCCTTTGAATTCTTCTTTGGTTCGGGCCTACGTTCAGATGCTTAGGCTTTTGTGCGGCCGGTCTAAATCTGTGTTGATTCGGGTTGGATAACCTTTACCTTTAGGCAAGTAAGGTTTAGGTTATGCATCTTTGAAATCTGGCCTTTCGATTATCTTGAGGACTTGGTCTCTTCAGATTGAGAATATCTCTCTTTGAGTGTTTCTTCCGAAGATTCCTCTCGATGGTTCGGTGTAGATCCTTTCAAGTTTGCATTCTTAGCCCGAGGCTTTGAAGTACCGCCGAAATTTTTCTAATCGGTACGCTTTCGGGTTTTCTAGCCTTCACCGAGGTTTGGGCTTTCTAACCCGATCATTGGGTTTCTTTGAAACCATAGGTCCTTTTCCTTATCTACAACCTTGGGCATTACTTGAGTTTGAAGTGTAGGTGTCCTTTGGTTTTACAAAGATTGTCTTCTTGCTACATGATCAAAGATTGAGATGACCTTGTGAGGTTCCCCTGGAATGTATCCCAATCCAGATTTTATAGTCCACAGATCTCTGGTAACTCTGAATTTCATCTATTACTTTAGATGCATTATTCAATAGAGTTAACTCTTACGTGCACTATCCTCACGATTCTGTAGAGTTTCATGCTTCTCGAGAGAGGTCATTGAACTTAGTTACGATTAGTGAGTTTTCTCAAATGGATTTCTCTAGCTTTTCGATTAGGGTCTCTATCAACTTCTCTTTCTCTCGAGAGTTGTACTTTCGTAACATCTAGTTCATCGGTAGCTCCCATAAATTGAGAAGTGATTTGAGTTTTGCTAGAGTCTTTCCATTTTAGATTTTCAAAGATTGATTCCTTATACGCTCTTGAGTTTTATTTAGCGATCCTTAAAAACAAAGCATAGTCCTTCATCGATTCTCAAAAGAATCCATCAGGTCAAAAATTTTTTTCGATTGGAACTTGAAAACTCTTGTGCTAATGTAGGAGCAATACTTGAGAGACGAAGAGTTTACCTCCTCAATGGCCATCGACGGATGTCATCACTATCCTTTGCTCCGAGAATATCTCATCCGAATAGTTAGATTCCTCCTCGAGAATGTTCTTTTTTTTCGCAACCATGGCCTTTGAGAACTTACGGTCTCTTTTAGCTTGTCTTTCTCTTCACTCCTTAGCACTCAACTCGGACAATCATTTGGAAGTGACCTTTCTTCCGACAATTATAGCATCTGTTGGCATCATCATCCCGATCATTTTCTTCTTTGGACTTGGAGTCCTTCTTTTTGCGGATGAAGATCCTTCAACTTTTCGTGTCCTTCTTCTTCTCGGTTGATCGTCCTCGGGTTTCTTCGGTACTGTTGTTCTGTAAAAGCTTTTGTATTTTCCAAATCTATTATTAAGTCTGTCAAACCTCCTTGCCATCGGTCTAGCTTTTCCTCAAGCTCATCCCGATGTTTGGCATGGGGTTCTCAACTTTTTAGTTTTTCTGAGGTTTTATCTTTTTTGCTTTTAAAGCCACATTTTTACTTGATGAAGAATCATCTTTCTTTGTCGGACCTTTTTGGATTTCTTATCAATTACAAATTCATAGGCTTTCGGTTCGAGAGAAGACTTGTTGGTATGGCATTGAGCTAATGTTCTTGGTGTTTTCAATCACCTTTGCATGAATATCCCATTTCTTAGAAAGACCTCTCTAAGAATTTTTAATGCCACTTCTCTTTGTGGATATTTCTTTCCAAGTGCATTTAGATCATTCATGATGCTAGTGAATCGACTTCCAATTTGTCTATTGATTCACCATCATCCATTTCAAAAACCTGTCAAACTTTCCAATTGCCCTTTGAAAAGTTTGTTTTTTTTTTATATGATATGTGCCTTGGCACAACAACAAATAAAGTGTATCCCATATCTCTTTTTAGCGATATTACGGTGAGAGATCATTCCCATCACACCATCATCAATTGTACTATATAGTGTGTCTTTTTTGCCATGTAGTCTAGATTGACTAACTTCCTCTCCTCGGGAGTTAGTTGGTCATCGACTTAGGAAATTCTTCTCTAGGGTCAATTCTCTCCTCTTCGTAATGCAGGATTCACCACAATAAATTTGAATGGTCCTTGAGAGACCACTCTCCACATCACGCTCATGTTTGGAATCTGAGATGTGCTGCATTCTCGGTCTCCATAGATCATAGTTCTTTCATCGAGAACATGGGAAGTTTTTTAGAAGACATTTTTCCGATCTTTTGAAAAGAAACGAATTTGAGAAAAATAAGATCGATTCGGATAGACCACAAGTATTTTTGAAAATAAAACTTTGGTCAACACGAGTGGTCAAGTTGAACCACCGCTCGATACCACTTGTTGGTCCCGGTGAGAATCTAGTCTTTACACGTGTATGGGGGGAATACACGTGTTCGATGATTTTAAAACTTTTTTTTCATCGAGGTCACTTGGGTCGGAAAATCACAAGATTAGGTTTCGAGAAGCACAGTTGCTCTCGAGTCAAAGTCTCTTCGAGGCGGTGATCCCGAGCTTCTTTCGGATACCTCGAGATAATCCCAACCGAGTCCCGAGTGTCGAGAGATCCCGAGTTGCTTGGATCAGATAACTAACTTATGAATCCTCGGATGAGAGTTCGGTTTGGTAACTATCTGTTCTAGCTACTCGATTACCGTCTGCGGAATGGTTGGCCCTTAGATTATACTTCGTTTTAAGCTTTCTTTGAAAACCTTCCCTTATGAAATAGTGATTAGGTTTTGTGAATTACTTATGCAACTTTTCGGTGGATTGATTCCAACTGAATATCAATGAAAAGTATGCTTTCAAAATCAAGTTGATGCAACAATTAAGCATGAGATAAGAAAGCGATAAAGAACACGGCCGATTATAGTGGTTGAGAGACTCAAGCTCCTACATCCACTCTCCCGACTCTTGAGAGAAATTCACTATCAAAGCGAGCTTTCGACTACCTCGTGGTTTACTTACTCAACTTCGCCCTGAGTTTTTCGACTACTCCCGTGAGTTTACTTACTCAACCCGACCTTGAGTTTTTTCGACTACCTCCGTAGTTTACTTACTCAATCACACACAAGCTTTGGACTACCCCTCAGAGCTTACTAACTTCTTCTAGAGTTTTTACGACTACTCCGCGTAGTTTACTAACTCTTTACAACTCTACTTACCAACAAACACACTCCAACTACCTTCTCAAGGGTTTGGGGTTTCTTGGTTGGTTTCAACTAGGATGAGATATCCTTTACAATAAAGCACAATGCAAAGGGTTAGGATATCTCGACTAAGCTTTGGATAAAACTTATCACGCTAGGCTTAGTAAAGTGAGCTCTCTTCAATATAAAAGCACTTGGGAAATTCAAGGTATTTCGAAAGTGCTTTAACTTTCGCAAGAATAAGTTTGAGCTCTTGTTGCGTATAAATTTCCGTAACCTTACTATGTAGAGGGTCACCAAGTATTTATAGGCATACACCAAGGTCACTCTTGAAAACTATCCGTTGGAGAGATAGCCGTGAGTTCCCTCTTATGGTGTGTGAAAACGGCTATATTTAGAGTTTGAAACTCCCTAACACGTTTTAGGCAATAGCCTTTCATGTAGCCGATCTTCACTTTTTGCGATCACGGAACTTTCGTGACATCGACATCTTTTTCAATTGGCTTGTCTTTGTCATTGTCAAGATGGTGCATGTCATCTTCCTCTTTTTGACTTTTGTCTTGATTAAGGGTAGACACCTTTACTTGGCTTTTTTTTGATCACAAACTCGAGTTTGATATAACCTTAACAATACTTCTGACTTAGTTCCTTTTGTCTGCATTTGAATGTCTTGGCAATATCTAACTTTTTAAGGCATCGCGTTTCTCTCAGGATTGCATCCTCCAGATAGTTATATTCAGTGCCTCGGAACATTCAGGTTCATATCGAGCATTGGTATATTCTCGAGTCTTGATAATTCTTGTCTTTTAGTTTTCTTGATCTTGAGATACTCGGTCTTGATCTTGTGTCTTGAGTCTTACGAGTCTTCGAGTCTTGATTTATCTTGTTGTCTTTTTTCTTGAGTCTTCATCGAAGTCTTGATCTCTCAGTTTCATACTGAGTCTTCAGAGACTATTCTGAAACTATATCTGTTGACTTATACATTTTGCAGATAACATCCTGAATACTCTAAAACTGAATCCTGACTCAACTATCAAGATCATTACTGAACATGTCATACTCAGGGGTTTTGGGATCTTAATCAAAATCATATAATCTTTTATTAAATTCATCTCCCAACAGGGGTCATCACTAATAGACAGTGTGATTGGTCCCCCAAAATTAGTCGGCTTATCGGCAGCTCATGCTCCACTTTGTAGCACCAACTAATCTCATCCCTAGTCTATTCCTGCCATGCTTGCTAGCGTTTGAAAGCTCATGATCATTTACAGCACCAACTAAACGTTTCTGGGGATATCACTAGCTCCTTCAACACTCTCAGCTCAGCCAATTCTTCGCCTCTTAACGGCCCACACTTGGCCCTGCCAGCAGATACTAGACGACTCGTCTCCTTCTATTCACGCAGCTCGTTGGGGATAAATTTGACATTACACACAAAATAATAGTATGTATTAAATATTATAATGATTTACACATGGCATTTCAGCCACATCCGCAGCCCGGTATATAGCCCCAAATTCAATAGACGTAACGACGTAATTTTAAATTTTTTCGGTGGACTTGGGATTTAAATTGGACATTGTCAAAAATATTAGGAGTAAATCGATGACAAAAAAAAGTTATGGGATTGAATTTATTTGGGGTCAAAGTTATGGGACCATTTGTGATTAAAACTCACATTTTATCTCTCCAATAATTTAGATTCATCTCACATTACATTGTATCACACAAGAATTTGTCAAATAAATAATATATGTTGAAGATTGGATTCAAAACTTGGAACAAATCATTATGTTTAATTTTAAATAAATATATACTTTTTACTTTTTTTAGCACATAAATTTTAAAATGTTCTTAATATAAAAGATTGATAATTTAAATTCATCACGTCGCTTGCATTCAATTTATTCGGGTAATTGGATCTCGTTCGAATAGGATGCCTGAGTAATTTTTAAGAAAAATTATAGGCTTCATTCGGATGGAGGGATAATATTTGGGAATGAATTTGAAATAAATTGATTTATGAATTTATGAATTTTAAATCCATAGATTTCAAATCACTTGTTTGGATTCATAGTGGATTCATGAAAGAATTTATCAAATTCATTGATTACAAAATCATTTTTTGGCAAAATTAATTTAAAACTCATTTTTATGCATTATTTAATAAATAATTAAATTACAAATTCTCTCTCCCCTTCCTTTTACATCTCTCTAAAAAAAATTGAAAAAAATTGAAAAATTAAAATAAAATTGCTTTTAATTTTATTTTTTAAATAACTTTTTAAAGAAAAAATATTAATTAAAAAATCAATTTTTTTTTAAAAATATAATAAAATAATAATAATTTTGCAAGAAACACAAGAGAAGAGAGAGTTGAGTGAGAGTGGATTTGTCAAATGACACTAATTGAGGATAGATTTGTAAATTCTCTCATTTATATGTAAAATTTAAGATCTTAAAATCTATGGATTTGAAATCAATGGATTTCAAAAGAATGATTTATAAATGGCCAAATGATTAAATTTTGCTCATACTTTTGGTTTTTCATCAATTTTAGCACATACTTTTCTCTCTCTCTAAATTTAGCACATATTTTCACTTAATACTTAAAAACATCCTGATTCATCATTTTTGACAAAATCTGTTTGATAAGGTCGCCGGAATCCACATGTCTTGTTGACCTGTAACTATTAAAAAAAATAAAAAATCATCACATGAGATTAAAAAACGCGGATTATAAAAATATTGCGGGTCACTATTTTCTAATTTTTAAGTGGTGATATTTTTTATTTTTTTATTTTAATATTTACACATCAGCAAGATAAGTTAACTACGACGACCACATCAGACGAACTTGGCCAAAATTGTGACCCGTGATGTTTTTAAGTATTAAGTGAGTGCTAAATGTGGAAAGAGAAAAAATATGTGTTAAAATTAATGAAAAATTAAAAATATGTGCTAAATTTAATTATTTGGCCTTTATAAATCCATAAATTTCATTTTGCATTCAAACTCCACAAGGAATTTGACAATGAATTTACAAATTTGGTCCCTACTCCCTAATTATTAGGTACAAAGTAGACATCAAAATTACTTTATAATACAATCAAAAACCTCTATTACTACAAAAACCATGATAAAATTACATTTGCCCTTACTTTCATTAGTCATCACTTTTTTTGGTGCACTATTCATGATTGACATTCACTAATTTTCGTGCACTATTCATTTTTGCACGAGCACAAATTTTTATGCACAATTTCAAATTTTACTCCATTTTAAAATATATTTTTAATAAATTTCATTAGCAAATTTCAAATTTTACTTAATTTTTAAAATACATTTTTTTTATTAACAAATCTGAAAATTTTCAAAAATATAAATTGTACTCCCTTCATCCCAATCTTAATTGGACATATTCCGTTTCGGTTTCGTCCCAATCTTAATTGGACATTTCCTTAAATGAAAATACTCAATTTAACTCACACCTTTCAAACACACACTTATTTACAACATGTCACTCACTCATACGCTTAAAACTTTGTTATTTTATCATCTTTAATAAATATTATTCTACTCTTCAATAAATTTGAATTTTCAATACTACCCTCAACACTTTATCACCTAAAATACTAATATAGAACTATTTCTTAAATTTCGAGCACACAGTGTATGTCCAATTAAGATTGGGTCGGAGGGAGTAATTATTTTTAAATTTGTAAAAGTATTACATACATTTTTTATTCGTCTTTCTTGTTTATATTTTGCAAGAGCAACTGCAAAATAATTCAACCCCAGTTCAAAATATATTTGCACAATCGCATTTTTTTTTTTTACTAATTACATAATGGGGAAGAAAAAATCTATTTTGCAATTATAGAGTGAAAGTGATTTATCAAATTATAGAATGGGGAAGAAAAAAGCAATATTGCAATTGTTAAAATCTAATATGGAGTCCATTAGCTATTCATCTTTATTTATACACAAGTCTGAATACTAAAGTATTTTACTCACAAAGAATTTTCATCTACATTTTTTTTTTTTTTTTTTTGCACAATTCACTCTATCAGATCTGCATGAGACTGCTTCAAATTTGCTCAACCTTCAACGCATAGATTCTCCATTAATGGGCCAAAAAAGAACTTTAGCATAAAGGACGAAACTTTGAATCCAAGATCATTATTCTATAAGTTACTTGAATGAAACAAGCTCGCCGTCGTTAACCACCATTGCCAAACACTAGAGGGACCACCCGCGCCAACCATCACCCAAATAAACGTACTCGGGGAGGGTGGGCCGGATGAAGCCATGTTGTAATTTCCTATTAGTAAAAATTGTAATTGCCTATTATTAAAAATCGAATGTGACAGAGTTTCATAATATTATACTATGGTTCATGTCATGTTTTAAAAGTGAGCATGAATACCGAAGGAATACGTCTCTTATGCACCAGATGTATCATGCAATTTAAGTGTATTTTTAATACGTGCAATTTATTTCACTGAAATGTTTAACTTGATTACATTGAAGTGTTTAACTTGTTTTACGTTGAAAAGGTTGAATGCTTCAATAAAACAAATTGCACGTCTAAAAAGTGCACTAGAGTTATATTGTGCTTACAAGACTCTGTCATACGAATTATTACAAAAAATGTACCAATATGAGCCTCTGTTAGATGAGTAAGTTTTCGGTGAAACTTGTTCATAAATATGAAATTTATATCACTGTACTTACAATTAATATCACTAGTCATTATATTTATTAACCGATATCATTACACCTATAAATTAAGATCATAATACTAAATATTATTTGTATTAGTTTGTAAGAATGGTGATATCAATTTATAAGTGAAATGACGTCAGATTCATAATATGAACAAGTTTCACATGAGAGTTTGTGTCATTTGATATATGAGCCAATGCTTTTTTTTTTTATCGGGGCAAAGTTAGATGTTAGTTGTTAGTAGTTAATACACCAAGCACCCAAATACTCCACGAAATCGCCGATCCATCTTATAACTCCAATTCGTTCCCAGAGAAAATCGAACCTGAGTCTTCCACTCAAATGAAAAGCCCAGTGACCAGGTGGACTAAGCGACCTGGTCATGAGCCAATGTTATATAAGATTTCCGCACTACAATTAAGTTGAAATTATTCCTTTTGAAGCACTCAACATCGCCGTGCCTTATGGCTTTAATTTAAAATTTGGATGTCACCTAATTTCTGATTTAGTAGAATCTAATAATGTCCAACGTTATTTCAAGATAGTTAAGTCAAACGATAATAAGATTTCTTAATTACAAAGATCTATTAGATTAGGATAGACATCAAAAGTGAGAATGAAAAAGTGAGGCATGATAGAAGAGTTAGGGACCCCCTTTGGTGTGTCGGCTTTAATGCACGGATTCTTAAAAAATCAGCAGTATGCAGTATCGGATTCGCCGAGGGTGCGATTCGGGTGGGATTCGTCTGGGATTCGCATCGGATACGCCACGTGGCGTATCCCAAATTTTTTTATTTTTTTTAAAATCGGATACGCGTATCCTGTTTCGAGGATACGCGTATCGGATACATATCGGGGTTTTTTTGTAAAATTTATTAAATTTTTGGGGTTTTTTTGTAAAATTTTAAAACTTACTTACTAATAATTTGAAGGACACACTCTAAAACTTACTAAATTAAACCTACTATTCACGCACACACTACACATGTTAATGATATTTGATTTAATTGTTATTTTGTTGCTTATGAGATGAATTTCTTAATATTAGTACATGTGTTTTAAATACTCTTGGTATTTTTACAGGTGTTATATATAATTATTGTAAATTTTTTGATATTATTACAGGTGTTATATATAATTAAATAAAAATAAATTGACATATCCTCGCCGTATCGTATCCTAAAATTTTAAAAATCTCCGAATCCCCGCACCCGAATCGTATCGTATCTGCACCCCGCACCCGTACCCGTGCAACACAGTGTGTCGGTTTTTGTTCCTAGGATTCTACAAATGTTCCTATCATTCATAGCGTTAATTATATTGTGTTAATTATATTGTTAAAAATTAATGACAAGTGATGAGAGTTTTATCAAATTAATGGTTTGCTTGTTGGAAGCCCTTTTCTGGTTTATTCATTGCTATCTAGCTAGCATGATAGTTACCTACAATATGTATAATAATCCTTATTTTTATTGTGATGGAGAAACATAATCTGATGCAAAAATTGGGAAGTATGGCTAAAGATAACCGTGGTTGAATTCATTGTAACTTATTATTCACACACAAAAAAGTTATGATTAATGGTAAAGTAATAGCATGTGTTTAAATTAATGGAGATTATTAATATTAATTTTAATGTGAGAAAAATAATGACATATTATGTAATATTAAGATGTTTGAAGAAATTTTGTAAAAAAATAAAATCAATTTATTAGGATTTAAGGTAATGTTCAATTAAGTAAGGTACGAACTTTTTTAACAATTGTTCAAAAAAGAAGGGCCGGGACAGAGGAAGTAGTAATTGCTAACTTACTCCAACTCGTTTTGACGAGTTAATATATAAACACAAAAACTTTTATGAATTTGTGGGCTCTTTTTCAAAATTACGAAGTATCACCTTTTAATATGTAGTGTCAATGTTAATGAATTTAAGACGAATAACACATATATACAAATAAACATTTTTTGAATGGTGATAATTCAAATGCTAAAAGCTAATACTTCATATATGATGTAGGAGCATCGATCTAGCCTTTGACCTTGAGACCAAGAGAGGAGACTCTTTGGTAGTTGATAAGCCTAAAGAGGTGTCCCACACTGGGGTACGATGTCAGGGCTACTCCTGATTAAAAGGGTTGATGCAAACCTTCACTGATAATCATGATTTTGAGGTAGAGTTAGGGTTGACCAGTCTGCATTAGAGGATGATAAAGGGACATCAATATAAATGTCCTTTACAGATCATATCAGGGCTAAGGTAGTTAAAAGCGAGCGCTTCACCGCTTAAGCGGTTAGAGCGAGGCTTGTAAACATGTCATCGCTTCTCACTTGACCAAGCGAAGCGGTTTCAGTCAAGCGCACGCTTTCCGCCGCTTTTTGCGCTGTTTCTTGAGAAAGGAAGCGTTTCTAATCACCGCTTCATTGAAATTAGATGAAATTAGAGTTGGGCTACTACTTTTTTTTAATAACCTAGGGTTAAATGATAGGCCCATTAGATTAATTAAAAAGTCCATCCCTTTCCAAAGCCCAAGTGCCAATTAAATTAAATAAAACATAAAAATAGAACATAACTAGGACACACAGATTAGCGCGAATATGTTTTCTTCTAAGAGAATTGGTGCGCGCGCACATCAGACTTACTCGCGCGATCAGTGATCAGTTTCAGACTAGATTATCCTATGTGTTTTTGTATGGTGGTAATCATTTTGAATTAAGAAATATCTAATGACAAGCTTTCATGTGTTCTATATATTATGCATAATCTTTTGGAATGATGTGCATCACATTAGTGAAGCGTGCTTTTTTTTTTTGCGTTTTGCGTTTCAGAAGCTAAGTCTGTATGGACTGGTCCAACTCAAGAGTTGACTCAATTTATTTCATATTAAACAAGTTGAACGTTTCAAGAAAAACAAGTTACACGTTTAAAAAAATACACTTAAGTTGCATAGTGCACAAAAGACCCATTTGTAAGGAGCAAAACTTTTATGCATCAGCTGCACTATGTATCTTAACTGTAGTTTAAAGACATATTATTTATTTTATTAAAAAATATTAATTGTGTATTGTTACATGTACAATATAACTAGTGTACAAGAGACTCATTTCAAGGTTAAGTCTTGTATGCACTCAAGTGTACGGTGTACCGTGCACTTATAGTGCATTTTAGAATTATTCAATTTGTTATATTTAGAGATGCACCTTGTTTACACTGAACGGCGCAACTACTAATATGCAAAAATAATTTCACGATTAAGTGTAACACAAGTTGCATATTTCAGTATAACAAATCGCATAATTTTAAAATACACTATGATTACACAAAGCACCTGAATGCATATGAGACCAAGTCTGATCTTAATTCGAGTTGATCTGGGTGATAGTTGATCAATAAATATAAGAACCAAATTATTAAACAATAAGGATCCTCAAGACAACGTTAACTCATTGAACCCCACAAAGAATTAATATAAACATCGGTTTACACCTATACCATTTTACACATTTTATATTAGTTAGGTCGAAATGAAATTTGTGTTACAGGCATTATCAGCAATAAACATGAGGCGCCCAACAAAGCATTCTCATGGGTGAATACTGAATGTATAATTGGATGAATTCCAAATAACTAATCGAATTGAGGTTATTTTTAATGATTATTATTTGGGTCGATTATGGATTTCAATATTTTGCTTTAAAAAAAACAATATTTAGATATGATTTCGACAAGTAATATGAAAGTAAAATCAAATCGAATTTTACATATTATAAGAAGAAAATCTAAGTTTAGGTTTTAGTAGTTTCACAGTTTTGTTGTTTATTATTCACTTGTTTGAGGCTTTTTCTTTTTTTTTTGGACTTGTTAAAGAAAATCTAAGTTTAGTTTTTTTGCTGTGACTGGATTGCCATGTATATTTTTTTAACATCTGAAATTTCATGCATATATAATTAAAATTTTAAACTTAAAATTAAAATAAAATTGACGGCAAGAATTAGTTAAACACACTTAAAAATACACGTGACAGTACACGTGGTAGTCAAATCACAACATCCGCCTGAAAATCCCAAATAAAAACGGTAAAATGACGTTATTTCGGCCGATTTGGGACTAAAATTGAACATTGTCAAAGTTATTGAGACTAAATCGGCGACAAAAAAACTTATGAGACTAAATCTATTTGAGGCCAAAGTTATGAGACAATTTGTGATTCAAACTCATTTAAGGATGATAATATTTTCGTTGAATATTCCGTAGGAATGTTGGAAATTTTCATATGCAATTTTCTATTTTCTTATAGTATTAAAAGTATTTATAAAATTTAAAATTTTTAGAGGTATATATAGTATTTCAAAATGAAAATTGAGGTGAGACAATTGCCCCACTTTGCCTAAGTGTATATCCACCAGTGTATAAAGTATAGAATTTGGGGGGGAGGGGGGATTTAAATTCTTCAACGTGAATGATAATGACATTGATATTGAATAATGAATTTAAATGAGAATGGTGTTATATTGTTATGTTTTGGTTCACTTTGTTATTATCACTATACATTTTCCCTTTTTGAAGTTCAACCTAAATTTGTGGATTATCTAGTCGGTGTTTTCCAGTGTGATGAAAAAAGGTCATCATCGTTGAGCTATAAATATAGAATTAAGAGGGTGCTTAGTCCAAATTCTTCAACCATAATGATAATAAGGATTATTGAATAGTAAATTAAATGAAAATGATAATT
Source organism: Stenogyne calaminthoides (assembly GCA_037126765.1). Taxonomy (NCBI): domain Eukaryota; kingdom Viridiplantae; phylum Streptophyta; class Magnoliopsida; order Lamiales; family Lamiaceae; genus Stenogyne; species Stenogyne calaminthoides. The sequence continues at coordinate 31,891,197 of JBBCBC010000018.1, forward strand.
ACATTGTCAATGAATGTTGAGTGAGTTAGGAATAATGAAATGATGATGAACACTTATAGAAATGGATCGAATTAGTAATCAAAATGAGACAATTATTATCTTATTTTTGAGTTTCATCACCTCGAGCGAAATATAATTTAAAGATAAATTAATAGTTTTAAATTATCATTAACCACCATAAAAGTAATTATTATAATAATATAATTTATTCGTGCTTATTTTATTATCATTCTCGTTGAAATTTCTTTAAGTAATTAATTAATCCCTGAAAATTTTCAATTTTCATTGAAAGTTTAATTTGCATCATCACCGTAGAAGGCTATGGTAAAAGAATGTGTGACAAAGCGATGGTTTTTAATCAAAAGATTTGATTTTTAAAGAATGAATTGTAAATTAAATTAATTAATTATACACAAAAACTCTTCCAGTGATATCACTGCTCTTATAAATTAATATCTATAGCATTTAATAATTAATACTATGGTCTCAGTTTATAAATATAATGGTACTAGCACGTAACCCCGCGAATTTCGCGGGATTGAAAAAAATATTTACAATATTATTTTAGATTAAATATTTTATTAATATAATTAATTTAATTATAGTCATAATTTTATTTTTAATATTGTATGTATATAATATACTCTCTTCATTCCAAGCAAATTAAGCTTAACATTTTATCATTTCGGAAGTTACAAAGAAAGCTTTACATTTTCTTTTTTATATTTAATTATGTAGCATGTTCATTTTTAAGAAATTCCCGACTTTAGCAAGTTGGTTAATATCTTCGAGATGATGTACGCAATAGAGATGCTGCTTACATCAATATACAAACATGAACATTTTGGTTATATGATACATATATACATGTTCGAATTTGTATGAAATTCAAGTGTAAACAGATGTTACCACTTATCATTAGACGTTCCAATAGATTAAATGTAATGCTTTAAAAAAAATCCAACCTTATTCTTTTGCCCCTTTTATTGATTCCATGAAGTTAACACTTTTGAACCAATGAGTTATCAAATTGCTTACCTCAATACTTCATATAATATGCAAAATAATTATACAATTGCAATAAACATTCATGACAAATTCATAACTCAAATTACTTACATCAGTTGTCACTACAATAGAAAAAACAAAATCAGGAGCAATATAAAATATAATTACACAATTGCAATAAACATTCATAACCAATTTAGAACTCAAATTATTTACCTCGGTACTCCATGCAATATAAAAAATAAACTCATATTAAATATACAACACAAATTAGATTAACAAATTCATTATATCTAAATACTTCCTACAATATAAAAAAAATCTCTGCAATATACAAAATAAATACAAAATTCTAATAAATATTCATAACTCATTCATAATTCAAATTAGAAGAATCGCCATAAACATAAAAGAAGAAACTCATCCACAACTAATTTAGCACTCAAATGACTTACCTCAATACTCAATTCCCCGCAATATACAAAATAATTACACAACTGCAATAAATATTTATAACTAATTCAGAACTCAAATTAAAAGAATCACTGTGAACTATAAAGAAGAAACTCATCCACAATTGATTCAACAATCAAATTACTTACCTCAAAACTTCCTACAATATAAAAAAAACTACATGCAATATACAAAATAATAAAACAATTGCAATAAACATTCACAACCAATTCAAAACTCAAATTACTTTTAAATTAGAAGAATCACAATAAAATTAAAATTAACAAATTCATCAAATTAAAAGAATCGCTATGAATAGAAAATATGAAACTCATCGACAATTAATTCAACACTCAAATTAATTAACTCAATACTCTATGCAATATAAAAAAAAAACTCCATGCAAAAATTACACAATTACAATTAGCATTCATAATCAATTCAAAACTCAAATTACTTTTAAATTAGAAAGAATTGAAATAAAATTAAATTAACAAATTCATCAAATAAAAAGAATAATTATGAACAGAAAAGATGAAACTCATCCACAACTAATTCAACACTCAAATCACTTACCTCAATAATCCATGCAATATACAAAATAATTACACAATTGCAATAAACATTCATAACCAATTCAAAACTCAAATTATATGGGGCTTAATATAAAGAATTAAACTCATCCACAACTAATCCAACACTCAAATTACTTATCTTAATACTCCATACAATATAAAAAACTCCTTGCAATATATAAAATAATTATACAATTGCAATAAATATTCATAATTAATTCAGAACTCAAATTACTTTCAAATTACAATTGCAACAAACATTTATAACCAATTCAAAAATTATTTACATCAATACTCCCTATAAAAACCAAAAGCAGATTAAATATACAATACAAAATAAATATTCATAATCAATTCAGAACTCAAATTACTAACCTCAATATTCCCTGCAATATACAAAATAAAAAGATGAAAGTGATCGCTATGAAAAGAAAAGACGAAACTCTAAATTAAAAAATTAATTTAATTACATAATTAATTGCAACAAACATTCATAACCAATTTAGAACTCAAATTACTTACTTCAATACTCTTTACAATATACAAATCAAAACCATTAATATAATTATACAATTACAATAAACATTCGTAACCAATTTAGTACTTACACAAATTTAAGAAAATATCAAAATAAGTTTATTATTAAAGAACAAAAATAAATAAGGGAGTTTCAATATACCGTGCGTATGTGCACTTTTATGAATGTTCAAAACTAATACTTGGTAGTAATTATCTCATGCGATGGACCACGCATAATTGATTAATAAATATGATAAAAATAAAACGATTTTGAAAATCTTTATAAGGATCTTTAACAATAAATATGATAAAAATAAAAGATTTAATTTAATTAGATAATTAAAAAATTAAATTAAATAACTTTTAATGAGAGTGCATGATTTTAAAACGAAATAATCTAGTTGAATTGAGCTTTGCGCAGACTGACGTGATTTCACCAAATAAGTTGAATTAGGTTCACCAATATATAATATTAAGAATAAGAATTAAGATTAAAATTAGTTGATAAGTGTAATGATATTAATTTGTAAATATAATGGTATAAATTTTATAATATGAACCAGTTTCATCGGAAATCTACTTTTAATTATAATGGGTAATATCTATCTAGTGGATCTCTATCCTGAGATCCGTATAATTTTTTTTTCTAATTATCTTGAAAATTTAAATAAAAAATGACTTCAGAAATTTCAAACTAGGGGTTGAATAAAGAGAATAAACATCATGGTTTGTTAATGTAAAATATGAGGTTTAAAATATCTTTTCCTTTTCGATTTGTAAAAAAAAAAAAGAAAAAAGAAAGAAAGAAAGCAAGCAGGAGTATATTGCTAATTTGGGGTCTTTCAATTCAACGTTCAACTTTACTTTGAATAACAATCTATTTTGAAGATTAAAATTATTTATGTAATTAGCATTTATTTTGATATTAAATGACAAGAATGTACTATACTTTTTTCCATTATTGAAAGACAATAAATCACCTAATATGCTAGAAATTTACATCTTACGAAAAAAGCATTTTTTCAGTTCTGAATTCTAATCTGGTAAAACATACTTAAATTTTATAATTACTTTTCTTTTCAATATGTCTATACTTATTATATTGCTAATTCGGGGTCTTTCAATTCAACGTAATTCAACTTCACTTTGAATATCAATCAAAATTTGAAGATTAAAACTATTTCTATATTTTTTTTTTAATTTTTTTATATGAAGCTAAAATATTATTATCGTGAATGTTAAGAATGTATGTACCTTTTTTGTTACTGAAAGTCCATAAATCACCTCAATTATGTTGTACACGGTTAAGAACTTTGCTGCCACTTGTTCACCAGAAGACCACGTGGACCAATAAACCAAAAAGTACATTTCAGCCCGTCAGACAGACCTGGCGAGCACCCTGATCGTCCTACTGTGCTCACCAACCTGGCGAACACCCTGGTCGTCCTCCTATGCTCGACCAGGAGGTTACCTAGCTCAATCAACAGGCCACCACACCAAAGGAATTATGCTCGCCTGACAACTCTGGCGAGTACCAAGATGGACGAACACAAGAACCGATCGAACAGAACACCCGACGAGTAAGGAAGGGAATATATGCTCGCCCCTGAGGGTAAGCGGAGAGAAAGGACCAAGGCGCTTGGCCTACGACCGCGCCTTCAGGGCGAACAAGAATAACTTCTCAGAAATAAACACATATTAGCAAAACACCAAGACTAGGCCACCTGTTAAACCCATACCACCTGGATGACAAGTCGAAGACTTCACAAACAAGCTAAGACAGATATTGACCAGGGAGGCACGGTAGAAAATGTGGCAACACCACATACATTCTTGCATGATAAGAAATCTCTAGCTCGTACTTGTCAAGGCAGCACATGCTTGACAAAACTCTATAAATAGAACCTCAAAGGTCATAAATAGGGTCCAGAAATTTATCCAATACAACTCTTGTATTAGCTCACCACCTCACAATACACTTGTGCTCGTCACAACTACATTGTGTTCGCACATCCCCAAGTTATAAATAATATAACCCTGGCTTGATACGCCCTAGACGTAGTCAGCTTTGACAAATTGGGTCATCAAATCCCTGTTGTCACCTCATATAACACCGTGCTCGCCACGCATGTCAAGTGTCTGACACATAATCTATTTTGTTTGTTAAGTTGTCACATGTAACGCCACATCATATTTTCCACGCAACACGACTAACAACAAATTATATGCTATAAAATTTACCCTAGTGAATAATAAAAGGAAAATGTCAAATTTAATTTAATAAGGCAAAATTACTACAAGGTAATTTTAAGACGCTTGTGTGTGTATATATAATCTTATTTTTGAAATATGTTAAATTTTATAGATTAAGGGAAAAAAACATTTTATATGTGTAAAGGTATTTATTGAGTTTTTTTAAATAATTTTAATTATCATATATTTTTTTTCGAAAGTGAGAACGCTTATATTATTCCTTTGCACGAACAATTATTAATGGGTAGTCCAATCATAATTTTTGGCCAAGAGAGAGCTTCCACAAATCCCATTGCTTCTCCAACTTCAACATCCACGCTGATGCAAGCATGTATGTTAATTGTACTATCTCTCAAAATCATTCCAATACCCAATTGAAATACCTCTTCATAGAATGCAGCGTCAACATTAGTTTTGAACTCACGACAGATGCCAAGAGCAGCAATTCGCAGTCCGGTTACACACTTTTTTCCATTCATCAGAGCTGCACTCACTGCCACCCCCGGGTTTTTACATCTCCCATCCCATGCTATGCCATCTCTGAAAACTGATCATACAGTATACATCTCGTATCCTCTATTATTTACTTAGCATAAAGGTTCGTCTTGTTCGCCAGACAATCTTTACTATGCGAATATGTACAAGAATTTACACAAGCAACAATTTACAAAGTTAAGACAACAATGGGTTAACAATAAATCTTTTGCCACGGGACTATTACATACACTCCCAACGAATGTGCCCATGTCGAATTGCAACCTCAAGGGAGAAATTTAGAATTACTTTTATTAAAATCGTTTGTCCTTAGAATTTTAGAAAATATTTTTATTATTGAATAGTAATTTACAAATACCCTTAGGCCCGTTTGGTTCGCGAAATTGATTGAAATAAGTTATGATTATGATTTTAATCCCGACTAATCTACCATTTGGTTTGTGGAATGAGGACCCATGATATGCTTCAAGCCCGGGTAGAAAATGTATCAAATCCCTCCATGGAGGGTTATATCAATCCCATATGAAATGTGGGATAAAACATATCTCAAATACAATATTACAAAATGTCCTTCTATTGTTTAAATAGATTCACACCAATAAAGTGTGATGTTTCAATTCAATTTCAGAGTATTTATGACATTTCAATATGTATCTCATATAACCACTCACTCCAATCCTACAATCCAAACGCATATCTTAATTCAAATAAATCCAATTCAATCAATCCAATCTTACTCAATCCTATAACACCCAATCAATTCAATCCCGTAAACCAAACGTCCCCTTAAAACACAATAACATTGATCATGGAGTGCAAAACATTAATTAGCTCAACTTGTAAAATGCTACAACTTCGGATTGAATTGACATATTTATATATATATATATATATATCACTGATTTTATACCATTTATATGATGTTCGATGAAACGAGAGCAAGTTTTTTGTATAAATATATATCATACCAATTCTTATAAATAAATAGAAAAATGAGTGAATGACTCTTGGGTCCAAAACTAGTTCCATTCCTTTAAAAAGATTACTAGTAGATCCAAAAGTCTATACTAAAAGACCCATCTGGCCTTATTTTCGAAAAAAAGCAAACTGGGAGCGCACATCTCCCCATGAACCGACTTCCGCCTGACACGCCTGTCTCCTCTGTCATTTTTCCATCTTTCTTCATTTTTTCATTTTTTTCTGAAAATAAACTGAGAACACAAAATTGTTCTCCATCTTTTTTTCATTTTTTTCATCGTCCTTTCTTCAATTTTTCCTCATTTAAAAAAAAAATGTCACATAAAAACACAAAAAATTCCAGAAATAACAGATAATAAACCAAAAAAATTACACATCCACAAGAAAACATTACAAAAATTTATCATCTAAAAATCTTTTAAAAAAAATTGTTTTAAAAAAAAAATCTTAAAATTACACAGAAACATTATACAAAAACATTAGACAGAATTTCATTAAAAAAGTTCATCTTCGTACAAAATTACATATTTATGTACTCCATTTAGACATGAACATGTTCATCAAATCATCTCCAAGTCAGTAGGTTGGTGAGACCCGAATTTCAAATTCAAATCCACCTTACTAGGTAAGTCTCTCCAACTGCCAAAAAACATCACCAGATCCGTACCCCAAAACACCACAAAATCCCAAAATCGAAGCGAAATAAAACAAAAAATATTCTGATAATCCCAAAAATCCCAATCGAAGCAAAATCCCAAAATCGAAGCAAAATCCCAAAACCGAAAGCAAAATCCCAAAACCTGAGAGATGGGCGACGGCGACGGTTTCTGCACCACATTGCCGTCGTCTTCTCTCGTGGCTCAACCCGCCACCAGTGACGCAGATCCGTTCCAGTCGCGCAATGTTCATCTCAGATCCGCCATCAGCGGTTCAGATCGCGGCGGCGTTTTTGACGATTTTGTTGAAGTTGGTGATGGGGCCTGCGACGTCATTTTTTTAGTCGGCGGTGGCCTGTATGTTGGGGCGGTGGTGGTTTGGGCAGTGGAGGAGAGGGGTTGAAGAAAGGGGAAGAGATAAAATTGTAGAGATAGAGCATCTGAATGAATTATGGGAGAGAGAAACTTTTGGGCATTTGAGCCCGGTGATTTTGAAAGAGAGGGGTTCAGTTTGTATTATTAAATATTAATTCGAATCTCACACTAACTAAGGGGTACAAGGGTAAATGACTACACCTATTATGGATCTAATGGTAATTATATTAGTAATTAATTAAAAAAAAATCACAATCTTTTTTATATTTTATCAATTTCATTACATACTATTTTCTTGTGAAGGCTTATTGTATTTGTAACATTGTTTACATGGCAATCAAAACTCTTGAAATTCAAATAAGTTCACCATCTTTTTAAATTGTTTAAGATTAATTATGTTTTATTTTTTATTTTTGGTGTAGTTTTATATATTGTGTTACGTTAGACAAAATTATTGGAAAATAACTTCATAATAGATTTGCAATAACTAAGAAGATCGTACATGTTGAGTTGCAAAACACTAAAATTCAGTGATAAAATAAAAAATACTTGAACATGCCGTATTTTTTTAACATTTAATCCTTTAGTTATTTTGTGTATTTCCCAAGATTTAATCCAATTTTCTTCACCATTAGGTGTTTGAAAAATAACCTTTCACTTGATTCAATGAACTTGAACCATTATTTTAATCATTAGATTTTCGGATTATAATCATTGTTAGATATTTAAAATGCAATGGGCATTATCGGAGATTCTCTCTCTCTTTTCTTTATATTATGAAGAAGTAAAGATGGCAAAATTAATTAAACTCATAACCTCATTACAAGTAGAGAATGCTCAGTCCTAACTACTATGGGATGATGTAATTGATTTTCATGGAAATATCATTTATTAGAAAGAATATTATTACGTACTTGAAGTGTCACCTTTTCTTCTTCTTAATTCATAAAGAAAAGTTTAACTAGAGAATCAAATTAAATTCATATTTTTAAAATTACAATCTTCAAAATACATAAAATAAATGGGAAAATGTATTAAAAGAATATGAAAAATGAGATTTCATCTCATAGACCGTCTTATGTAAAAATCATTAAATTTGAGAAAATTACTAATGTAATTTTAACTCAATTTTAATTGAAATTTAATTCATTGTGAAAAAGAAAAATAAAAAATGTTAGTTCACATAAAGAAATGTAGTATCAATTTATATGCTAAACAAAATACTTTTTTAACATATAAATTAATATTTTTTATTATAAGAGCTGATCATTTTTATCACATAAAATAATATTTTTTTAAAATTTTTTATGTTTCTAAAAATAATATATAGAAAAATAGTTTGATTGGATTTTTTTCTAATCAATATTGTACTCCCTCCCCGTTTCAAAATAGATTCAATATTTTCTAAATTGACAATAAAATAATATTTTGACTTTAATCGGCACTCTTTAAACATTTCAAAATGTAACGTCTTGTATGTATTCAGATGCACTGTGCACGCATAGTGTATTTTAGAATTATTCAGTTTGTTATATTGAAAATACAATTTATTTATTCTGGCTGAAATCAAGAATTTGTTAATATGGAAAAATAGATCTGGCGGTTCGATTAAAAAAAATCGCATCTTTTAATATAACAAGTTGTTTATTTCTAAAATAACTATGAGTGCACGGTGCACTTAGATGCACATGAGACCCACCTTTTCAAAATTACATCAAATGTCCTTATTTTTTCTACATTAACAACAGTTTTATCTATTTAAATTAACACCACATGTCATTACGTTATTATTCAACCCTCACTAAGAAACAAATTTATCTCCCTTTACTAACAATTCTCATATTAAACTCCGTGTAAATAATATATGTTGAATCAAATTTGGAATAAGGGGAGCATCAAAATGCACCAGTTGCACGATAAAATTGATATGTTAAATATTATTCCATTAATATTTATCAATTATTCAAAAGAAAAATACAAATCAAATAAATGATAAATGGATAACTTATTGAATTTGAATTTATCAACATATTGTACTTGAATTTGTGTAAAAAGAATATGGAATTAGAGGGTGTGAAGACGGCTGTATTTAGGGTTAAAAAAATAGACAGTTTGAGTTTAATGTAGTTGCTGTTTAAGTCTTAATTACAGTCACTCTCATTTTGCTTCAGCCACACCTCTTATTAATTAATTGACAAATCTACCCCACGCCTTTCCGCATCATTTCGTCGTCTGTATGCGCTTGACGAGGGGTCATTTCGTCATTCAACGCAGTCCGCTGCTTTTTGAAAAAGTAAAAAAACACACGCTCTCACAGTTCAGAAAGCATACTTCGAGAGCACACAGGGGGCAGCGATATATTTTTTCCTTTTTCTTTTTTTTCTATTTTTCTAGAGAGAGAAACAAATTTGAACTCGAATCACCCTCTTTCTCTCTCTAAAAAAAACTCTATCTTCACTCATATTACCCACTGCAGTAGTGTTTTTGAACTCATCTCTCGAAAAAAAAAAAAACTCTCTCTAGATATTTGTTGATTTTTACAGACATTGTCAATTATTTACACGGAGATTTCTGGAAATTTGATGCCCGCTGCAAAAAGCGCGTAGATCAGGAATGGCGGAGGTTCCCGGCGAGGGGAGTGGTGGCGTGATGCAGGAGCTGAGTCTCGGGGAGACCTACGGCGGCAATGCGCAGGCGTCGACGCCGCTGACCGTGTCGGCGTCGTTCAAGGAGGGAGGCGGCAAGGGCTCGTCGCGGCGGAGGACGTCGGTGCGGCCGAGTTTAGACGCCGATGAGTTTGTAAACTTGCTCCATGGCTCGGATCCGGTGAAGCTGGAGCTCAATCGACTGGAGAACGAAGTCAGAGGTTAGTCTCTTGTTCTGGATCCGCTAGATACACGCTCTGATTTGATCTCAAACGGCGCGGCTTTGATGCGCCATTTATTGAGGGGATAGTGTGATGTGTTATAATTTTGGAAATAATTGTATTTATTTCTAAGCGCTGGGTGATGTCATTGGTTATTCTAGTTCTGGAAAAAGAAATTTAGCGCTACTCGAGATTTTTGAAAATCATTTTGAAAAATAATTGACATTTCAGCGTGCGTTATTGTTTCCAGATAAGGATAGGGAATTGGGGGAGGCGCAGTCTCAGATCAAGGCTTTGAAGTTGTCCGAGAGACTCCGGGAAAAAGCCGTTGAAGAGGTTTTTCCTTTTCTCATTAACCATTTATTTCTACATCGTGTTACCTGTAGTTGAATTAAGATACCTGGAACCTGATACGGTTTTGTATTGTTTTGTGTGTGTGTGATGGGTGTGGGTGTGTTTGAGGGGGATGTGGAGTTGCTGGAGTACTTTGTTAGTGATAATTACAGCCATGAATCCAAATTTAACCATGGTAAATCTCACATCGTTAAGTTTCGAAATTATTGTTGTCCGACTGATTCTGGTGTGTGGCCTATTTCTTCACTCTTGAAAGATTTGCTGTTGGACTTTTTTAACATTCCTTATTGGGATATTGTGAAGTTGCTCTTTGCTAGTGGCCTCAACCTGTCTTCCTGATCTAGGTCTCATGCAGTGAAACTTATTTTTCCTTTTTGGTTGAAAAAAACTGAGAGTTTTCATGTGCACCTGGGTGGGTGTGAAATACAAGAGGCAGGGTTGATCTGTGAAATCGTTCTCATAATTTGGTTCAAAGTTCTAACACTATAATGTGTTTTGGAAGAAGAATATAATGTTATTAATAGCCTGATCTCTAATCACGACTTGCATAGATTTCACAATTCATAGCATAATTTGATTTGGCTGGTTGTGGATTCCACTCAAAGAATTGAGATATTAGTTTTATTTTTGAATTGTAAGAATGGAGGTATTAATTTTTATTTGTTTCCTATGGTTTATAGATTAATTAGCATGAGATGTATGAATTCTTGGCTGCTGGGAATTTCTAATACATTTGGCATGTAGAAGTTTTTGAGGATTGGCTTGTCTCCAGTGAACCCATAGAATATAGCATTTTGATAGAGAGAGGTTTGAGCTTCCATTGCATATGCAGACCAGTATTAATTCGACGAATGATGTGTTTTGCATGACAGAAGTAGATTGTTTGCTAAATGTGCCTCTGCTTTGGATAAACTGCATGACTGAAATTATTTAGCTTCAGTTTGATAACTTATGTTGCTTTCATGTATATCATGTATTCAAACTAAAAATGTTATTATAGTTTAATTTTCTTTTCACCTTCTTTATTTATTTTCTTTTTCTTTTGTTTGTTTTTCCTCCCTATAAGAAGCTACTAGATGAGTTTTTGGGTGAAATTTGATATTCTTTGTTTTGCTTTAGCTCACTGAAGAGTTGACAAAGGTGGATGGGAAGCTCAAGTTAACCGAGTCACTTCTAGAAAGCAAGGTGCTGACTATTGATTCTCCCCTTACTCTTTTTTCTGGCCTTATACGCCAAAGGAAAGAAGCATGCATTTCTGATTAACATTTTTGTGTACAGAATCTTGAAATTAAGAGAATTAATGATGAAAAGAAGGCCTCCATGGCAGCTCAATTTGCAGCAGAAGCCACTCTTCGTAGAGTTCATGCTGCTCAAAAGGATGATGATATGCCTCCAATTGAAGCAATCTTGGCTCCGTTGGAGGCTGAACTCAAGCTTGCTAGGCAGGAGGTTTGTATTTTAAGAAGGATTCTGGCTTCTGGTCATCTAGTTAAACAATTTCTTTTCAGCACATTATTCAAATGAGTTCCCTTTCCCTTTTTTCTCTCTAGATTGCAAAGCTACAAGATGATAACAAAGCATTAGACAGGCTCACCAAATCCAAAGAGGCTGCTCTACTTGAAGCAGAGAGAACTGTACAGGCAGCATTGGCAAAAGCTTCTATGGTTGATGATCTCCAAAACAAGAACCAAGAATTGATGAAACAGATAGAGATTTGCCAGGTAATGGCATATTGCGTGATAATGTGCCTTGTATTCTGAAGGTCGCTGTTGATAATTCTCCACTCCTTTGTTCTCTCCCTCTAACATGGGCGTATGCCTGTTTTATCAGGAAGAGAATAAGATATTGGACAAAATGCATCGTCAAAAGGTTGCCGAGGTTGAGAAACTTACCCAAACTGTGCGCGAACTTGAAGAGGCTGTGCTTGCTGGTGGTGCGGCTGCCAATGCTGTGCGTGACTACCAGCGGAAAGTTCAGGAGATGAATGTAATTATCTGTACACATGGACTGCTGAACTATAGTTTACCAATACCAAACTATCATATCATATGCATATCCCAAGTAATATCTTTTGTTTCTGATTTTTAGGAGGAAAGAAAAACTCTTGATAGGGAGCTTGCTCGTGCCAAAGTAACAGCAAATAGGGTAGCAACTGTGGTAGCTAATGAATGGAAAGATGCTAATGACAAAGTGATGCCTGTCAAGCAATGGCTAGATGAAAGAAGGTTCTTGCAGGTATATAGGCAATTAGGCATCTTTTCTGTTCACTTCTGTACAATGTTTGTATGTGCTATTTGACAGTTGTATACTTCTCTACTTGGAGATATTCTTGCAATAATCATACTCCTTATCACAGGGTGAGATGCAGCAACTAAGGGACAAGCTTGCCATAACTGAGAGAACTGCAAAATCTGAAGCCCAGTTGAAAGTAATGGTTTATCTATTCCTCAATTTAGGGTTGATAGTATTAGAAATTTAGAACTTATAGCTTAAATTTACATTTGAAATAATATTTAATTCATCTCCAGGAAAAGTATCAGCTACGTCTGAAAGTTCTTGAGGAGACTTTGAGATCGCCGAACACAATGAATCGTAGTTCATCAGATGTAAGAAGCTCAAGCAATGGGCCTTCACGCCGCCAGTCACTTGGTGGAGCTGAAAACATTTCCAAATTGACTTCCAATGGATTTTTACCCAAGAGATCACCATCTTTTCAACTGAGATCATCTAGTAGCAGTACAGTGTTAAAACATGCAAAAGGGACATCAAAGTCTTTTGATGGTGACTCCCGATCTGTGGACAGGAGTAAAGTTCTCTTAAATGGGTTGGGACCTAACTTTAAGCAAAGCCAATCTTGTGATGGAACCAAGGAAACCGAGACACAAAGTAGTACATGGAAAGCAACTCAAGATGAAAAAACTAGTGATACTCCAGTTACAGATACAAAGGATACTGTTCCCGGGTTGTTGTACGATATGTTACAAAAAGAGGTGATTTCCTTGAGGAGAGCTTGCCATGAAAAGGATCAGGGCCTTAAAGACAAGGATGATGCAATCGAGGTTGATTTATTTCCTTTCAAGTCTATAATACTTGATTTTTTTCGATAGGTTTAATGTTCATGGCCTTCATTATCTATGATCAGATGCTGGCAAAGAAGGTAGAGACTTTGACAAAAGCCATGGAAGTTGAGGCCAAAAAGATGAGAAGGGAGGTGGCTGCTATGGAGAAGGAGGTGGCTGCAATACGGGTAGAGAAAGAGCATGATAATAAAGGCAGAAGGCTTGGGAGCTCAAAGACTTCAGTCAACAGTTCTCAGTTGCTTCCGGGAAGGTACGTCTGTTGTTTATAATTTGATTGCAATTAATGATGGCACGTTCTTCATTTAATCCTTCACTATGGCTGATGTATCTCCTTGTCCTCACCCATCTTCTGTTAAAGCATGAGTGTTTGATCATTTAGGACACTGTTAAAGTTAACTGTGATACTGCTGATATCTCGAATAATGCATACAAGAATCTCGTTGGTAATCTATCGGTGCTTGATTTCCCGTTGTGTTATTCTTTTGAAACATACCGATCTGGTTGTAGTATGCGTATGTATTCCTAAAACCTGCCTTGAAATGAATTTGTTAGTATATCTTTGGTCAATTCTTAGTCATCTTTGGTCAATTTTTAGTTTTTATAAATAACTGCTGTAGCCCAAATGAGTAAAGCCTCTATTTCTTTTTTTTTTTTCATCCTTGCACAACTGCAGGTATGTAATACTTGTAGCAAACAAGATGTTTCTCCATTGTCTAGAGCTTCTGTTGCAAATAATGTTCCATATCCGATTCTTCGATTCCAATATAATCAATATTCTATCACCATAGAATAATATTTTCAATTTACTCGAGTATTCTGTATGAAATACCATTCACTAGAGTATCACCTGAGTATGAGCTTTTTGATCTGCCTGAAGTTTCACAAAATTAATACAAAAATTAGGCCATGTGCTCCTTTTGCCTGCCATAACATGCTTTTTCAATTGCTGTAAGGATTAGGTAATTAGTGAAGTTGTTGGTGTATTTATTGTTTATAATACATATTTTATTGTTGTTATCTTATATTTTCGAAGAATACAAAAGTTTTGGGTGTGGCTTAACAATATTGATGGGGTTGTACTTGCAGGAGTGTAGCAAGAAGTGGGCTGACACGCAGTACACAATAGCAGATACTGGGTTGGCAAGCTAGCGTCGGGTATTGGGTGTTTTTTCGTTTTCTAATTTTACTGTTGTGTTGTATAATTGTAACAAAGCATGCCAGCCAATGGCTCTTTGGTCGTGGTCGAGAGAAGAAATTCATCCATCCATATTCAAAGATGATCGGTGTGCTTCTGACTTAGACTATATAAATCCATGTGCTTAGAAATCAGCAAGAACATGAGGATGAGCTAACCGCGAGTGGCAGTTGAAATGTGTTGTATAGGTTATGAGCTTCTTGGCCTATCCTTTCCCCACATATTCTTCTTTTACTGTTTGCAGTTATATATTTTAAATCTGCAGTTTAGTGTGGTGATGATGATTTTTATTTCTTGAGGTTTGTCAATATTCTTGTTATCACTTTTATCACATAAAATATCCACCATTTTCCATCTTTTTTTCTCTATAATTCCATAGTTCCATCATTCTTATTTTGTGGGTACGCTATGAATTTGAATACATTATCCAGGTGGGACATCGTGGTCAAAATATTCTTGGTTACTTTGGCCTCGTTGGGGTGTCAGAATACAATTGCTTTTGTCACGTGGGTACACGTGTTCCTGTGAACGGTTAGCAGAAAAAATAACGACTTTGAATCCTTTTCTATGGAATTTAAGGTGAGACACACATGTGGCATCCAAGAATAATGCGTTTGGACCAATGAATTTAAGCTATTCGGTATTAAATTTATTATTATTTTCGATAGGGTTTTTTAATTTACTAGAAATTGAACCGTACGATGCACGGCTGTAGTTGAACATTTTTTTTTAATGAGTCATATGATATGTGCAAAAATCTTTAAGAATAATGGTTTAACTAATTCATATATAATACATAAATTTTTATTAAATCCATTTGTTTAATATTGAAAATCTTGAAACACATTGAAATGCAAGTGAAAAGAGATAACAACTATGGGTTTATGAATAAAATGTAGTATCAAAATAACCGAAGTTTTAATGACTACAGATTTCGAAAACTTATCTGAGAACCGAATTTGTTGTTTGTTTGGTTGTTTTTTCATCATCGCCGGACACCAAACTCTTTAAGCCCTTACGATTGGTGATTCTCGAAACCGCCACGTAGAACTCCGTGATTGAAAATCGATTTCTTAAAAAATATGCCAACATTTGCAAGCGATTGTCCTTGGCTCTTGTTTATCGACATTGCATATGAGACAATTAACAAGAGCTGTCTCCTCTGTAACTTGAACGACAGTCTCGGGTCTGGTGGAGTCAGGAAAAGTTTGGGGATTAACACAATTTCACCCGAATTGCTACCTGTTATGACCTTGCCTTTCAGTACACAATCACCCAGTCTTGTCATGACCAATCTTGTTCCGTTACACATTCCCCTCGAATGATCTATATTTCTGAGTAGCATAACCGGAGTTTCAACTTTCAGAATCAGTTCATGGTTGGGGACACCTTCTAGCTATTCAAGAACTCCGGCGAATGTAAATCGACCAGTATATCAACATTCGTATCAGATTTGTGTGCACTGTTGAAACTCAAATACATTCTTGTCTCATGGTCGTTCATGTTTATCATGTATTTGTTAATGGAATCGACGACCTCAAGAGTGGGCGCAAGTATGGCTCTGTCCTTGAAATATTTAAAGTTGTCCCCAATATTCTTGAAGTTGGGATACGTGCTACTCACAATTTTCGAATGGTTTTTATAATTTATTCGTCTCTCATTTTAAGTTATTTCTTGAACACAAAACTTATGTGAACGGTTTCCATTGCATATGTATTATACAACCTGTGGGTTTATAATCCTACACGAATTTTATTTTAAAGCTAAATAAAATTTATATAATAAAGTAGAGTTTTGCCTCGTGTAATGTGATATTGTCTTGCACAATACTTTTTATTTTTTAATAGTTTTGTGTAGTTTAAAAATCAGTTTTAGTGTCCCCTCAGTCCATACATACCTCTGTCCAAACGCAGCTTTAAGCTTTTTGCCTAATCCTTTTCATGGGATGATGGGAATTTACCTTATTTGCTTCGCTTCTCGATTCCAATTTCCAAGTCTAAAAATAAGAGGAAACTGGAAACATATGATTGCATATTTTATTGTAAATAAGTTGAAAATTTTAAAAATAATAATTATTTTTTTTAATAAAAAAAATTCATTGATAAAGAGGCATGAGAAGTACCTGAGTTTAAATTGAAAGGACCCAAAGAAAGAATAACAATTGCAGAATTAAAATTATGACTACTAATTTGAACACAAAGCTAATCAAGAATATCTCTAGGCATAGTGCTCCAATCGATGTAAGATAATTTGTGTGTCCATATTCCTCTTATGTTTATCCAACTCCAAGGTCTTCTATTTATATCTTTCACAATTTTCTTGATCTCAAATTTTATCTTACGAAAAATTATAGCATTTCGAGATTTCCATAAGGTCCAGATGATACATTCAGACAATTCCACCATAAGTGTCTTCCCATTCATTCCCTCCAATAAATTTATTAAAATGAAATAGACTTATCTTTGGGTTGGATGTTAGGACATTACATACCCCAAATCAATCGACACATTCCATTCAAACATCTATGTTCCAAAAATGCAATTAAATTGTACGGTGTATTTAGTGCACTCGTAAATTATAATTTACATAAAATATCTAAAATATGTAATATCTCAATATAATAATACATAAATAATAGTATTGGAACTTCTCTCTGTCCTTTTGAAAACCTAGAAGTCGTTATCATTTTTGTTCTTCGTTGTTGTTGTCACCAGATTTATTACTGTCGTCGCCAGCATTTAATTATCACTTTTGTCGTGGCCCAAAGACGAATCGAATCGAATTTAACCGATAAGAGGTCAAGAGTCACATGTGAAGATAATTTATCGTCTTTTACGATGATATGTTTTTGTCATCTTTATCTTGGCGTGATTTGTCGTCTTCGATTTGTCATCTTTGATCCTTTTTATATAAAAACCCTTCATTGTAAAAAAAGCTTCTTGAATGTTTTTCCATTCTCTTATATACCAACAACCATATTTTAGGGAAGAATTACGGTTCTTCCCGATGTTTTAATTCGATTCTTTATTTGTTTGGTGGTCAAATTCAACAAGCCACATCAGAATCGTTAATTATTTGACTGTCAACAGTTGGCGCTAGAAGGAGGGTATTGAAAAATTCGTCAAGAACAACGTCGAATTTTCGAATCCAAATCCAGAAAATCTCAAGAACACAGCCAGAGAAAATCCAAAATTCCAAACAAACCCACATACCATGTATAAATACATATATACATACAGACAGATGGAGGAGATGAAGAAAAGGGGTTGTGAAGCCGCCTCACCTCCGCCACCTTCTGCGGCTCCTTCTGCTCCGCCGCTGTTGCTTCGATTCCGCCGCCCAATATCGCAGCGCCAGCCCCGCGTTCGATTTCATGTGTAAGCAAACCAGGGCCTCCGCGCCTCAAATTGGCGCAAGCCGTCGAGCCGCCACTGCCTCTGCCCCAAAATCGTCGCCGCGGCACCGCCTCATATCCGGCGCCTTCGGCGCCTCCAGCGGGCACCCCCACCGCGATTTTTCGCAAGCCACCAGCGTCGCCATCGCCCTGGTCCCATCATCGCACCAGCACTGTCGCCGCTCCATGGCGAAGCAGAATTTCACGGCGCCGCCTCGAACGACTCCTGGCGTTGGGAGTTGAGCCCATCTGGTGAGGTATATCGCTTCAATTTTGATCTGATCCCAATTTTTGGGCGTGATTTCTCAAGTGCGGGGCTGGGCTTGACTTCAAAAGATGGGTACATATGTTTGGGCCTGATCTATTTTTTAATGGTTGGGCCCAAACGTAATTAGATGGTTGGGCTTTTAAGAAAGAAAAATACAGGTTTTAAAAACTATTGGGCCTGAATCTTTATGGACTGTTGGGCCCAGTCTGGTAAATGGTATGACCACAGGCTTGGGGCTGTATTAAATCGTTGGGCCGGGTTTGACAACAGTTTAGGCTCGCAAAAAAAAAAAAAAAAAAAAAAAAAAAAGAAAAAAAAGGGCTGGTGGTCAGTAGTTCGGGAAAAGAAAATTAGACGAGCATCCGGAGTCTCGCGAGCTAATCAAAGAATCTACTATTTTCTTTTTGCCCACCCCATTAGGTTTATTATGTTTATGTCCTCGTGACTTTTCATTCATTCGTTTATTTTCATTTATTTTGGCTGGTGCCTACAAATAATTGACCTAAGCCGGGACGACCGAACAAAAACATTTAACGAAAGCAGAGGTTTATGTTCACCTGGCGAAATAGTTCGTACTTACAGATACCCGCAGCAAAGCGAGTGATGGGTATAGAGTCTCAACTAAATAAGATGACTCGTACTTACAGATACCCGCAACAAAGCGAGTGATGGGTACGGGGTCGCAGCTAAATAAGACGACCTGAGCAGAATAGTGATCGCGACAAACATAAGACGATCACGAAGAAGAAAGAGGGGGTTGCACATAAGTTAACCCATCTGGTCGCAACTAAATAAGACGATCAATCTGATTGCACCTCAATAAGACAATTAAAAAACCAAAGACGTCAGGGTGAAACATAGGCACATATCATGTTCGAATTCATTCAGAAGAAAACGACACTACCGACCAAATTACAAAAAAGCCACTCGGGCTATTTATCTGAAGTCTCCGGCAGGGTGGTGTCAAGCACAACCTTGATAGCAAGCAGATCAAGAAATGGGCTCACCAGGCATGCGAGCATACGGGGCAACCACAGAAGTAACCTACGTCTTTCGTCACCTCGAGCGAAGCACGCGATATTTGGGGATTATCTTTGGAAAGTATGCTTTTACTTTGTATAATCAAAACCGAATTTCGGACTTATTTCTTGAAATAAATTGTTTATCGATGCTTTAAATATTATCGAATGTTACATATATTTCCAAGATAATCATTCAATAATTAGATGCGTGTTACATTGTAGTAAATTTAGTGATACCGGATCACGTAAGATTAAATTAATGGTCCTTGTAACTAAAAGTACGCCATTCACGACCTAGATGGAAATAAACAATCCATCGTGAAAGGTTGAAGTGTAAGGCTCGGATTGGCTTGTCTTGACCAAGAGATTACACTAGTGCATGATGATGCCTTTGAATAGGACCTACATGAGGATAAATTCTTCTTTAACCGAACAAGGAAGAATTAGACCTCGATTGGTTCGTTATTTCTTAATCTTCGTTCCTTAAATAGGATCACGTGTGATTGGTAACTATTACTTTGACTTATCATGGGTAGAGAATCAACGAGAATCAATACTTTTTTTATCTTGGGCAATATTATTGGTCACGTGTGATTGCTAAGATTGAATCACGGAGAATCGTGTAATGTAAAGTACTTTTGTTCGATTTGGTTTCTGGGAGGTTCATAAGTTTTTATCATACCAAATCTTGCAAGTGGAATTAGTTTTAGGTATGGATAATAATGTTGAACCGTTCCTTGACCAAGGACAAAATATATTAATTAATGGAAAGCTATTTGGTGGCTTGAATTAATTAATGGGTTGGATAATCTTAAACACGGAAATAATAACAGGGAGCCATATTGATCGTAATATGGGTTAAGATGGATAGTGCAATATTAATTATGTAGTGGGATTAATTAATATTTATGGGGCTTGAATAATATTGTGGCTCAATATTGATAATTCAAGATCCATTTGGAAGGTCCAATCTTAATTCTCCTAAAGGCCCCCCGAAAGTAGCCCAACATATAGTCCAATAACCTGAAAAAAAAGGTGTTTAAAATAAAATAAATATTGTTGCTTATTTTTTCTTCATTTATTTTAAATTTATGGATAAAAGGGGAGAAAGATTTTCTTTGAATTTTGTTATGGAATGAAAATATGTATTCTTGGAATACAAGATTATCTCATTAAATTCAAGAAATCTCCCACTTGGTTATCTATAAGAGAATTTCAAAAATTTTGATAAATTAAGGACAAGAAAGATTTTCTTGATTTTCTTGAAAAGATATTTTGGAATATATGTATTTCTTGAAATACAATAATATCTCATAAATTCAAGAAGATCCAAATCTTGGAATCTTGACTCATAATTTTCGAAATATCCCATAACAAAGAGTAGGTGGGATTTTGTGGAATATTATAATTATGGGAAAAAGAATATAGGAGATATATTCAAGATTTCTTGGAGATCAAGAAAAGATTTTCCCACATTATTTTTGGCCATAATTTTCGACCACCTATGCTCTATAAATAGGGGATGATTCTTTCATTCCCAAGTACAATTCCATGTGCTGGAAAAATTAGTAAATCCACAAAGGTGGTGCAACATAATTTATTTTCCTTTTGTTAATTGTTCACAAGTGTCCTACCACCGGATAGTCGAACAAGGATTAAGGGAATAATTGGGAAGTTCTTTTGGTTAGTCTAATCACCGGATCACCGCCATCCCAAGAGAATGCGTTCACGTAAACTCGTAGAATTCGCATTAAGTAGGATTTACGTGAATTAATTATATGCATGATATGTTGTTGGATTATTATTTGAATTAATATAGGATTAATTCATGCTAGTAATAATTATAAGAATTAAATTTGTATTTAAATATTCAACCCGAATAGATCTGTGCAAATTATTCCCCAACAAGCTGTATCGAGCTACGGTTTGCTCAATTTTTAAATTGCAATTTAATTCGCTGACATTAAATTTGAAATTGGATAGTAGAATTGCTAAATCTGTTTTGCAAGTATCCAATTGTCATGGAATTTAATGTGTTTAATTCGATTCGTTCGGATTCGTTTTACCTCGTGAGAAAATCCACGAGTAGATTAGGATTTGTTTGATATGATCAATGTAATAGACTAGTATAGATCTGGGTTTATTTATTTTTTTGTAAATAAATTGTAACCGGATTGAAAACGAAGACGAAGATGAAGAATTAAAGGATAAAATCCGTAACGGGGGCGCGAGGTGGCGGTGCGTCGTCTTTAAACGTGCCAAGGGAGGCACGACGCTGATGTGGACGACGCAGCGCCAAGATGGGCGGGGGCGAGGCCGAGGGTCGAGCACGCGAGGATCAAAGCCGGCCGACGGGCGGCGCAAGAAGGCGCGGCACTGCCGTCTGAGCGGGCCGGCGGCGGAGTGGATCGGATCGACGCGCGGGCGCGGCACGCGACGTCGCCGAGGTACCGCCGAGGTCGCCTGAGGCGAAAGCGCCACCAACTTCTCGCCGAGAGGTGCCAAAGCCGAAACTTGAACTTGGGTAAGTGGCCGGCGGATCTTGGGTGCAGATCCCATCCATGCGAGCTACTTGGCGTGGCATTTCGAGACGGAGTATTTTTTCGAGACGATCGAGTGGGAGAAATTCAAGACAACTTTTCTTCAAGATCAAGCCAAGAAAAATCAAACCATGACAATTGATAATTTGTGCCCAATAAGTTTATTTTTCTGTTTTGCTTGATTTATAATTGTGCTATCTTATGCTTTATTTAATTTGTTTAAATGTGTTTGCATGAGAGTTGCCCAATGAAAAATTTCACCTTCAAAATTACTAAGTATGTTTAAATAATTAATTGACAATTTTATTCCGGATAATAAAATTGAATTAATTTTGACCTCCATGATTTATTTATTTGTGAATTCTTTTGGAGAAATTCCCCCCACGGGACGGTCAAAAGATAGCTTTCACATGAATGAATTCCAAATGGATGATTGTGGGTTATTATTAGTGGCGACGATGACCCTCCCCACGAGGCTCGTTCAATACGAAATAATAATCATGTATTTAATCATGGTTATTACTTAGGTATAAAATTGATATGCATATACTTCCCCGAAGTCCCTGTCAATTTTATATTGGTCAAGTGGGAGCCAACTATTAATCTGGATATTAAAGGTTTGTAACTGTTCTTGTTTGTAACCTGCTTGAATGTGTTTAAATAATGACCCACCCCACGTGGCTTATTTAAACTGTTTTGAGATGTTGGGCGATCGCATGTTCATATTTTTTTGAGATTTTAATATGATGTACATAGGATCGAACCTTGTGATATATTTGTGCTTATGCATATTATTATTTATTTTAGTTCATCATGTCGCAACCTTTTAATCCATTATTCAATATACTTAAAGACAATTTGCTCTTTGGAGAAAATTTTGTTGATTAGAGTAAATAAACTTACTATTGTCCTCATCGCGACAAAGTCATAACCGGGTTCTCACCACACCTAAACCGAAAAACCAAAAGATGAGTCCACTAAAAATGGTTAAGAAAGGGTATGCCGATCGGGAGCGATCCAACAAAAATGGCAAAGTGTACCATCTTGGCTTTATGTCGATGTGTTGCAACACCAACACCGAAAGTTGAGACCGCCGCACAGACATCATGACTAGTCTTAAAGCGATGTTTCAACATCGTAACCGGTGTCTCGCCGGATCACCATGAGGGACTTGTTTCTATGAAAAAATGGTGGAGGAACGTCCGTAGGGAGCACGTTCTCCGATGATGGCCCACCTTAACAAACTTGAGGTACTTGGCGGTTGAATACGATATCGAGATCCAAATCGATTTCGTGCTCCACTCTCTGCCGAAAAGTTTTGAACAGTTCAGGCTGAACTACCAGATGAATAATCAGAAATTCTCGATGCCCGATCTGTTGCAAGCTTTAGTCTCGGCAGAGGCGATATTGGGGCAAAAGAGCCAAGCCTTGGTGGCAAATGGACCTTCTTCTTCTAGACCAAGGGGTGGTAAGAACAAGAAAAGGGACAAAGGCCACAAGCAAGTGAACTCAAGTGTTGCCAATGACAAAGAAAAGGTGAAGAAGGGTGGTGGAGTGAACAAGCCAGCTAAGGGGAAGTGCTTCAACTGCGGGGAAAAAGGACATTGGAGGTTAGCCTGTTCCAGACCCAAAAGGAATGGAAAGAAAGGTAATTCTCACGCACTAGTTGTTGAAACTTGTTTAGCGGCGTATGCCTCCCATTTATGGGTGGTGGATTGTTGGGGAATGATTCGCACAGATCTATTCGGGGTGAATATTTAAATACAAATTTAATTCATTAATTATTACTAGCATGAATTAATCCTATATTAATTCAAATAATAATTGCAACAACATATCATGCATATAAAAAGCCACGTAAAACCCACGCGACGCGGAATCTACGGGTTTACGTGAACGCATTCTCGGGATGGCAAGTGACTTCGTCGGACGGACTAACCAAAAGGACTTCCCAAGTATTCTCTTAGCCCTTGCTTTCGACAATCCGTGGAAGGATACTTGAACAATTAACAAAAGGAAAAAATAAACTTTGTTGCACCAATGATGTGGATTTGCTAATATTTCAAAGACATGGAATTGTACTTGGGAATGAACTAATCATCCCCTATTTATAGGAGGAGAGGAGGGGCACGAAATTTATGTGAATTTTCAATGTGGGAAAAGACTTTTCTTGGTCACCAAGAAATCTTGAATATATCCCATATATTCTTTTTTTCCCATAATTAAAATATTCCACAAAAATCCACCTCCTCTATTTTATGGTATAATTTTGAAAATTTGGGCAAGATTTCAAGATTTAGATCTTCTTGAATTTATGAGATATTCTTGTATTTCAAGAAATACATATCTTCCATAATATCTTTTCAAGAAAATCAAGAAAATCTTTTCTTGCCTCTATTTTCCAAAAATTTCGAAAATCTCTTAATGAATAACCAAGTGGGAGATTTCTTGAATTTAATGAGATAATCTTGTATTCCAAGAATACATATCTTCATTCCATAACAAAATTCAAAGAAAATCTTTCTCCTCTTTTTATTCATAATTTTTAATTTTAATGAGGAAATATAAGCAACAATATTTATTTTATTTTAATCAAGGTTATTGGACTATATGTTGGGCTACTCTGGGGGGCCTTTAGGAGAATTAAGATTGGACCTTCTAATGGATCTTGAATATCTAATATTGAGCCACAATATAATTCAAGCCCATAAATATTAATTAATCCCACTACATAATTAATATCAGACTATCCATCTTAACCCATATTACAAATAATATGGCTCGGTCTGGCCATTTTCCCGTGTTTAAGATTATCTAGCCCATTAATTAATTCAAGCCACCTGAAATAGCTTTCCGTTAATTAATATCTTTTGTCCTTGGTCGAGAACGGTTCAACATATTATTATCCATACCGGAAACTAATTCCACTTGCAAGATTTGGTATGATAAAAATTATGAACCTCCTAAGGGGGGCAAATCAAGTTGGGACACGATTCTTCAGATAAATCTTAGCAATCACATGTGACCAATAATATTGCCCAAGATAAAGCACGATTGAATCTCTCTCCGATTCGCTACCCATGATAAGTCAAAGCAATAGTTACCGATCCCACGTGATCCTATTTCCGGGGCTAAGGTTAAGAAACAACGCGAGGTCTAATTCTTCCTTGTTCATTTTCAGAGGTCCTATTCAAAAGATCACATCATGCACTAGTGTAATCTCTTGGTCAAGACAAACCAATCTCGAGCCTTTACACCTCAACCTTTCGCGATGGTTGTTCATTTCCATCTAGGTCGTGAAATGGCGATTTATAGTTAAAAGGATCGATAATTTAATCTTCGTGATCGGGTATCACTAAATTAACTCAAATGTAACACGCATTTAATTATTGAAAGCTTATGCAATAAATATATATAACATTCAATCATATTTAAAGCATCATGATAAACAATTTATTTCAAAAATAAGTCTCGAAATTGGGCCGATTATACAAAGTAAAAAGCATACTTTTCAAAGATAATCCCCAACATGGATCTGGGATCCATCGATCATGTTTGTTTCACATTCTGAGGGGTTCAAGCGGACCGGACAACTTAGTGGGGGTGAGGTCCTCATCACACCGGGCGATCTTCGAGAGTGGCGGTGAAGCAATGAGAGAAGTGCACTGCCTGTTGAAGATAGAGTTTTAATTTTAAGAGATGTTTACGTTCGAATTTTAGAAAGAATTTGATTTCGGTTTCTAAACTTTTTCATGATGGATATTCGGTTACTTTTAATAAAGTTGTTACCATTTCTCTTTTTGATAAATTTATCTCGTCATGGAACGTTGTCAAATAATCTCTATACAATTAATTGTGCACACCACTCACTTAAATGCATCCTATAACACATCAACTATTTCCGAGAAAAGAAAACGTTCATCTGACGTGAACGAGACACTTCTTTGGCATCTAAGATTAGGTCATATAAATCCAAAGAGGATCCAAAGGTTGGTGAAAGACGTTTCACTAGAGTTTCTCCAAGTTGAACCAATTCCAACCTGCGAATCATGTTTGGAGGGTAAAAAAATGACCAAGAGGGCATTTGGAGCCAAGGGAATAGAGAGCGAAAGAAGTGTTAGAGATCGTTCACACAGATGTATGTGGTCCAATGTCAACCAAAGCAAGAGGAGGTTATGAGTATTTTGTCACTTTTATTGATGATTACTCAAGGTACGGTTATATTTTCCTTATGAAGCATAAATCTGAGACCTTTGAAAAATTCAAAGAATTTAAGGCTCAAGCAGATAATCATAGGGAAAAACGTATCAAGTCTCTACGATCTGATCATGGAGGTGAATACCTCAGCGATGAGTTTTTGAACTACTTATCTGATGAAGGGATTGCATCCCAGCTCACTGCACCCGGAACCCCTCAACAAAATGGGGTTGCAGAGCGAAGAAACAGAACTCTTTTGGAAATGGTTAGATCTATGATGAGTTATGCGGATCTTCCCAAGTCGTTCTGGGGTCATGCCTTGGAAACAGTGACTTACATTCTGAATTTGGTGCCATCCAAATCGGTTCCCAAACTCCCAAAGAATTGTGGACCGGGCGCAAGCCTAGTATGAGACACATGAGAATTTGGGGGTGTCCGGCCTACGTGTTGGACAAGGAAGCCGGAAAATTGGATCCTCGATCAGAATTAAGGTTGTTTGTAGGATACCCCGAGGGAACAAAAGGGTGTATGTTCTATGGTCCCGAAGATCAAAAGGTGGTCATAAGCACCCACTTTAGATTTTTGGAAGAAGACTATATGAACGAAAGAAGACCCAGAAGTGAGATTACCTTAAATGAGCTAAGGAGGCAAACCTCAATGCCAACTGTACAAGATGATATACCAAACGACACACTTACACAACCGGAACCTCATCGTAGTGGGAGGGTTGTTAAACAACCCTAGAGATTCATGGGAATAGGAGAGTCCTCGGGCTTGATTCCCGGACAAGATGAATCAGACCCATGGACATATGACGAGACAATCCAAGACAAGAATGCAGATTCCTGGAAAACAGCAATGAAAGCCGAAATGGGTTCTATGTTTCATAACAAAGTGTGGGAGCTAGTCGAACCACTTAATGGGGTAAAACCCATTGGTTGCAAGTGGGTGTATAAGAGAAAAAGAGGACCGGACGGGAAGGTGGAAACCTTCAAAGCAAGACTAGTGGCGAAAGGTTATACTAAGAAAGAAGGGATTGATTATGAGGAAACTTTTTCGCCCGTAGCCATGCTTAAGTCCATCCGAATTCTCTTATCGATTGCTGCGCATCTTGACTTTGAAATCTGGCAAATGGATGTCAAGAGGCGGCTTTCCTTACGGAAGTCTTGATGAAGAGATCTATATGCAACAACCCCAAGGCTTCATTGAAAAAGGTCAAGAACACCTAGTTTGTAAGCTCATGAAGTCCATTTACGGACTCAAACAGCATCGAGCTTGGAACCAATGTTTTGATCATGTTATAAAGTCTTATGGGTTCGATCAAAATGAGTTTGAAAGTTGTGTGTATAAAAAAAAGCGTGTCGAATCGCATTGGTATTCTTAGTACTATACGTAGATAACATTCTGATCATCGGGAACGATGTAAAGGTGTTATCAGACGTAAGGGCATGACTTTCAAAACAATTTGATATGAAGGACTTAGGGGAAGCCGGACACATCCTTGGGATCAAGATCACTCGAGATCGCAAGAAAAGAATGATAGGCTTATCGCAAGCTTCATACATAAACACTGTCTTGAAACGATTCAGCATGCAAGATTCCAAGAAAGGCTTCATACCTTTCAGACATGGAATCCATCTATCCAAGAAAATGTCCCCTAAGACGAAAAAGGAGATAGATGGCATGAGAAGTATTCCTTATGCTTCGGCTGTCGGAAGCCTTATGTATGCAATGCTGTGTACGAGACCGGATATCTGCTTTGTCATTGGCATGGTGTCAAGATATCAAAGTAACCCGGGGAAAGAACATTGGACGACAGTTAAAAACATTCTGAAGTATCTGAAAAGAACTCGGGAAAGAATGTTGGTTTATTAGTCAGATAGTCCAATCCCCATCGGCTACACGGACTCGGATTTCCAATCAGACATAGACTCCAGAAAATCTACCTCTGGTAGTGTGTTTTGCATGGGGGGAGGAGCCGTGACATGGAGAAGCGCCAAGTAAATGCGTCATAAATTCTACCATGGAAGTTTTAATATGTAGCCGCTGCGATGCAACGAAAAAAAGCGGTTTGGCTCAAGAACTTCCTAGTGGACTTGAATGTGGTTCGAATTTGCCAGCCAGAATCATCATTTATTGTGACAATGCCGAGAGCGATTTGCAAATTCAAGGGAACCAAGAGCCCACAAGGCCAGCAAACACATTGAAAGGAAATACCATCTTATACGAGACATCGTTAGAGAGGAGATATAGATGTGGCAAAGATAGCGTCTAAAGACAACCCAGCGAGATCCATTCACAAAGGGTGCGCCTCAATACATTCGAGAGACATGTGGAAGGAATGGATGTCAAGACCGATTTGCTAATCTGCTTTGAGTATAAGTGGGAGAAATTATTAGGTTCGTGTAGGTGACATTTGATGTCACGAATTAAAAACTACACGAGACATGTTTGTAGTATACTTAAAAGCAGACTTTGAGTATAAGTGGGAGATTGTTGGGATTATATTGGAAAGTATGCTTTTTACTTTGTATAATCAAAACTGAATTTCGGACTTATTTTTGAAATAAATTTTTTATCATCGATGCTTTAAATATTATCGAATGTTACATATATTTCTTTGCATAACTGTTCAATAATTAAAGACACGTGTTACATTGTAGTTAATTTAGTGATACCAGATCACAGAAGATTAAATTAACAGTCCCTTGTAACTAAAAGTACGCCATTCACGACCTAGATGGAAATGAACAATCCATCGTGAAAGGTTGAAGTGTAAGTCTCGGATTGGCTTGTCTTGAAAAAGAGATTACACTAGTGCATGGTGATGCAATTGAATAGGACCTCTGAGGAGGATAAATTCTTCAGAACTGAACAAGGAAGAATTAGACCTCAGTGGTTCGTTATTTCTTAATCTTCGTTCCTTAAATAGGATCACGTGTGATTGGTAACTATTACTTTGACTTATCATGGGTAGAGAATCAACGAGATTCAATACATTTTATCTTGGGCAATATTATTGGTCACATGTGATTGCTAAGATTGAATACGGAGAATCGTGTGCAAGTACGCTTGTTCGATTTGCCCCCTAGGGAGGTTCATAAGCTTTATCATACCAAATCTTGCAAGTGGAATTAGTTTCCGGTATGGATAATAATGTTGAACCGTTCCTCGACCAAGGACAAAAGATATTAATTAATGAAAAGCTATTTCAGTGGCTTGAATTAATTAATGGGCTGGATAATCTTAAACACGGAAAATAATAATTGGGAGCCATATTGACTGTAATATGGTTTAAGATGGATAGTACAATATTAATTATGTAGTGGGATTAATTAATATTTATGGGCTTGAATAATATTGTGGCTCAATATTGATAATTCAAGATCCATTGGAAGATCAAATCTTAATTCTCCTAAAGGCCCCCTGAGTAGCCCAACATATAGTCCAATAACTGAAAAGGGTGTTTAAAATAAAATAAATATTGTTGCTTATTTTTTCCTCATTTATTTCGAAATTTATGGATAAAAGGGGAGAAAGATTTTCTTTGAATTTTGTTATGGAATGAAGATATGTATTCTTGGAATACAAGATTATCTTATTAAATTCAAGAAATCTCCCACTTGGTTATCTATAAGAGAATTTCGAAAATTTTGATAAATTAAGGACAAGAAAGATTTTCTTGATTTTCTTGAAAAGATATTTTGGAAGATATGTATTTCTTGAAATACAAGAATATCTCATAAATTCAAGAAGATCCAAATCTTGGAATCTCGACTCATAATTTTCGAAATATCCCATAACAAAGAGTAGGTGGGATTTTGTGGAATATTATAATTATAGAAAAAAAGAATATAGGAGATATATTCAAGATTTCTTGGAGATCAAGAAAAGATTTTCCCACATTATTTTTTGCCATAATTTTCGACCATCTATGCTCTATAAATAGGGGATGATTCTTTCATTCCCAAGTACAATTCCATGTGCTGGAAAAATTAGTAAATCCACAAAGGTGGTGCAACATAATTTATTTTCCTTTTGTTAATTGTTCACAAGTGTCCTACCACCGGATAGTCGAACAAGGATTAAGGGAATACTTGGGAAGTTCTTTTGGTTAGTCTAATCAGCCAAATCACAATCATCCCAAGAGGTACGTTCAAGTAAACTCGTAGAATTCCGCATGCGTAGGATTTACGTGAATTAATTATATGCATGATATGTTGTTGGATTATTATTTGAATTAATATAGGATTAATTCATGCTAGTAATAATTATAAGAATTAAATTTGTATTTAAATATTCAACCCGAATAGATCTGTGTAAATTATTCCCCAACACGCACCACGCCATCAGACGAACACACGAGAGTTCAATAGTGTGCTCGCTCGGGAGCCATGTGATTGTGCTCACCTGGCAGGGCGAGCACCGGGTGAGCACAAGAAGTGATAGACCTAGAGCCATGGACCGGTACATAGACGACCATCAAGAGGCGAACATCCACCCAAATACAGAAGACGAGTATGACTCCCTCAACACGAAGACAAGCCACACGAAGACAAGCCACCTGCTAGGCGGTAACCACCTGGATGACAAATCGGAGACTTCATACCGCCTTTTCAGAGACGATTATGCCGCGCCTCGGGCGTGACAATACTGCGCTTTTGGCGACGATTATGCCCGCCTCTGGCGTGTAACACCGCTTTTTCGGGCGCATTTATTATACCGCCTATTCAACGCGGCACTACCGCCTTTCTACGGCGATTATGCCCGCCTTATTCGGCACTGCACTACCTCGTGACGGCGACGCCAGGTCACCGGTGTGGCAATACCACCTTTCACGACAATTATGCCCCCTCGGTGTGGTAATACCGCTGACCCGATTTCAATTATGCCGCCTCCCTCGGTTGCAATACCGCCAACATGATGATTATGCCCGCCTTTATTCGGCGCCGGGCACTACAAATATTCATTTACAGCGATTATACACTCCGGCCGGTGTGGCAATACCGCTTTTCGGGCGACGACATACCCGCCACTGACCTTTAACCTTGCGCCGCCTTTTGGCGATATTATATCCGCTTTTTTAAAGCGTGGTTTTCTCGACGGGCGACAGTATTCCGGCGAAGCGGCGCTTCACCGCCCGTTCGGCGACAAGATCATTCGCCTCCCGGCGATCATCCGCTTTTTACGACGTTGATTCGCCCGCTTTTTAGGCGCTGGCCTTCCGTGACGGGCGACGCCAGAGATTCGCCGAAAGTGAAGCGCTCACCATCCCGGTGACGAGATCATTCGCTTTCCATTGATGATCATCCACCTTATGGCGTTGATCTGCTTCGCTTTTTAGGTGCGGCGACGAGATCATTCGCCCTCACGGGCGTTTCATCCGCTTTTTTATGGCATTGACCGCTTCGCTTTTTAGGCGTTGGCCTTCCGCAGACGGGCGACGTGTATTCCATCGAAGCGAAGCGCTCGCCATCTCGGCGACGAGATCATTCCCTCACGGCATTCATCCGCTTTTATGGCGTTGATTCGCCTAATTTTTAGGCGCCTTCCGGACGACGTGTATTCCGCCGAAGCGCTCGCTCGCCATCTTGCGACGAGATCATTCGCTTCACGACGTTCATCCGCTTTTTATGGCGTTGATTCGCCCACCTTTTAGGCGCTGGCTTTTACATCGGCGACGATATTCCGCCGAAGCGAAGCGCTCGCCATCCCGGCCGGCGAGATCATTCGCCCCCGGCGATCATCCGTTTTTACGGCGTTGATTCTGTTCGCTTTTTTAGGCGGCGACGAGATCATTCGCCCTCACGGCGTTCATCCGCCTTTATGGCGTTGATTTGCCCGCCTTTTAGGCGCTGGCTTTCCGCATCGACGACGCGTATTCCGCCGAGCGAAGCGCTCCTCGCCATCCCGCCGACAAGATCATTCGCCCTCACGACGTTCATCCGCCTTTATGGCATTGATCTGCCCGCCTTTTAGGCGAATAATCTCTATACAATTAACTGTGCACACCACTCACGAAATGCATCTTATAACACATCAACTGTTTTTGAGAAAAGAAAACGTTCATCAGACGTGAACGAGACACTTCTTTGGCATCTAAGATTGGGTCATATAAATCCAAAGAGGATCCAAAGGTTGGTGAAAGACGGTTCACTAGAGCTTCTCCAAGTTGAACCGTTTCCAACCAGCGAATCATGTTTGGAGGGTAAAATGACCAAGAGGGCATTTGGAGCCAAGGGGAATAGGGCCAAAGAAGTGTTAGAAATCGTTTACACAGATGTGCGTAGTTCAATGTCAACCAAAGCAAGATGAGTTTATGAGTAATTTTATTGATGATTACTCAAGGTACATTTTCCTTATGAAGCATGAATCTGAGACCTTTGAGAAATTCTGAATTTAAGGCTCAAGCAGAGAATCATAGGGAAAAACGAATCAAGTCTCTACGATCTGATCGTGGAGGCGAATATCTCAGCGATGAGTTTTTGAACTACTTATCTGATGAAGGGATTGTATCCCAGCTCACCGCACCCGGAACCTCTCAACAAAACGGGGTTTGCAGAGCGAAGCAACATAATTCTTTTGGAAATGGTTAGATCAATGATGAGTTATACGGATCTTCCCGAGTCGTTCTGGGGTCATACCTTGGAAAACAACGACTTACATTCTGAACTTGGTGCTATCCAAATCGGTTCCCAAAACTCCCAAAGAATTGTGGATCGGGCGCAAGCTTAGTATGAGACACATGAGAACTTTGGGGTGTCCGACCTACATGTTGAACAAGGAAAGGGTAAGTTGGATCCTCGATCGTAATTTAAGGTCATTTTGTAGGATACCCCGAGGGAACAAAAGGGTGTATGTTCTATAGTTCCGAAGATCAAAAGGTGGTAATAAGCACCCACTTTAGATTTTGGAAGAAGACTATATGAACCAAAGAAAACCCAGAAGTGAGATTACCTTAAATGAGCTTAGAGGGCAAACCTCGGTGCCAATCAGTCTTAGATGATGTACCAAACGATCGTTTTCAACCGAGCCTTGTTAGTGGGAGGGTCGTTAGACTGACCCCGAGAGATTCATGGGAATAGGAGAGTCCTCGGACTTGATTCGGACAAGACTTAATCGGACCCATGGACATATGACGAGGCACTCCAAGATAAGGATGCAGATTCTTGGCAAAAAAGAATGAAAGTTTAAATGGGTTCTATGTATCATAATAGAGTGTGGGAGCTAGTCGAACCACTTAATGGGGTCAAACCCATTGGATGCAAGTGGGTATATAAGAGGAAAAGAGGACCGGACGGGAATAAAATAAAATAAATATTGTTGCTTAATTTTCCAAGTATTATTTTCGAAATATATAGATATGTTGGTAGAAAGATTTTCTTTGAATTTTGTTATGGAATGAAGATATGTATTTTTGGAATACAAGATTATCTCATTAAATTCAAGAAATCTCCCACTAGCTTATTTATATAGTAAATTTCGAAAAAGATGAAAATATATTGGGCAAGAAAGATTTTCTTGATTTTCTTGAAAAAATATTATGGAAGATATGTATTTTTTGAAATACAAGAATATCTCATAAATTCAAGAAGATCCAAATCTTGGATTCTTGCACTAAAATTTTCGAAAATCCATATATTAGAGGAAGTGGGATTTTTGTGGAATATTTTAATTATGGGAAAAAGAATATAGGAGATATATTCAAGATTTCTTGGTGACCAAGAAAAGTCTTTTCCCACATTGAAATATCACTAAAATTTCGACCACCCTCCCTCTTATAAATAGGGATGATTAGTTCATTCCCAAGTACAATTCCATGTCTTTGGAAATATTAGCAAATCCACAAAGGTGGTGCAACAAAGTTTATTTTTTTCCTTTTGTTAATTGTTCGACGAAAGTGTCCTTCCAATCGGATAGTTGAGCAAGGGCTAAGGGAATACTTGGGAAGTCCTTTTGGTTAGTCCGTCCGACCAAAAGCCACCGCCATCCCCCGAGAGTGCGTTCACGTAAACCCGCAGATTTCGCATCGTAGGTTTTACGTGGCTTTTTATATGCATGATATGTTGTTGCAATTATTATTTGAATTAATATAGGATTAATTCATGCTAGTAATAATTAATGAATTAAATTTGTATTTAAATATTCACCCCGAATAGATCTGTGCAACTCATTTCCCAACAATACGGGATCCACTGATCATGTTTGTTTCACATTACATGGGTTCAAGCGGACCCGACAACTTAGTGGGAGTGAGGTCCTCATCACACTGGATGATGCTACGAGAGTGGCGGTGAATTAAATGAGAGAGAAGTGCACTGTCTTTTGAAGACAAAGTTTTAATTTTAAGAGATGTTCTTTACGTTCCAAATTTTAGAAAGAATTTGATTTCAGTTTCTAAACTTTTTCATGATGGATATTCGGTTACTTTTAATAAAGTTGTTACCATTTCTCTTTTTGATAAATTTATCTGTCATGGAACGTTGTCGAATAATCTCTATACAATTAATTGTGCACACCACTCACGAAATGCATCCTATAACACATCAACTATTTCCGAGAAAAGAAAACGTTCATCAAACGTGAACAAGACACTTCTTTGGCATCTAAGATTAGGTCATATAAATCCAAAGAGGATCCAAAGGTTGGTGAAAGACGGTTCACTAGAGTTTCTCCAAGTTGAACCAATTCCAACCTGCGAATCATGTTTGGAGGGTAAAATGACCAAGAGGGCATTTGGAGCCTAGGGGAATAGAGCCAAAGAAGTGTTAGAGATCGTTCACACAGATGTATGTGGTCCAATGTCAACCAAAGCAAGAGGAGGTTATGAGTATTTTGTCACTTTTATTGATGATTACTCAAGGTACGGTTATATTTTCCTTATGAAGCATAAATCTGAGACCTTTGAGAAATTCAAAGAATTTAAGGCTCAAGCAGAGAATCATAGGGAAAAACGTATCAAGTCTCTACGATCTGATAGTGGAGGCGAATACCTTAGCGATGAGTTTTTGAACTACTTATCTGATGAAGGGGTTGCATCCCAGCTCACTGCACCCGGAACCCCTCAACAAAACGGGGTTGCAGAGCGAAGAAATAAAACTCTTTTGGAAATGGTTAGATCTATGATGAGTTATGCGGATCTTCCCAAGTCGTTCTGGGGTCATGCCTTGGAAACAGTGACTTACATTCTGAACTTGGTGCCATCCAAATCGGTTCCCAAACTCCCAAAGAATTGTGGACCGGGCGCAAGCCTAGTATGAGACACATGAGAATTTGGGGGTGTCTGGCCTACGTGTTGGACAAGGAAGCTGAAAAATTGGATCCTAGATCAGAATTAAGGTTGTTTGTAGGATACCCCGAGGGAACAAAAGGGTGTATGTTCTATGGTCCCGAAGATCAAAAGGTGGTCATAAGCACCCACTTTAGATTTTTGGAAGAAGACTATATGAACGAAAGAAGACCCTGAAGTGAGATTACCTTAAATGAGCTAAGGAGGCAAACCTCAATGCCAACTGTACAAGATGATATACCAAACGACACACTTACACAACCGGAACCTCGTCGTAGTGGGAGGGTTGTTAAACAACCCGAGAGATTCATGGGAATAGGAGAGTCCTCGGACTTGATTCCCTGACAAGACGAATCAAACCCATGGACATATGACGAGGCAATCCAAGACAAGAATGCAGATTCTTGGCAAACAACAATGAAAGCCAAAATGGGTTCTATGTTTCATAACAAAGTGTGGGAGCTAGTCGAACCACTTAATGGGGTCAAACCCATTGGTTGCAAGTGGTTGTACAAGAGAAAAAGAGGACCGGACGGGAAGGTGGAAACCTTCAAAGCAAGACTAGTGGCGAAAGGTTATACTCAGAAAGAAGGGATCGATTATGAGGAAACTTTTTTTCCCGTAGCCATGCTTAAGTTCATCCGAAATCTCTTATCGATTGCTGCGCATCTTGACTTTGAAATTTGGCAAATGGATGTCAAGACAGCTTTCCTTAACGGAAGTCTTGATGAAGAGATCTATATGCAACAACCCTAAGGCTTCATTGAAAAAGGCCAAGAACACCTAGTTTGTAAGCTCATGAAGTCCATTTACGGACTCAAACAGCATCCATCGAGCTTGGAACCAATGTTTTGATCATGTTTATAAAGTCTTATGGGTTCGATCAAAAATGAGTTTGAAAGTTTGTGTATAAAAAAGCGTGTCGGGAAGCTGCATTGGTATTCTTAGTACTATCGTAGATGACATTCGATCATCGGAACGACGTAAAGGTGTTATCGGGCGTAAGGGCATGACTTTCAAAAGCAGGTTTGATATGAAGGACTTAGGGAAGCGGGGACACATCCTTGGGATCAAGATCACTTTCGAGATCGCAAGAAAAGAATGATAGGCTTATCGCAAGCCTTCATACATAAACATTGTCTTGAAACGATTCGTAATGCAAGATTCAAGAAAGGCTTCATACCTTTTCGGACATGGAATCCATCTATCCAAGAAAATGTCCCTAAGGCGAAAAAAGGAGATAGATGACATGAGAGGTATTCCTTATGCTTCTATTTGTTGGAAGCCTTATGTATGCAATGCTATGTACGAGACCGAATATCTGCTTTGTCGTTGGCATGGTGACAAGATATCAAAGTAACCCGGGGAAAGAACATTGGATGGTAGTTAAAAACATTCTGAAGTATCTGAAAAAAACTCGGGATAGAATGTTGGTTTATCAGTCAGATAGTCCGATCCCCATCGGCTACAAGGACTCGGATTTCCAATCAGACATAGACTCCATAAAATCTACCTCTGGTAGTGTGTTTTGCATGGGGGGAGGAGCCGTGACATGGAGAAGCGTCAAGCAGAAATGCGTCGCAAATTCTACCATGGAGGCGAGAATATGTAGGCTGTCATGAGGCAACGAAAAAGCGGTTTGGCTCAAGAACTTCCTAGTGGACTTGAATGTGGTTCGAATTTGCCCGGCAGAGTCATCATTTATTGTGACAATGCTTGGGAGCGATTTGCAAATTCAAGGGAACCAAGAGCCCACAAGGCCAGAAAACACATTGAAAGGAAATACCATCTTATACGAGACATCGTTTAGAGAGGAGATATAGATGTGGCAAAGATAGTGTCTAAAGACAACCTAGCAGATCCATTCACAAAGGGTCTGCCTCTGAATACATTCGAGAGACATGTGGAAGGAATGGGTGTCAAGACCGTTGCCAATCTGCTTTGAGTATAAGTGGGAGAAATTATTAGGTTCGTGTGGGTGACATTTGATGTCACGAATAAGGAACTACACGAGACATGTTTGTAGTATACTTAAAAGCAGACTTTGAGTATAAGTGAGAGATTTTTGGGATTATACTGGAAAGTATGCTTTTACTTTGTATAATCAAAACTGAATTTCGGACTTATTTACTGAAATAAATTATTTATCATTGATGCTTTAAATATTATCGAATGTTACATATATTTACTGCATAACTGTTCAATAATTCATACGTGTTACATTGTAGTTAATTTAGTGATACCAGATCACAGAAGATTAAATTAACAGTCCCTTGTAACTAAAAGTACGCCATTCACGACCTAGATGGAAATGAACAATCCATCGTGAAAGGTTGAAGTGTAAGGCTCGGATTGACTTGTCTTGACCAAGAGATTACACTAGTGCATGATCGATGTAATGAATAGGACCTCTGAGGAGGATAAATTCTTGAATCGAACAAGAAAAGAATTAGACCTCGATTGGTTCGTTATTTCTTAATCTTCGTTCCTTAAATAGGATCACGTGTGATTGGTAACTATTACTTTGACTTATCATGGGTAAAGAATCAACGAGATTCAATACTTTTTATCTTGGGCAATATTATTGGTCACATGTGATTGCTAAGATTGAATACGGAGAATCGTGCAGAAAGCACGCTTGTTCGATTTGCCCCCTTAGGAGGTTCATGTTTTATCATACCAAATCTTGCAAGTGGAATTAGTTTCCTAAGTATGGATAATAATGTTGAACCGTTCTTGACCAAGGACAAAAGATATTAATTAATGGAAAGCTATTTCATTGGCTTGAATTAATTAATGGGCCGATAATCTTAAACACGGAAATAATAATAGGGGAGCCATATTGATTGTAATATGGGTTAAGATGGATAGTCAATATTAATTATGTAGTGGGATTAATTAATATTTATGGGCTTGAATAATATTGTGGCTCAATATTGATAATTCAAGATCCATTGGAAGGTCCAATCTTAATTCTCCTAAAAGCCCCAAAGAGTAGCCCAACATATAGTCCAATAACTGAAAAAATGTGTTTTAAAATAAAATAAATATTGTTGCTTATTTTTTCCTCATTTATTTATGGATAAAAGGGGAGAAAGATTTTCTTTGAATTTTGTTATGGAATGAAGATATGTATTCTTGGAATACAAGATTATCTCATTAAATTCAAGAAATCTCCCACTTGGTTATCTATAAGAGAATTTCGAAAATTTTGATAAATTAAGGACAAGAAAGATTTTCTTGATTTTCTTGAAAATATATTTTGGAAGATATGTATTTCTTGAAATACAAGAATATATCATAAATTCAAGAAGATCCAAATCTTGGAATCTTGACTCATAATTTTCGAAATATCCCATAACAAAGAGTAGGTGGGATTTTGTGGAATATTATAATTATAGAAAAAAGAATATAGGAGATATATTCAAGATTTCTTGGAGATCAAGAAAAGATTTTCCCAAATTATTTTTGGCCATAATTTTCGACCACCTATGCTCTATAAATAGGGGATGATTCTTTCATTCCCAAGTACAATTCCATGTGCTGGAAAAATTAGTAAATCCACAAAGGTGGTGCAACATAATTTATTTTCCTTTTGATAATTGTTCACAAGTGTCCTACCACTGGATAGTCGAACAAGGATTAAGGGAATACTTGGGAAGTTCTTTTGGTTAGTCTAATCAGCCAGATCACTGTCATCCCAAGAGGTACATTCATGTAAACTCGTAGAATTCCGCATGCGTAGGATTTACGTGAATTAATTATATGCATGATATGTTGTTGGATTATTATTTGAATTAATATAGGATTAATTCATGCTAGTAATAATTATAAGAATTAAATTTGTATTTAAATATTCACCCCGAATAGATCTGTGTAAATTATTCCCCAACACGCACCACGCCATCAGACGAACACACGAGAGTTCAATAGTGTGCTCGCTCGGGAGCCATGTGATTGTGCTCACCTGGCAGGCGAGCACCGGGTGAGCACAAGAAGTGATAGACCTAGAGCCATGGACCGGTACATAGATGACCATCAAGAGGCGAACATCCACCCAAATACAGAAGACGAGTATGACTCGCTCAACACGAAGACAAGCCACCTGCTAGGCGGTAACCACTTGGATGACAAACCGGAGACTTCATACCGCCTTTACGGAGACGATTATGCCCGCCTCCTAAGCGTGGCAATACTGCCTTTTCGGCGACGATTATGCCCGCCTCCTAGGCGTGGCAACACCGCCTTTTTGGCGACGATTATGCCCGCTTACCGGTGGCACTACCGCACTTCCGGCGGCGATTATGCCCGCCTATCAAGATCGCACTACACCTTTCGGCGACGATTATGCCCGCCTCGGTGTAGCAATACCGCTTTTTGACAAATTATGCCGCCTCACCGCAGTAATATCGCCTTTCGGCGACAATTATGCCCGCCTCGCCGGCCTTGCAATCTGGCGCTTTTCGGGCGACGATTATGCCCGCCTATTCGGCGCTGGCACTACCGTCTTCACGGCAATGATTATGCCCACCTCCTCGGTGTGGCAATACCTCCTTTTCGGCGACGATTATTCCTGCTACCGATCTTCGGCACTTCTCGCCTTTTAGAACAATTATGTCGCCTTTTAGGCGGCGATAACCTTCGCGTCGGCGACGCGTATTCTGCCGGGAGCGCTCACCGCCATTCGGCGACGAGATCATTCGCCCTCCCGATCATCGCCTTTACGGCATTGATTCGCCGTCTTTTTAGGCGCTGACGCCCGCGATCGGCGGCGCGGTATTCTCCCGAGTGAAGCGCTCCTCACCATCCCGGCGATGAGATCATTCGCCCTCCCGGCGATCATCACCTTTATCGTGGTTGATTTGTTCGCTTTTTTAGCGTCGCGACGAGATCATTCGCCTCACGGGCGCTCATCCACCTTTTATGGCGTTGATCGCCCGCTTTTTAGGCGCCGCCTTCCGTGACGGGCGACGTGTATTCCATCGAGCGTAAACGCCTCGCCATCCATGATGAGATCATTCGCCTCACGGCGTTCATCCGCTTTTTACGGCGTTGACCGCCAAAATTTTTTAGCGCTGGCCTTCCGCGACGGGCGAGTATTCCGCCGAAGCGAAGCGCTCGCCATCTTGGCGACGAGATCATTCGCCTCACGGCGTTTATCCATTTTATGGCATTGATCAACCCACCTTTTAGGCGCCGGCTTTACATCGGCGACGATATTCCGGCCGAAGCGAAGCGCCTCGCCATCCCGGCCGACGAGATCATTCGCCCTCCCGGGCGATTATCCGCTTTTTATGGCGAGATTGATCTTCACGGCGTTTACCTTTTATGGCGTTGCGACGAGATTATTCCACTGAAATAACCCTCACGGCGTTCATCCGCCTTTATGGCGTTGATTTGCCCGCCTTTTTAGGCGCCGGCGTTTTCCGCGACGGGCGATGCGTATTCCGGAAAGCGGCGGTGCTTCGCATCATCGCCGACGAGATCATTTACGCCTCACGGCGTTCATCCGATTTTTATGGCGTTGATTCGCCTCGCTTTTTAGGCGCTGCTTTTTCGTGACGGCGGCGTGTATTTCGCTAAGCGGCGCTCTCGCCATCCCGGCGACGAGATCATTCGCCCTCCCGATGATCATCCGCCTTTATGGCGTTGATCTGTCCGCCTTTTAGGCGTACGATGAGATCATTCGCCCTCACAGAGTTCATCCTCTTTATGGCGTTGATTCGCGCCGCTTTTTAGGCGCGGCTTCGCGACGGCGGCGTGTATTCCATCGAAGTGCTCCTCGCCATCCCAGCGACGAGATCATTCGCCCTCACGACGTTCATCCACCTTTATGGCGTTGATCTGCCCGCCTTTTAGGCGCTGGCCTTCCACATCGGCAACGTGTATTCCGCCGAGCGAAGCGCTCCTCGCCATCTCGGCGACGAGATCATTCACCCTCACGGCGTTCATCCGCCTTTATGGCGTTGATCTGCCCACCTTTTAGGCTTTGGCTTTCCAAATCGGCGGCGACGATATTCCGCCGGCGGCGAAAGCTCCTCGCCATCCCAGCTGACGAGATCATTTCGCCCTCCGACGTTCATCCGCTTTTTACGGCGTTGATCTCGTCCGCCTTTTAGGCGTGCGACGAGATCATTTGCCCTCACGGCGTTCATCCGCCTTTATGGCGTTGATTTGCCCGCCTTTTTTTAGCGCGGGTTTTCCGCCGACGGGCGACGCTGCGTATTTCGCCAAAGCGGCTCACTCGCCATCCCGCCGACGAGATCATTCGCCCATGGCGTTCATCCACCTTTATGGCGTTGATCTCGCCCGCCTTTTAGGGCGGCTTTTCCGTGACGGCGATGTGTATTACGCAGCAAGCGCCCGCCATCCGGCGGCGAGATCATTCGCCCTCCCGACGATCATCGCTTTTATGGCGTTGATCATTCCACCTTTTTAGGCGCGACGATGAGATCATTCGCCCCTCACGTAGTTCATCCTCTTTTATGGTTTTTGATTTGCCCGCCTTTTTAGCGTGACCTTCGCGATCGGCGACGTATTGATTCACCGAATAACGCGCTCTCGCCATCCCGGCGACGAGATCATTCTCCCTCACGGTGTTCATCCACCTTTATGGCGTTGATCTACCCGCCTTTTAGGCGTTGGTCTTCCGCATCGGCGACGCATATTCCGCCGAGCGAAGCGCTCCTCGCCATCCCAACGACGAGATCATTCGCCCTCCCGGCGATCATCCGCCTTTATGGCGTTGATCTGTCCACCTTTTAGGCGTGCGACGAGATCATTCGCCCTCACGGCGTTCATCCGCCTTTATGGCATTGATTTGCCCGCCTTTTAGGCGCTGGCTTTCAGCATCGACGACGTGTATTCCGCCGAGCGAAGCGCTCCTCGCCATCTCGGCGACGAGATCATTCGTCCTCCCGGCGTTCATCCGCATTTACGGCGTTGATCTTCCCGCCTTTTAGGCACTGGCCTTCCACGTCGATGATGTGTATTCCGCCGAGCAAAGCGCTCCTCGCCATCTCGACGACGAGATCATTCACCTTCCCGACGTTCATCCGCCTTTACGACGTTGATCTGCCTGCCTTTTAGGCGCTGGCCTTCCGCATCGGCGACGCGTATTCCGCTGAGAGAAGCACTTCTCGCCATCTCGGCGATGAGATCATTCGCTCTCACGGCGTTCTTGACTTTTTTCTGGCGTTGATCCGCCTGGGCTTTTTAGGCGCCGGCTCGTTCGGCGAGCCATGTCAAGAAGACACGCTTCATCTCGGCGGGGATCCCATCCGGTTCTCTCCCGATGAGCCATGTAAAGACACTTTCATCCCGGCAGATCCCATCGGCTCTCTCCGATGAGCCATGTTCGAAAGACTCCGCTCATCCCGAGGGATCCCATCCGCTCTCTCCGATGAGCCATTTCAAGACTGCTCGCCATCCCGGCAGATCCCATCCGCTCTCTCCGATGAGCCATTTCAAGACCCGCCATCCCGGAAGCGAGGATCCCATCCGCTCTCTCCGATGAACCATTTCGAAGACCCGCTCATCCCGGCGGGATCACATCCGCTCTCTCCGATGAACCATTTTCGAAGACTCGCTCATCCCAAAGCGAGGATCACATCCGCTCTCTCCGATGAGCCATTTTAAGACACCGCTCATCTCGGCAGATTCCATCTGCTCTCTCCGATGAGCCATTTTTGAAGACCTGCTCATTCATAGCAGGATCCCATCTGGCTCTCTCCGATGAGCCATTTCTGAAGACCTGCTCATCCCGAGCAGGATCCCATCTGGCTCTCTCCGATGAGCCATTTCTAAAGACCTGCTCATTCCGAGTAGGATCCCATCTGGCTCTCTCTGATGAGCCATGTCTGAAGACCTGTTCATCCCGAGCAGGGTCCCATTCGGCTCTCTCTTACGAGCCATCTTTGAAGACCTGTTCATTCCGAGCAGGATCCCATCTGGCTCTCTCCGATAAGCCATCTCTGAAGACCTGCTAATCCCGAGCAGGATCCCATCTGGCTCTCTCTAACGAGCCATTTCGAAGACCTGCTCATCCCGAGCAGGATCCTACCGAGCTCTCTTCGACGAGATATCTCTGAAGACCATTTTCCCACGGACACATAAAAAAAAGCTAAATGCGATGGGGCTTACACAGAATTACGAGCCTGAAAAAAGACTCAGACGACGGGCTCCCCTCGGCACGGGCACAAAAAAAAAAAGACTCAGACGACGGGGGCTTACCTCAAAGCACGAGCCACAGAAAAAGACTTCGTCTGACGGGGGCTCACCTCGAAGTACGAGCACAAAAAGACTTCGAGGGATGGGGCTCCCCTCAAAATCTGAGCATAGAAAAGACTTCAGACGACGGGGTTCACTTTGAAGCACGAAAGCAAAAAAAGACTCTCAGACGATGGGGCTCCATTGAAGTACGAAAGCACGTAAAAGACAGAGATGGGCTCCCTTGAAGTGACGAGTACGAAAAAGTCTCAGACGACGGGTTTCGCCCCCTCGGCACGAAAGCACGTAAAAGACTTCAGACGATGGGGTTTTCCGGCACGAAAGCACGTAAAAAGACTCAGTAGACAATGGGGCTCGCCTCGAAGTATGAGCACAGACCAGATCGATGTCGAGAGAAGGTAAGATCCTCTATGCAGGGGCTCATTCTGAACGATCAAGATCTCGAGAGAAGACTCGAGCAAGCTCTGAGGCAAACAATGTGATTTGCAGATGCAACAAAAGATAAAATCCGGTCGAGACATGAAACAAGATCGAAGCTCAACAACGCCACAAAACCCGATCTTGGGGGCTATTGTTGTCACCAGATTTATCACACGTCAGCACCAGATTTATCACACGTCAGCAAGACAAATTATCACCCGTCAGCAGGGCCCACAAAGACATGAATCGAACCGACCCGATAGGAGGTCAAGAGTCACACGGAAGATGATTTATCGTGCTTTACGCATATGTTTTGTCATGCTTTATGCACATGATTTGTCGTGCTTACGATTTGTCGTGTTGGTCCTCTTTATATAAAGGACCTCACCCTTCATTGTAAAAAAAAGAAACTCTGGAATGTTTCCCTCATT
This sequence comes from Stenogyne calaminthoides, assembly GCA_037126765.1. Lineage (NCBI taxonomy): Eukaryota > Viridiplantae > Streptophyta > Magnoliopsida > Lamiales > Lamiaceae > Stenogyne > Stenogyne calaminthoides. Next base: position 31,935,794 of record JBBCBC010000018.1, read on the forward strand.
CCATTTATATACCAACAACCATATTTTAGGGAAGAACTACGATTCTTCCCGCAGTATTCTTGTTCGATTACTTATTTGTTTGGTGGTCAAATTCAACAAGCCACATCAGAATCGTTAATTATTTGACTGTCAACAGTTGTCAGATCTGTTAGTCGACCAACATTAATTGGGTTCCAGATCGCATGAACTAGCGCCATTTGAGAGGCTCTACCTTTTAAATTTGTATCACTCTTTCATCGTCCGTTGTCCTTCTAGATCGTGTGGCCCCTGATTTCTCTCCTTAATTCAGAGTCTTTGTTTTCTCTCTTTAGTTAAGAGTCTTGGTTTTGTTGTTCTTCATGTTGTCTTGTGAAAGTCATCTTTTGGCTTCAAGTTTTTGACACGTAGAATTCAGAATTTAAATCAGAAAAAGTGAAACAGTCAGTAGTAGGGGTGGGGTGGTGGTGTCAGTGAAGATACAACGAAGATGACTTGTAAAGCTATACTCCCTCCATCCCAAGAGAACCGCAACACTGAAAACGGCGCGCAAACCAATGAGAAAAGTGAAAAGTGGGTTTGAGTGTAATAAAGTAGGGGTATTGTGGGTAATTAAAGGTGGAAATTTTGACGTTTAGTGGGTTTGAGTTGAAATAAAGAAGGGATATGAGTGTAATAAAGTATGGGTATTGTGGGTAATCAAAGGTGGAGATTTTGACTTTTAGTGGGTTTGAATTGAAATAAAGAAGGGATATGAGTGACAATTTTGAAAATAAAATAATTTTGTGAGGGTATTAGTATTGTGTGTTATTTCCATTTTGGGAGTGTTGCAGTAAAGTTGAGACGTCCAAATAAGACAAATGTTGCAGTAATCATGGGACGGAGGGAGTATTAAAGTTGCATAGTGATTACGTGATTTGTCTGCTTCGTAGAAAAACTAATGATTTAGCTCATCGTTTTGTTAGGGCATTTTAATCAATCAATTCTCAAGTCTTTATTATTACATCGAGCCTCCAACGATTATTGTTGTGGATGACCTTCTCGGTAGTTATTGTTCTTACATTTCATAAGTTATACTCCTTCCGTCCCATTTCAATCTTCAAGTTTACAGTTTTCTCGTGTTTTAGCGAACGAGTTTTTTATTAGTACTTGAAATGATAAAGTAATTTTTAAAGATGCATGCAATAGATGAGAAGTAGATCTATAATACCCCTCTTTAAAAATCACTTTATCATTTGAAATACTAATAAACAACTCGCTCACAAAAACTCGATAATAAAGCAGGTGTGGAGATTGAAATGGGACGGAGGGAGTAATTGTTATTATTTTTTTTTTAAATAGTAGTATTAAAGGTTGTGTTATTCACCAACCAGTAGTATTAAAGATTAAAAATAAATCATAACTTATTGAATATTAATTAGTTATTTAATAAATTTTGAATTACAAAAATAAAGTTTATAGAAATTTTATTAATAAATAATATTTTAAAATATAAATTTACTCGTTAAATTATCACATTATAAATATTGATTTTAGACGAGCATCTAATTATTTATGGAGATAATACTGTATTCTCTTTTTAAAAATTACTCCCTACCGATTTAAAATCTTTTGCTTGAATCAACAGATTTACATTTCCAGCACACTTGTTTTTTTAGTTCAATTCGACGGTTTTTCCCATGCACACCTTGAATCCTTGATGGCAATGGCAATGTATTTGGTATTGCAAGACAATTCTGTATCTTTTTTTTTGGACTTGGGAATTTTATTGGGCCTGTTGGGCCGGTTTCTGTTTAGAGAAGCATTGCTCTTTTCTTTTTCCCCCTTTGATATAGATCTTGGTCATATATATTGGTTTGTAAGTACATTACCAAGTTTTATTTTGGCAGTCTTTTGTGTCTAGGTGTTTAAAGCCCAATAGAGGCTATTTTTGGTTAAGACATCTTTACGACTCATTTTTTCCCGTTTAACACTTACATTAACTATATTTTTGTTATATATAAAAACTATCACTATTATATATATAAAAAAATATTGTTTAAAAATATAAAGTATTTTTTAAACAGTGAGAGTTTTTGTGCATAACCGTAATAATTTTTATGCATAACAGTGCTACTAAAAAAATTGAGTTCACCGTGAACTCGGTTCGCACAAGTTTGAAAAAAAAAGTTATTTGGTCCCGTAACTTTACTGTAATCCGTTTTTCATCCCAAAAAATTTAACTATCCAATTTTGATTCCTAACTATCTCGATTGTCCAATTTTGGTCCCATTTTTGCCCAAAAAAGATTTTTTTATCATTTTCGGTCATGAGCAAGTCACGTATCGATTAAAATTGCAGGTTTTCGAGCTCGTAGCTGATGTGGATACTGACTGTTAAAAGAAAAGTTCATTTAAAAAAAAAAATAGAAATAACAAGAAAATTTCTCCTAAGTGAGGAAAAATGAATTTTTAGCGTCCATGTAAACTACGAACTTGGGAAAACCCAATTTTAATCGGCACGTGGCTTGCGCCTGATTAAAAAAAAATAAAATTTTATGTTTTTTGATAAAAAATGGACCAAAATTAGATAATTAAATTTTTTGGGACGAAAAATGGATAACTGGAAAGTTATGGAACTACAAAACTTACTTTTTTTCTCCACAAGTTTTTGTCTTTTTTCCCCTACTTTTGTATTTAATTGTAATTTGATTGAATGGTTGGAAATTTTAGAAAAATTCCAAAAATAAAAATATATATATACACAATAAAATAACAAAAGAAAATTACTTGAGGTGTGCTAAAAATGCACTTTCCTTAAAGATTTACCCATAGCAATCTCCAAAGATTCAACAAATTTTTTAGGATATATATAGAATTAGAAGCAACCAAATAATATAAATCCAATAAAAAGAGAATATAAGAAAGAAAGATTTATGCAAAGTATAAATGCACCTATATGAGTATGGAGTGGGGTCATACCTATGAGACTGTGACTAAATCTCTAGAGTATGTTCGTTTCGCGACTATCCCGGTGGACTTTGGACTTTACAATCTCAAACCCCTATTTGTTTTGAGAATTAAAGTAATGGTTTTGAAATCCTATTAATTCTACTTTACCTCATAACCTACCACTACTCTATTTTTTATTCTCTCAATACACTCACATCATCTACTTTTTTATTCTCCCAATAGTCAATACATTCAAAATAATATAATAATATCACATCAATCATACTTTTCCACCATCATACCCTATAAAATCCATAACAAACATACATCTTAATTATTCATCAAGATTTTGAAATCCTAGAACTTCAAAGTCCTGATTTCCCACGCCCACTGTAAGCCTAAAACGAACATACCCTAAGGGTATGTTTGTTTCCTGACTACTACGGACGGACTTTGGATTTTATAATCCTAAATACCCCTTATTCCAATACTCCACAAAAGTATTTTAAAACCCTATTTAATCCACCCCTAATACCTACTATTACATCATATACCCTATTTACCCAACATTTTCTTTGGTATAATAAAAGCCCACAAATTTTATTACTTTTACACAATTTTCAACACATCACATTCATTCAATCATTACAACAATAATATAATAATACAAATTAATCAACTTTTTCTTTATCCTCCATAATCATACCCTATAAAATCCTCAAACACACATATAATTACCTTTTTATTAGAATTTTAAAATCTAAGGACTTTGAAGTCCAGAATTTCGCACTCCCACTATAAGTCCGAAACGAACATACCCTAAAGCACTCATGAATAATCAGCCACAGACATGACCTATTATTTGGTTGCATTTATCTATGACAATAAATAATACACTGCATAAATCATTCTTTCTTCTATTCTCTTTTTACATATTTATATTATTTGATTGATTTTGATTCTATGTTTATCTTAGAAGACTTGTTGAATCCTAAACAATTGTTAAGAGTAAATTCTTAAAGACAATGCATTTTTAGAATGCCTCAAGTGATTTTCTTTTGTTATTTATTGTATATTTTTTTTTTCTTTTGATTTTTTAAGTTTTTTTTAAAATTTTCAACATATTATGTAATATTTAATTAATTTTCATCGAAGTGTATGATATCAAGTATAAGAGTTATTTTCCTATAGACTAGTTGCACAGTGCACAATATCATAAAATGTGATTTGACCAAAAATTTGAGGTAAAGCGTGAATGTTTTTATAACTGATATGCACATGATAAGATAATTGAAATGCAGCAATAAACACGTATACCCGGTGCATGTGAGACTTGATATTAATATAAATAATATTTTTATGAGAAATTTTTATGTTAGATCGTCTCATTTTACGATCTTTATCACTTTCTATTGTTAGACTTGGAGTCTTTTTAATGGTAAAATATATCTTTTTTTTTTCAAAATAGTACGTAAAATCTATCATTTGAGGTTAAAATTTGAAAATTGATATGCTTCGTTTAAATAGTGATAATTTTTGGATTTGGTTGGTAAAATAAAATAAAACATAGTGATAATTTTTCTATTGAAAAGTGATATGTGTAGTTTTTTCTTAGATTTATTATATGTCATAATAAACTTGGATTCGTCATTATCACAATTTACTAATAGATAAAATAAAACTTTCTTAAATTAATATTTGATAAATTAATAATCTCTCAAAGATAATAATTTTTTATATCCAACACGTACCCTTTAAGTAAATTGATAATTTCGATATAATTAATAAGACAATAATTTTCCCGAAAACCCTTACATAAATTTATGGTCCCTTCAATATCATAAATTAATAATCTTTTAAAATTGTAAAAATAACTAGGATAATTTAGCAAAATATAAATACATCAAATAGCAAACTTATGTTCGTAATATTTAGTTCTAGTACATTAAATAACTATATACAGGTTTTAGTGTTTATGAATCATATTTGTTCAGAAATAAATTTATAGTATTTAGTCCTAGTTCAAATATATCAAATAATTAAATTCAACTGTACATATCATTTTTGTTCTAATGAGTATTTAATATTTATAAATTTTTCTCTATGTAATTAAATGTAAGTTAGCTAAATATAAAACTCTCTTTTAATATTATATTATTAATTTATCGATTAATAACATCTATCTAAATTAATAAAATCTCACAGTCTCGACCTTTGAACAATCCATTTTCTTCTAGAGGCAACTTATAAATGACAAAGTATAGAGTGAACTAGTTTCACACAAGAATCTGTATAATTGATTAAGAAATGTGATTTATATTATTAAAGTGTATTAATTGTGATAATTGAAAGGTGTGATTTATACTATCGTAGAGGATATTAATAGTGATAACTGAATGATGTAAATTATATTATAAAAAAATATTAATCATGATAATTGAAAAGTGATGTAGGTAAAAAGTAACTTAGTGTCACGATCAATAAGTTTTACATACCAACCGCATATAAATATATATTTTTAAAAGCAAAATTATAAATATTTGATAGCACGTTGGAACCAATTCCCACGTCCTTAACCGTTTTTCTCGTAACCTTTTCGTTTCTCGATTCATTTATCTCATCAAGTGTATCACCGCAGATCCAATCACATTCCCCAAAATGGCGACAATGGAAAGCTTGATTGGCTTAGTGAATAGAATTCAGAGGGCATGCACTGTCTTAGGCGACCATGGCGGCGAAGGCACCTCTCTCTGGGAAGCCCTTCCCTCCGTCGCCGTCGTCGGCGGCCAGGTCTTATATATATATGTGCATATTTCGCATTTTTTTTTCAATTATTTCCTTTTTAAAATTAGTATCATATTCGCTGATTTTGTTGGAATTGATGTAGAGTTCGGGAAAATCATCGGTTCTCGAGAGCGTCGTAGGGAGAGATTTTCTTCCCCGGGGATCCGGTAAGGTCTCCATGTTTTTGGGTTTAGTCCTGTTCGTGTTGTTTTGGTTTCTTTTGATGGAGATTGGTTTATCAATCTATTCTGCTGTACAGCAATAAGTATTGTTGAGCCATTGCTTGAAATATGCCGTGCTAAATTTGAGAACATAATGCTTGTAGATTCGCATTTACATTTGTATTGTAGAATGATTAATTGATTGATTAAGCATTGGTGTTAGTTACTCCTTTTATAGTAATAGTTTTCTGTCAAACTGAGTACCGTTGGAGATTGTTAATTGATCCTATCTGTTGAAAATATTGACGATTTCACATGTATTTGTCCACATTGAAATGTTGACGAAGTGAGACTAGCTTATAAGTCTACTGGCTACATCTCCTATCAACAATTGGTTTTAGGATGAAACTCACTAGGGGAGTGGTTAGTCTTCGGACTCTCCACATATTGGGTGCGTTTCAATGTGTGGGACCCCACCAGGCCCCTCGATTTCTACACTATTGAGTGTCTACTTTGACTCATGATGTGTTGCAAGTTTAGTAACTATGTCACTCGGGACATTTTGCACTACTTTTCATTATGATTAGTAACTACAACACTCTTTCTATATGCTGACTTGGTGAAATTCAATCAAGGATCGATTCCTCCCTTTGTATTGTTAAATTTGATTATGCCAATCTCCAAAATGGTATGGCCTGGATGAGAGCTAAAAAATACTTACTATCACCTGATATGTAATAAGCTAGCTTCTACAATTTTGGACGAAATATATATAATAATGAAATAATATGAAAACACTAAGTGAATATAGAGCTATCAGTTACTCAATGACAAGATAATTTTTCATGGCTACATATTAGACTGGTTTACCCTCCCGTTCCATGACCTAGAATATAGATTATATGACTAATCAGATCTCAGTTAGGATAAAGAACCGGAATACTCTGACTGTTGGGTTATAAAGCCTGAAGTACTGGTCCACAGTTGGTGCTGCGTTATTTTTTTGGGTATAAATAGCTCCCATCTCTCAAAATTTAGTTAATATTCTGGCTCGGTAGTGCCCACAGATGTAGTCAATTCTTGACGAATTTGGTAAACAATTTCATGTCTTTTATGGTGTTATTTCGTTTTTCCTCTTCTCCATAATCGCGCTTTTCTCAACACCGACACCGTCTGATAATACTATTTTTTATTTTACAATTTAGGGCTGTAAATGAGTCGAGCCGAGTCGAACGTATAGTAGTTCAAGCTTGTTTGAAAAGTTATGGAGCTTTGAAATCAATGTTTGAGCTTGTTTGATAATTAATCGAGTCGAGCTCGAATGAGCTTTAATTGAGTCGAACATGAGTCGAGCTCGAGTACTTTGATAATTTTACACTTGTTTTATCTTTTTTTTCCTTATTGAGCTCGAGCGAGCTTCAAACTTTTGCCGAACATAAAAACATTTTCAAGCTTGTTTGATATCAATATCGAACCAAGTTCAAATGAGATTTTACTGAATGATCCCGAGTCGAGTATCGAATAGCTTGGTTTGATTTTCACCCCTATTTACAATAATAAATTAGCTTAGCGAACAGAGATATAGTTATAATCTTATTAAATGTATAGAATTACTGATCTGGAGTGTGATTCTTTGTCAATAATTGCAATCATATGTTTTCAATGTTGTCTTTAAGGCATTGTGACGAGGAGGCCATTGGTGTTGCAACTCCATAAAACAGAGGGAGGGGTAGAGTATGCAGAGTTTCTACATGCACCAAAGAAGAAATTTTCTGACTTCGGTATGTTAATTTTCATTCACCTTTCTTTCTTGTTTGTTTTTTTTTTTTTTTGTTTCTATTTCGTGTTAAATTCTTGAACGTAACTGATCTTGGTATATTAGTTGTGATTCACTTTTTTTGTTTCCTTTTTTTCTTATCTTTTACTGTTTTAAGTACTGAGACTGTAGGACATAGATTTTCACATTGAGTGGATGATTAAACTCTTTTTGAGCAGCATTCTACCACTGATATCTATTTGAAAGTAGGTTTATGTTTCTGGTTTCAAAATATCTCCTAGCATGTTCATGTACATGTTGACATTCTTTAGAGCTCAGGAAGATGTTTCATAGAAGGTTAGGCGGTAGAGAGAAGGGTGCATTAGGAAGCAGAAATCATAATTCATGAAAGAGTAATATTTGAAAAACTATTTCATTCTGATACATAAAAAGTTCATAAAGATATAATACTTATGCAAGATTTCAATTACTTTTTATACAACTAAAATTGCATGACTAACATACTGACCATATGAAGTGGATCTATAGCAATATTTCCAATAATTTCCATGCCAATGAGGCAATCAATCTATCGACATGCATGTGTTCATTGCTGTTTCTGACAAGTAACACGGAACTTATTCAATTTCTTCTCCTTTTGATATTTTCGTTGTCAGTAAAAAGTTTAAGCATCAAATAAGCTTAGGATGTTTGTATCTTTGATTGATATTTCGACCTTCTAACACAATCACTCATGATCTTGCACAAAATAAATATCATGACAGCATGCTTTATGTAGAGTATATCCAACTCATGACACTGTGGAAATAACTATTTTCGTCAACATCAACTATAAATTGGTTTATTTTCCATAAGTCTCCTTCTTAGTTTATGTGAAAGAAACTTTAGAATATGAAAATTTTCTATGGAGGACAAATTTAAAGGTATTCCTCTTTAGAACCACATGCTTTAAGTAGAATAGATTGCTTAGGAGGTCGATAAGAGGAGGTTTGTTGTAGCATTATTAACAGCTTGTAAACTACCTTTTAACAAAGCTGCTAAGTTGCTCTGTAAGTTATAAGCAGCATGCAAGCTTCTTGTCATTAATCTCCTCGCCATGGACAAATTAGGTTTAATGTAATATTAAGAAACTAATTTGTAATTTTTCTAGTTTTCATAAATTAAGCAGTTACCATCTATAGAGTTAATTACATATCTAGCACAGTGTGTGGAGTTTTCCAATATATAGACCTGGTTTGTTCTGGTGCTGTAACTTTGCTTAAAATCATTGGATAGGTATCATGGAACTCCTGTCTCTAGATCTCATTCATTTTTTGTAATATTGTGTGCAATATGAGACTTTTGAAATAGGAGCTAGTCCTCTTTGTGACCTTGTTTATCAACTTTGTATTCAGGCTAAGAGTGTGATATCCAATCTACTATCTTATAGGAGAAAATTTCATACTATGCTATTAATGATTTGGGAAAACTAAGAGGAAGATAGTATTGCATGTGCTGAAACATATATTATATCACTGGAATATGTGTAACATAACCACCTTGCTTAAAATTAAAGAGAGAATTATAGAATCTAAAAATATTGAAAAGACATTGTTACTTTTTCTTTAAATTTTTTCAGGAAATGTTTATATAATATCTTCAATATGGAGCATCCAATCTAATGATGTGGAGTTAGTGCAGTTCTATAATATTACTGATCATGACTCCCCTCTGAAGTTGCCTTAGAAGTACAATGCCCATGTTTTGATTGCATATGTATAGATGTTAGATATTTATTCTGCCTTGAATTTTTTATTCATAAATAGGCAATTTTTGGATAGTGCAGCTGCTGTCACTAAAGAGATATCAGATGAGACAGACCGCATAACAGGGCAATCCAAACAAATTTCAAATGTTCCTATCCACTTGAGCATTTATTCTCCTAATGGTTTGTCACTTTCTACCTTATTCAATCTCGGCTTCAGTTGTCTTGCTTAGTTTAGAACATGGAATAAATCTTGGTATATTCTTTGGATATTCTTTTCTAACCCTGGATGAAAAATCAAGGTATACTGTATCTTCTGACTTCTGAGTAATATGTTACATATTCTAATCATTTAAATTGTTATGCCACCTTTAACTCTGCACCCATCCAGGATAATGATGCTTGTTGTGTTGAAGAATAGATGGAAATGATTTATACAACGAGTGCTTTAATCTATAGTTTATTCTTTCATGAATTACTTTATATGAAGCTTGATAAATATATGTTGCTAGTTGGGAGAATTGCGGTCACATATTACTAATTGACAAAAAATCAGATAGACTAGAACCTGTTGGTTGATAACTCTTTGTTTGAGATACGGATTATCTTACCCACCAGTAACGGCAGTTTAACATGATTTCGGATCATACGAATCACAGTAGTTTAGACAAATCCCTTCTCCAATTTATGTGCTTATCCTAGTTGACAGAGAACTTGGATTTTTGCAGGTGATTTCTTGGTCGTATTGATAAATAACTGATATTTCTCCGATTGAAATAATTTCTTTATTAGCATGGTTGTTTATTTTTTTCAATTATTTTTATGACAAATGTGTCATTGCTCTCTCTTTTCTCTTGACTTTATTCATCCATTGGTTCTTTCTGTTTGATAATCTAGTGTGTATGTTTTTTCTGTTGCAGTCGTAAATTTAACACTCATTGATCTCCCGGGATTGACGAAGGTAGCCGTAGGTAAACACCAAACTGCTAGCCTCATTGAAACAAAATTAGCATTCCTTTTATGGCGCTTTTTTCTTGTAATTATATGATAAATAGATTGGTACAAATTTTTAACTCTCCAGAGGGACAGTCAGAGACCATTGTTGAAGATATAGAAATGATGGTCCGATCTTATGTTGAGAAGTTAGGAAAACTACATTAACATCAGTACTTTGAGCATAGGATATTACTCATTAGTGTTTTGTTTTCACTTTCGTTTTGATTATTAATGCTTCTGCTTTAGTATTGCAAGAACCAGACAATTGAAATTTCCATTTCTAATTGAATTCATAAAATGAACCCTTCAAATGAGTGTTTTGTTATTTGGAGTAACCTAAATTGTGGATGGAACTCAGTGTCTGTATTGTGGCCACCTGATCTTTGTTTCCTACTGGATTTGTTTTATATAGTGGGTATAACTTGATGATTCCATCATCTTTCATGTCGGCTTGAATTTGTTAGCTTCAAAGTCTTGCATGGTTAACTGTCAGCACCTGAACTATTCTTCCTCATATCTTTTCTTCTTTGAATGATCACTTTTGCAGCCAAATTGCATTATTTTGGCTATTTCTCCTGCTAATCAAGATATAGCAACCTCCGATGCTATAAAGCTTGCAAAAGAAGTTGATCCAACAGGTAACCCTCCCCCACAATTTGGCTGCTACTTCTCTATCTGTTTGCTTATGTGTGTATGTACACATGGTGTGTTTTTGACAATCATTTGTCTGAAATCACTTTTTTTTTTTAAATCTTAGGTGAAAGGACATTCGGAGTGTTGACAAAACTTGATTTGATGGATAAAGGAACCAATGCACTTGATGTATGGCTTGTCATTATTTTTCTCTTAATTATGACTTCGAAACCTATAATATATTTATTCCCATTATTTCCATCTTCCATTTCTTGCAACGTTAATTGCGATCTGTTTTACATTGAATTTTATTCCTCCTTAAGGTACTTGAAGGTAGAGCATACAGGCTCATGCATCCCTGGGTAGGGATAGTGAACCGTTCGCAAGCTGAGATCAACAAGAATGTCGACATGACCACTGCACGTCAGAAGGAGATAGAATATTTTGAATCCAGCCCAGAATATGGGCATTTGAGTCATAAAATGGGCTCGGAGTATCTAGCGAAACTTCTGTCTGAGGTATGCAAACCCACAATTGGAATCCATTGTTTATCCTTTGAAATTTTATTTTTCTCTTAATTTCTTATGAATTATGATTTAAGTAAAATATTATATGAATGTATTTCATCTTTCTTTGACATGCATCAGCATTTGGAGAGAGTCATTAGGCAGCGCATTCCCAGCATTATAGCCCTGATCAATAAGACAATTGATGAGCTCAATGCTGAATTGGATCGTATTGGCAGGCCTGTTGGGGTAGATGGAGGGGTAATAGCATGAGCCACATAAACTTTTATTAGCCGATGAGGTGAGTGATATGCTGTTTTCAATCTGAAGTCTTGTACCTTGATGTACAGGCACAGCTCTACACGATTTTGGAAATGTGTCGTGCATTTGATAAGGTTTTCAAGGAGCATCTAGATGGAGGGTAATGCTCGTGTTTTCCTCATATGCATATAATTAACTGTTTTGGTGAAACATATTTTTCTACTGTAGTCAACAAATATGTTCTGTTCTGACCTCTTAACAGAATGAAAATAACAAAGATGATTTAAGTTTAGAAAATATATGGTGACAAAAACTAAATTAGCACATAGCCTTTGACATTGAATAAGAAATACACACAACGACTGTCACATCTTTTGTATATAGGAAATCATTACATGAGGAAATACAGAGATTTAGATTATTGGCTATTACATGTTTTGGTATAGTGATTTAATTAGGCTAATGAAGCTCTTCATTGGTGTTTCTTGCCATCATTTGGTAAGCAATTTAACACTTCGAGAGCGTTGGGGACAACCAATTAGTCTATTTGTTGTCGAAAATGAAACTGTAGGCTCACAAAACTCTCTCATTTGTTGGACATGGTAATTGTTAATCTGTATGGTATATTAAAAGTCCCAGTGCTTGTGTCCAAATTCTCAGCTTTTATGTGCATGCTGAATATTAAAAACTTGCAGTGTGAGATTGTGAGGTTTATAAAAGAAAACTTGATATGTGATGCCACTCGATTTAATAGGTCCTGGAATAAGAGTTTCCTGATACATCTCATTTGGAATATGATGAGGTAAAACTTTAGTTTCACAGGAGGCCAGGTGGGGATAAGATATATGGTGTCTTTGATCATCAACTACCAGCTGCTCTTAAGAAACTCCCATTTGACCGCCATCTCTCACAAAGCAATGTCAAAAAAGTAATTTCAGAAGCAGATGGGTATCAGCCTCACTTAATTGCTCCTGAACAAGGATACAGAAGGCTAATTGATGGATCCCTTGGCTATTTCAAGGGGCCCTCTGAAGCTTCAGTTGATGCGGTACTATCTTTAATAATCATTATTAAGCTTTTAAGCAAAAAAAAAAAAACTATCTTTACATTGTGTTTATAGTCTCTTCTAAAATCAGTACAAACAAAAATCATTTGCCTGATGATGACATTTTGACCCCAAAACACCCTATTTTATTTTCCACTAGTGAATGATAGTGATACTTATAGCTTCAAGTATTGGCAAATTGCTTCGTTATAAATTCTCCTTTCAGATTCTTATTTGCCGTGGTTTTAACGACTGTTTTTGCTTCTCTTTTATGAATAGCGTAAAGTTGGATTTACTTCTTCGCAGAGTTGTTTTGGGGTTAAAACAGTTTGAACTATAGTTCACTACATCAGAGAAATTGTGATCTTATCTACATCTTACAATATTTATGTTTTTCTTTTATGATTACGATTTACGAGCATATTTGACTGTTCATGTCTGGTGTTAACCCAGTAGTTTCTCATCAAAGTCTTATACTAAGACGAATATACTGCTGAACCATCACATGGAAACTTGCATTTGTCTAGCTGAACTTTTGTTGTACACTGTTGGTTCTCCGCCAATACATAAAACTTCTAGAAAATCTTGTTTGGCTTTTTACAGAAAAAGGAAATTTGGACTCTTTAGATGGCCATATTTGGTGGGAAAGGCAACCATAAAAGTTTTTATGCCAACTGAGTGAACCAGGAAGCAAATAATTTACTTAAAACATTAAACTGAAGATCCACTAAGCTGGATATTTTTTACATCACCATAATGAATGGCAGGAAGCATGCACGTCAACTTAAGATCATGGAGGATTATAAAAACTAAAATGAAAACTGATTGTTAATATTCAGTTTGAAATGGGTAATCATTTAACCAAATTTAAATTTACTGGCCCTTAATAATCACAAACTAGTAAATGCAGACTTATAAGTACAAAATAAGAGCCTATCCATCTGGAGATGAGCAAAATATTTTATTGGATCCTAGATAACGCAGTAGAAGTTAAGACCTTACTGGAGTGAGGCAAGTGGATTATAGATGACGAACTTACATGATCGCATGTATTATTTCCAGTTGAAAATTTTCTTGGCCTGGCTATATTTTAGTCAAAAGATACTTATACTACTTCCTAGTGAGACTCTTTGGATGAATGAAAGCTTACATGCATCATGCTGCATTTTTTGTATCTGAAGTTATACTTAGACTAATCTTCCTTCTCATTGTTACTGTTTTGCAGGTACATTTCATTCTAAAGGAACTTGTAAGAAAGTCTATTGCTGAGACAGAGGTAAACATTTTTTATCAAAAGAATTGTTTGACGAAGTTACTGTTTTAAGATGCACTATCGCACTTCTACTGTGGACATATTCCTTAAATAGCAAGTTCATTATTTACACACAGGATTCGAACTAATGGATAAAAAAGGCGAGTTCATTATTTCACACATGCAGGAGTTGATCTAAAGTATATAAAGGCCAACCACAACAATCAGTCATTACTTGCTATAAGTTTTTTTTTTTTTGAATTAGAAAGTTCACATGGATTGATCAAATTGTATTACTGCCAGTTCCATGCTGTGTGCAAGCCTCTTCAAGCTACAATTTTGTGTTATAAACATTTTTCTTCCAAAAAAAAAAAGGTTTGAGGTCTTCTAGTGATTTAAGAAATTAAATTGTCATGATTCTTGGATTAAATGTTTATCTATCAAGCTGCTAGATGTGAAATCATATAGTAAAATGCCATAAAATTGACAGTCCACTCCTGACTACCTGCAATAGCATAGAGAGTTGCACTGCATAATAATATTGTGGTTCAGTAGAAGCTACTTATTTCCATTCGTAACTCCTTGAAAATGTGCTAATTTAATATCAAGTAGATGGAGTTGTGTCCACTGTCTGAGAGCTCATCATTAACACATACATTCACCTCTATCTTACATATTCTATATAACATCCCACCATATTGAAGGCTTTGTAAATTTTTGTGAAGCTAACTTCAAATTTTTCTTTGGAAAACATTGGAAATCCATGTTGCATCTAATGCTACTCTGTATATCTTATTGTCAAATTTGTTGTAACATAACCTGTGAAGATGCAACTTGATTGATCAAACAACTCACTCTCCATGAAAGTGGATCAACTGGCCAAACAATTCATCGTATTGGCTATCTAGGATCAGCTGGCATCTATAATTAAGCTAGTTATTATTTCATTACATAAGGCAGATTTTTTTCCCTTTAGTTCTTGATGCCTCTTTAAAGGCAGGGACAGCTCACTGCCCTTGATCATAATATCGAGTAATATGGGATTCTTGACACAGCTCTTTTAAGTCAAGAGCTTGTATGCAGTGTGGATGCTATAGTTTGTTTGGCAAGCTCTTAATCTTGACTCTTCTGGTGCAGAACTATTAACGATCATTTAAATTCCCATTCCAATATGAACATGGTTATCTTAATAGACTGCAAGTATAATCTATATTAAGATTGTTTTCTTTATAAAGGATCCTCATGATTTCTTGTATGCATAGTAGGAGATCTCATATATCTGAACATGAATAGTTTCTAATAGATTATGATTACTTTCTTTATACAAATGAATTGGAATGCAGGAATTGAGACGATTCCCAACGCTTCAATCTGATATAGCAGCATCTGCAAATGAAGCACTGGAGAAATTCCGTGATGATAGTCGTAAGACAGTTTTAAGGCTAGTGGAAATGGAGTCTTCCTACCTAACAGTAGAGTTTTTCAGGAAGATAAACACAGAGCCAGAGAAAACCAACAAAGAATCAAGTGCCGCTGCAGATCGATACACTGATAATCATCTAAGAAGAATCGGTATTCCATTCTACACTTGAGTTTCTGCCTCTCATCAGTCTTAGGGGTCTAAATGAACTGAGTCGAGTAGTGTCAAGCTCGAACTCCACTCGATTAAAAAATTGGAACTCAACTCGAACTCGATTGAACTCAACTTTTTTGAACTAACCCGAAATACTCGAGCTCAACTTTGCTCAAATCGATTCAATAACTTACATAACATTAATTATATATGCAAATAATTAAATATTATGGGCGTAATAATACAATTATGTGGGTTCGATTAGGCTCGTGAGCCTGTCAAGCCAAGTATCACTAAGCTCGACTCGATTAAAATTGAGCTTTTCCGGAGGAGTAGGTTCCCTGTGAACCCAGATTCACGTGAACTCTCTTTTTCAAGTATTACCTTTTACAATATGAAGTATCATCATTTAAAAAATCTTTCTTCCTAAAACCACTAGCCAGTGACACTTCGTATACTAAACAGTGATAAGAGAGTTCACCTAAACGTGGTTTCATAGAAATTTTTGTGTTTTCCGAGTGGTGCATGAGTAGCTCGTGAGCGGGCTCTACTCACTTACACCCTAATCAGACTTGTTTGAGTATTCATAATCATGGATGTGTATCTGAAGCGTTAACCATCATTTCCATTTAGGTACAAACGTGGCCGCATATGTTCAAATGGTGTGATACGTTGAAGAATAGTCTTCCAAAGGCCGTCGTTCATTGTCAAGTTCAGGAGGCTAAGAGATCACTGCTGCATCTATTCTATGCTCAGATTGGAAGGAGGGAGGTATATAGTCTTTGACAATACTCCGATCTACTTATTTATATTATTGAGAGAGAAATATATGTAGCAATTGGTATGGAAAAAAATCCAGGTGATGATTTATGATGTATTTTGAATATTGTATGTGCAGAAAGAGCAACTTGGTAAAATGTTGGATGAAGATTCATCACTAATGGCAAAGAGGGAAAGTATAGCCAAGAGGCTCGAGCTCTACAAGTCAGCTCGTGATGAAATCGACTCCGTTGCATGGAAGTGATGCAAAATTAACCAACTTTTTTTTGTGGTAAATATCTCTTACTTCAAATTTACCTACTGTTTAATTATAATTTTTCCAAATCTGAAACCATGGAAGAGCTTTCTTAATTCGCATTTTCCTCGTTAATCACTTTTATTCTGAAGAAGAATAATAGGCAGTAGTATTATGTAGCTAATCTAGCCGGCTTTTTTTATTCCTCTTGGTATTTTCAACTACAGCTTTTGACTTACCTAATTTTTGTGTGAGAGAATGTAACGACGGATAAGTATGTAAGACATTTAAATTAAAATGCAATTTATCCTTTACCCACGTTAATTCATGTTCATTTTACTCTATGGCCAATTTTTTAAGATAAGGACTCTGTATGCCCAAATTATGCATGCATGGCATGGGATAAAAATTAATCTAAATCAACATTATTCTTTCTAAAGTGTTAAAGCGTCTTGTCCAAATTATGCCCACTCTCGTGTAAGTGTACCTCATTTTTTAATTATTTATTTAAGTCCTGTCTAGTTTATGGATTTTAATGTTTTGTCATGGGATAAAAATTAATCTAAATCAATATTATTCTTTTTAAAGTGTTAAAGCGTCATTGTCCAAATTATGCTCACTCTCATGTAAGTGTACCTCATTTTTTAATTATTTATTCAAGTCCTGTCTAGTTTATGGATTTTAATGTTTTGTCTTGTGAGCTAACATTACCAAACCTCATAATTACGCAGGATACCATACCACTGCTCTTTTACACAAAAAACTAGAATGAGTTGTTGACTCTGTGTCAAAGAAGATCAAATCAGTGTAGTATAACCAATATTTTTCGAAGTATTGTTTTTTTACTTGAAAAGTATCTCTATGTTATTTTTCATAATACATTTTACAATACGATCTCAAACAAGACATTTACAACGCATGACTTTTTGAGTTGTTGATGCCCTTTTAATTTGTATACTATTAGAGGCCGGTAACCATAACTTCATAGTTTAGCAGTTCGTTCTAAAGCATTGAGTATATTCATGTTTTAACCAAATTTTTGCAGTACTCAATGACAAAAACTAATGAAATTTGAATGACGTTTAACAATAAATTATTAAGACCCCAAGCCAGAATTATAACATACTATCATGAAACCAGATTAAAAAAAAAAAGTGGAAGCTAGTATCTTAAAATTCCAACTCTGACGAAAATTACAACAAACCGCCCCTAGGTAAATACTAAGGATTACAAACAGCATACACAGACAGTTACATACAAAAATACAAGACCACTAAAAATTAGGCACCACTGAATACATACAATACCATAAAATTTTCAGAGTCAGCTCCTTCCTCAAGGACTTGAATCCTGCTTACTAGCTAAGCACAATTCATGCAATTCACTCAGAATCCACTCTTCCCCAGTATGCCCTCCTAGAACCAAAACCCTCGTACCTCCAACGACACACGTGCTATGCCCCCACGCAAACTTAGGCGGCTGCCCAGGGACGTCAATCGTCCTCCAAGCTGGCTTCTCCTCCGAAGGATCCAACAAATACAGCTGCGAAGGAGAGTGAAGCCCGGCAATCGAGCCACCAAACACGATGATCCTTCCACAAGGCATTGTCAGAGCCACGTGATCGAGCCTAGGTGGCAGCACCACCGTGTTCTGACCCCCGCCACCTGTCAATGCCCCACACTCGAGTTGCCTCCATTGTGGCTTTTCGTTCTCCAAATCGATGGTGTATGCTTCTCCCGATCGTAACTGCAAGTGGCCTGTTTTTGCAAGCCCACCGAACATCAGTATCTTTGATCGACCGTAGACTGAGAGCGAGTGGCCTAATCGGGATGGTGGGGTCCACGATGTGGGAATCTCCTTCCACATTGGTTTGTCCATGTTGAGATCGAGCAGAAACGTGTCGCTGAGAAGCACGCCTGCGTCTGTGCATCCACCGGAGACTACCAATTTGGAGCCCTCTAGTGTACAAGAACTATGCCATGATCTAGGTAATGGAGGGGTCCCACCGAAGATTTCTTTCCACGTTGGCTGCTTAGCATCCAAGTCAAGAACAAATACATCATTGAGCAAACCTTGCCTCCCACAGCCACCAAAAACGATCAACCATGACCCATTTAGGGATGAGAGTGTGTGGCCCCATCGCCCTGGTGGGGAAGATTTGACACTAACCTTACTCCATTGTGGAGTCTCCGAATCGAGGTTGAGGACAAATGTGTCGTTCATTGGCAGCATATTCACTCCCTCACCTCCGAACAAAACGAGCCTATTTCCTGCAGCACATGCGCTGAAATTGCAACGGGAAGGCTCTACCGCACCACCTACAGAGAATTTCTTCCAACAAATTGCTTCTAGAGTCGTGAGTTCCCTAGCTAAACGACCCCATCCTAGTTTTTTAGTCATCAACTCTAAAGTCCCAGTGACGTCTCTTCCCCATGCATTTTGACATACCATTTTACGTACATGCTCATTCTTGGTTAATTGACGAATCCTCATGCACACGGACCCAATGGATGCAACATCCCTTGGTGCCAAACGGGATAAAATGTTCTGAGCTATTACTTCATCTGAAAGCTGAAGAATCCCACATTCTTCTCCTTCATCTTCATCTTGGCTGTGTGGTACACATCCATCATCTAGAAACGGTTCGACTGACTTGTCCCTTCTCTGCTGACATGTTTCTTTGAATACGGGATATGATACATTGTTTAGGTCTAGTTTGGCTTCAGTAAAGATCTGAATACCAATAACATGTGTGACCATACCATCATCGCTGTGAATAGGCATAAGTCTTAGGCTATTGATTAAAGGAGTACCATCTTTCTTGAAGTTAAGAATGTCTCCTTGAAATTCAATACCTTCCTGAAGACATCTTCTGATCTCAGAAACTACAACAGGATCTACCAACGGGTGTCGTCTCTTGGCACGTGGATCTCTAAATTGCAGGAAGCGGCTGATGAATACAATGTAAATGTTTAGTTTCACTTATCAAAGACAAATGAATTTGCAGAATGATAAAATATGAATACTCTCTGATTAGCTAAAATGAGTCAAATGACACAAATTGGGAAGATGCTTCAAAAGAGTATGATTTAGCAGTTACATAAATGAAAACAAAATAGCAAAAAATGGTAAGAATCGGGATATTTTAAATCTAAGTAAACAGTATAACATATGGATTATCGATATACGACCTAAACAACACAGATAGATCTACTTCACAGAATTAGATCAGAAAATTTAACAAACAAAATAATCTCAGCTTATCAAATATGTTAATTTGTCTTACAGTTAACCACCTGTTCATAAACTCAATCATACAAATTTGTATTCGGCAATCAACTATACAGAGAAAACAGTGAATATGGAGAATGAACAAATGAACAAATCAATTAATCAAAGAGTGCAGCACTAAATTTTTTAAGTCTTTTTAACACAATAAAAAAAAATTAAAAGTATCAAAACGATGCAAAGACGAAAATTAGAACCTTAACCACCCAGCTCGTAGCCACAAGAGAGTAAACAAATTAAAAATTATGAACATTTTTTTTCCGAAGAAACACTAGTCTCTCCAATAAAATTTTCCAGTTTACCACAAACAAGCAGATTACCAACAATTCATACAAAAAAAAAAAAAAAAAAACCAAAAACTCACCAATTGCGACCAAGGATTTCATCAGCACGGAATCCAGTGGAGAACTCGAAGACGGTGTTGACATATATGATCGGAAAATCCGGTTCCATGGCATCGGAGACGACGATTGAAGTCGGCATGGCCACCGGCGAGTGGAAGAATCGATCAATCGCGTTTGAGATTTCCGGTTCGGCGTCGTGGTCCATGTTGTCGGCGTCGTCGCCGCACCTGAGGCGCTTCCTGAATATGTGCTCCGGCTGTTGTTCGATTTCTTCCATACCCATCTTTCTCTCTCTCTCAGTAAAATATCTAATTTTGGGAACGTAATATATTCTCCTCTGAGGTGGATTTGGGATATGTACCAGGCGGGTTGTGAAATTGGACGGTATTGGTAACTTAATTACGGAAATGCCAGCGCGCTGTGTCGGACAGGAAAAGGGCGTGTCAAGATATTTTTAAGAAAGATATTTACTTTAAAATATACGTAAGTGGATTAATATCTGCCTATCTTTTTTTTCGAGGGGATATCTGCCTATCAAGTATAAGGAATAGGGATTAAGTTTTTTATAGTACCGTAATTTTGCATCGTTTTGAAGTTGGTCGTGTATATTTTGACTTTTTGATTTTGATCCTGTAAGTTTTTAAATTTTTTGAAATTTGTCATTTCATCTGCTATAGCAGATTACCAATCAGGTAACAACCATCTATGTAAATATTTTATTTTAATTTTGAAATACCACCTAAACTTATTTAATCCTAATAATTTTATGTCGGAATTTTTTGCGTGTTTTTTAGGCAAGAATAGTGATTTTCTGCGTATTTTTTAATTTATTTTTTTATTTTTTAGTCAGTTTAAACCCAATAAACTAACTTGATTTGCTTTGTCTTTTAATGTACAAATTGTTTTAAAACTCGATCAAAAATTTGGCTAAGATTATTATGATTAAAAAGTTCAATTGACACTTCGAAATTACAGGGAATAACAAAATAATTACACATGTAGCGGTTACCTGATTGGTAACCTGTTGTAGCAGGTGAAAATGACCAATTTAAAAAAATTTAGAAACTTACAGGGCCAATTTCAAAATTTTTAAAAATTTACAGGACCAATTTAAAAAATTTTAAAAACTTACAGGACCAAAATAAAAAAGTAAAAAACGTACAAGACCAATTTCAAAACGAAGCAAAGTTACAGGACTACAAAAAATTTAATTCCTAAGAAGTACTCCATCCGTCCCGCAATAACGTGTACAATTTTTTTTTAATCCGTTTCGTAATAATGTGTACATTTTCTAAAATGACAAAACAATCAAAACTTACATTTCACAATATTATTATACTCCATCCGTCCCACAAAGATAGACTTATTTTCTATTTTCATTTGTCCCACAAAAATAGGTCAATTACTATATTTAAAATATAATTAAATGTTCATTTCCATCTTTTGACCCTATTTAATGTATTTTATTGCTAATAATTGTCTTAAAAAATTAGAAGACTAAGGGCAAAATAGAAAAATAAAGCAATAATTTAATGTTCCACCTATAATAACTTTCATTTCTTAATCTGTTTGAAAATAACTATATGTCTATCTTTGTGGGACGGAGGGAGTAATTGATTTAAATAATACTAATAAAACAAATTTTCTTAATTTATGTGCTCCGGATAGGGGTGCACGTTATCCCGGGATGGAGGGAGTATATAATTTTTCTTTAAACTTGTGGCAGAACTTGATTCGAGTATTTGTCGAGTCTAGCTTGTTCTATTATGTCAACCAGCTAAAAGTAGAGTTCAATTTGATTTGTAAAAGGAGCCTAACTGTTAGGATTAAAGCATCAATTATGGAGAAAATAATAGAAACAAGAATTAAGGAACACAAATTTTGTTACCCACTTCGTCAGGAATGACTACGTCTGGGGGCACTATCAAGCCAGGAGATCTACTATTTTTGGTGATGTACAAATACAATGAGTCAAAAAGTATTTAAAGTGAGACATGGGCCAAAACCCTAATTCCCGAAAACAGCCCGCCGGGACCGCTCGACCTCGGGCCGTGGTCGAGCAGATCTGCTCGACCAAATGAGGTCGAGCGACCCTCTCTTCCTGGACTCGGGGGGTGCTCGATCGAGCACAACTACTCAACCAAAGGGCTTGGTTGAGATCCTCCTCCGCGCTGCATTCAGTCTCCAACAACTCCAACACTAACGAATTGTCATTCATTACATTGAAATACAAAAAAAAATCTCATATATCGAGTCTAAAAGTCAGTTTGAATCAGCTCATTTTATATTTTATTTTTTATCTGTGAAAGAAATTTTGTTCACGAATAGGGTACAAAAAAATACCCGAAGCACCGAAACAAATACAATGTTTAATAGCTCAACATAAAACTTGGGTTTAATATCCAATCTCTTAAAGAACTTTTACAAAGAGAAGTGTTTTTAATCGAGAAACAATTACTCATTAATAAATTGAGTATATTAAGAGTTGAGTTCGAATCATAACGAGTAAAGTTCTCAAGTTACTGAATTCAAATACAACCCTAGGCAAAAGAATCAAACACACCCACTATTACAGGTGGGATTATAAGTTCAAGTTATGTGGAATATTTTTTAAGAAGATCCAAAAAAAAAAAAACTCAATAAACTATCTGATTTTTTTTAAAATTTTAATTCTTTTGCAAATAGCTAAAAAGAATTTGTTGATAAATGATAAAACGAATGGATTAATTTATACATTTGCATGCATCTAAAATATTTATACTACAAAGAAGAACAAATTTAATAGAGCATTTCGATCTTACAGGTTAAAACATTAAACAACCACGATTTTGAATTCTTAAAAACTCGTTGCAGTAGATTGTTTCTAAGATTACTTGTCCAACTAAAAAATTGTAAAGTGCAAGTGTTATTGGGGCGAGTGAGTGTCTTTCAATGATGCTCCACCCGCATTCTCTACACCATTTACTATATGCACCATATTTAATATAAGAGTTATTTGTTTATATTTGAGGAGATAACGTAAATTTTAGTTGAGAGTTTGTAATTTTTTTACTTTATTATTAAAGTAAATAAAATAATAAAGTAGTTTTTAATATGTATAAAATAATGAGATATAATTTTTGAAATGGTGAGAGAATATAACTGTAAAATACAATATTATTTTATTGTCATTTATAAAAGGGGAAAATAAATATGAGCCTGACCAAAATAAAAAATGAAAAATTGAGTATAAAACGAAAGGAGTATAAATTAATGACATATATATAAAGACACATATTCTGTAAAACGAAATATAATTTAAACATATTCTTTTATCATTTTAAAAATGAATAAGCATTAATTTGTACTTATTTATACTTTTTATCTCATATAAATTTTTATCCACTCGATATAAAATAATGTAATCAAAGCTAAATTGAGCAAATGTTTTTTTAATAATTGTACATGTGATGAGTTCAAATAACTGAAAATAGGAGTTTTGGGCATTATGTTGGTTGCGTAAACCGCTGTTAGGGTGCCACGTGTGTCCAGTCAAATAAACAAATAAACAAATAATTAAAAATATGTGAGGGGAAACATGGGATCTTTTGGGTGGCTGATTATTGTATACTTAAATGGTACATGAAATATGACTGTTGTATAGTTGACATTCATAATGATAACACTAGCAGCCCCCACCCCCAAGAAAACAAAAACAAAAATAAATTAAATTAATTGAAAGAAGTTTGATACAAAAGCTTCTATAAAATAACTTGATTAATTTGAATACATGTAAATTCTTTTTTTAATATCACTATTACATGTATAAGATATTACTTTTTCTCTTTCATGATAAGCTTTCATGTTATAGAGGGTATGTATATAAAAGATGGAGTAAAAGTTGAAGTCTTGAGAGATAGTTTTGTAGACCCTTATATATAAAATTAAAAAAATATATTAAATTGTGTGGATGTATGGATTAAAAAATAATAAAAGTTTTTTATTTTTTGGAGTGTCAAATTTATTGTGGAATGAAATATAGTGATTTTTGAATCAATTGAAAAATTTTATAAATTTTATAAACATATCTTTTTTTTTGAAAATAGTTAATTTTTTATATAATGAACAAGTTTTGAATGATTGTAAAATCGTGATTATAAAAATATATAAAGATATAAGAAACCTACTTCGTACAAGACTTATTAATCAACAAAAAGAAAAAAAATTATTTCGTGATGAAAATAATATTATTAAAAAACACTGCATTTTTATAACGATGAATATCGTAGGCGCAAGCGGCACATTAACATTTATTAAAAAAACCTCACATAAACTCGAGTTTAAATAAATTATTTGCCAAATAATATTGCAAACCCTGAAGATGAAAATGGAAGTGGGGTAATTTGGTAATAAGGTGGAAGGTTGAGGGGTGTTTTGGGGAAGGCGGTGGGTGGGACCGGGTGCAGAGTAGATTGGTGGGATATTTGATGCTCTAAAAATATCTAAAGAGAAGAGAAGGATGATCCACGTCATCGCTTCTTTTGGAGCCAGATATTTTGCTGCTTTCAAATCTCCAATGTGTGACGCTACAATCCTAAGATATTTTTTGGACCTTTCTTCCTTACATTTTAAGTTTACATTAAAATTAATACACATGTAATGAAAATTTTTAGTTTATTTTTTTTCAGCTAAATAAACATTTTATTTTTGGCTAGATTCAGATACACCGAGTCAAGACTTGCGTCAATTTCATAATGATTTTAAGACGTCTGTTTGTTATGTTGAAAAGTGAGATTTATTTACATCAAAAATACATTCGCTAATACGGTAACATAATTACACGTCTTTCGTTTGGAATAGTTCAGACATTTATATTTTTATAGTTTCACGCTTTTTAAAATCTTATTTATGAGTCTTGCGGTTACAAGACCTCAACGCATATGAGACCTATTCTTTATTTTTATGTATTATTATGCACACCTAATTATTATCTAGATCTTATTTAAAATATAGTTTATATTTATAACTACACAAAAGTAGGCACAAAGAAAGAGAAGTGAACAATTATTATTGTAACAAATATATATATTTTTTTTTTACGACGAAGAGACGAAAAACTCCCCCACTATGTTGTTGGCCCCTCAATCTAGCAGGTTGTAAATCAAAGGATGTGGCGAATTATAAATCAAAAAATGTGATCAAGTAACAGACACTCGTGGGTGAGAGTCAACATTATTTAATTCTTGAGACAAATTTCCATAATATTTCAATAAAAATTTTATTCTATACGGGATTTGAATCTGTGTTGCCCGATGATTTCTCCCCAAATCACTAGGGGAGGAGCCACCTTGAGCCACCTTATACCCAAGGGGGGCCATGACCCCCCCAAAACCCCCCCTCATATATATATATATACACAATATTATATTAATTTGATCATTTTAATTTATACTTTGCATTTACAAATTAATATCACTACATTTATTAATTGATATTATTACACTTATAAACTGAGATCATAACATTAAATACTATAGATATTAGTTTATAAGAGTAACGATATTAGTTTATAAATGTAGTGGTATTAATCTCAAACTATGAAAAAAGTTTCACAAGATAGTTTGCACTAAATCAAATCTTTTATTAAAAAATAAAAACCTAAAACTCTTAAACCACTAGTCGATTTAAAAGCCGGGCCCCCATTAAAAATCTCACCGAGGTAAAAACTCCCTTGAGAGACAACCCTCTAAAATGAAAATAATACAAAGAAAAGATGGCATACCATCTTAAAACAGCTAAAAAAGACACAAACTGCCTTGAGCAATACAAAGGCAAAGGAGCAGAACACCTAAATAACAAACATCTGACATATGCAGTATGTAAATCACTAAACAAAAACTTCTCAATTCATGGTGGTTTGGCATCCCACCAATAAAAAATATCATTACCCGAAAAGTTAGCTAAACAGCCAGCACAAGAATTGGCTTCTCTATGTATATGGGAAGCAAACCAATTGATGTTCTTCAAGTGTCTCTTGACAAATTTCCATTTCTCTAAGCATTTTCAAGGCTCATTTGGGTTCAAGGAGTTGAGCATGTAGACCACGTACATAGAATCATACTCAATCCAAAGTTGGTTCCACCCCTTTTAATAAGCAATCTCAATCCCAATCAAGGCAGCAACTAATTCTGCTTCAAATGCAAAAATACTAAAGTTTTCATTGATATGAAGTGTAAGCATTGTTTTATAGAAGAAATATTGATGTATTTTGGATACCTAAAAAATTTACTACTATTTATGTATTTTGATATAAATAATTTTTAAAATTTCTTATCAAACACGATAATATTTTAATCGTTAAATTTTATTTTCGACTGTTGTCTCCCCATAGTCTCAAGTCCTGGCTCCGCCCCTACATATAATTACAAGTTTTACCAATTGGCTATGTCCTTGAGGACAATAGAGTTAGTGTAGTGGTGAGTCTTCCTCACATTAAAAAGAGAGAGACTTGGTTTTAATCGAAAGATGTTATTTTCTATTTTCTTTTTATTTTTAACCAGGAATTTTAATAATTATGTTTCAAAAGCTATCTTTAAAACACTATGGAGGTATTTTGAAACACCATTTTAATAATTAGATTTTTTTTTTTTTAAAGTTGGTGTGACTCAACTTTTTAGTCTTAAAAAAAAAAGTGATTCTTGGGGACAAAATGGGTTTCAAAACACCTTAAATATTTCATATTAATGTTCTTTTAAAGATCCTTAATTTAACATTTATATTGCACATATAAAACTAAAATCCATATCTAATTATTTAGAAAAATCATGACCTTTTTTAATTTTAACTTTTGAATTTTTAAATAAAATTAACATTTTTTTTAAATGGAAAGCGTAAATATGGCATTTGGAAAAAACTTAAATCACCTATGGAGGTATTTTCGAAACATCATTTAAAACAATAAAATTATAATTTTTTTTCTTGAGCTTAAAATGAAATTCCTTCCAAACGAAATCACAATCTTCTAAAATCCCATCTTTTCAACCCTTAAAAAAAAAGATGATTCTTGGGGACAAAATGGGTTTACCGTTATTCAAACCACCTTTGTGGTAAATATTTCAAATAGAAGGTAATGGTGATTAATGTTCGATTTTTTTTTCAATTTTTTTATATCATTTTTAATGGAGATGAATCGATTCAATGAAATGATTTTTTTTTTGTTTTGTTTTAAATTTATATTCATTTAAAACATTTAAAATCCATATCTAATTATTAATATAATGACTTTTTTTGAAAAAAAAATCATGACCTTTGTTTCCAATTTTTATCTTTTAAAAAAATTGACAATATAAATTTAATCTCAACTTTTGAATTCCTTTTTGGTAAATAAAACTTATCAACTTTAACGGGACTTTTTTTGCCTAAATGGAATGTTTACCGAAGTTCACACTCACCTACAAACTTATCCCGACCAAAAGGTTTGTTTGGTTTCAACTATGGTGAGATTTTCCTTACATTTGTTTAGCCTCAATGCTAAGGTTGGGCATCCTAGGATAGGTGGGTTGCTTAGAAAAAACTCTTTGAATACCATCTGTTCTATGGTGGGAATCTAGATGATTTGGCTTGAAGGATGTTTCACGCATTTTCCGCCTTTAATTTGATGGAAAATGAGTGTGGATTTGAATGTTGTTAACATTCAAATCCATGATTCGATCAACCATTCTCATTGGTCCACGTCGGTGAATTGCTATAAAACTTGGAATCCCTAAACCCAACTATCTTGATTCTATTTCTTGAGGTTTATCTAATTTTCTCATGAGTCCCTCGAAAATGAAATTCCTTCCAAACCGAAATCACAATCTTCTAAAATCCCATCTTGTTCAACCCATCCGTTATTCACCCATTTTACCATTCTTCGATCAATATCTCGGATATCAACGATTGTTTGCTCTTCATCGATCTCAATCACATCTTTGTGGTCATCTTTCGATCCGATCACGTCGATTGAGGCTACCCGATTTCGATTTCATGTCGCTCGATCGGTTTTCGATCTCGATCTTCACGATTTCTCTTTCATGACTAATGAGAATCCAAATAGAAGGTAATGGTGATGTCTTTTCTATAAGGTGATAAGCCATCGAATTTTTTCTTCAATTTTTTTATATCATTTTTAACGGAAATGAATTTTTGCATTTACGATTCACTGAAATGGATTTTTTTTTGTTTTGTTCTGGGAATTTGATATCATTTTTTGCATTTACAATATATTCGGTATAGGGTTTCACGTTTATTTTGGAGTTATTTACAAAGATGAACCAACATTTTCTTCAAAAAAATTAATAGAGTTTTAGATCTCGATCGGTAGATGATGATCAGATGAGTAAATTTTTTTTCCCCTTAGGATAGTTGATAATGTTTTAGCATAATTCATCAAAACTAAAATTACATGGGGGGTTTATTTTGGAGTTATTTACAAAGATGAACCAACATTTTCTTCAAAAAAATTAATAGAGTTTTAGCCAGGTAGATGATGAGATGGTAAATCTTTTTCAGTTAGGATACCACGTCATTTACGGGGAGGAAGTGTTCTGCCCGTGAGCTCGATTTGCAAAAAATTGTAAAAATTGAATTTTATTTACCAAAATTCAAAAGTTGAGATTAAATTGAAATTTTAAAAAAGATCGTGATTTTTTTTCGTAATTAAGCCTAATATAATTTGTATTTAATGCCAAACGAATGCAATTTGTATTTTAAAATCAACTTAAACGTTTGGTTATATCCGATTATAATAAGCAAAGACTATGTATGTATGGTTATATCCCCATGGAACACATATTTACATCCCTTCGGAACCAACTTTCGATCTCGGGGATGACCTTTTCAGCCTCTACCACCACCCCGGCCAACCATACACCTTACACACTATAAGCTGCTACACCACCCTTTCATGAAACCAGGGCTCACACCAGCTAACCAATATAACACAGAAAACCACATAAGAACCGTCACCCAACCCTCCTATCCCCAGCCCATTCCCGATGACCATACAAACAGCCCAAACCCAAACCTATCAATCCAGAGCAGAGCCACATGCACAGGGACAGAAGTTGGTGAAGGGGCCGAAACTGGCAGTAGGGGAAAGAAAGCTTGGAAGATGAGGATATGGAGGTGGATGGAATAGTAACAGAGGGGCCGAAGAGATTGAAGATTGCTGTAGATTCAACGGCGGAGGTTGCGGGAGAGCAACCCCGCCGAACTCAATGAGTTGCTTAATGTGGAACTGCGGCCGGGGGCTTGGGATCCCCTGGAAAGTTCCAGCACTGAAGAAGGAGATTTCTTCAAAAGGTCCCTCCTTTGTGTTCTTGTGTAAAACCCGACTTTTTGTCGGGGAGTTGCGTAGGGTGGCGAGTAGATTAGGTTTTGATTCTTGTTTTGGTGTGTATTGTGTTTCTTTGGGGAGTGGTAGGAGGGGTGGTTTAGGCTTCATGTGGAGGGTGGAGTGTCTGGTGGTGTTACAGTCTTATTCCCTTTATCACATCGACGTGCATGTAGGGGAAGTTAATGTTTGGCAACTCACGGGTATATATGGGTATCCTGAAGATAGCTTGAAATGGAAAACGTGGAGGCTACTTGAGGGGTTATCAGTGAATTGTTTAATACCATGGTTGGTTGTTGGGGACTTCAATGAAATTCTTAAGGATTCAAAAAGGATAGGGGGTAACTTGCGGAGGGATGACCAAATGCGGGAGTTTAGCCATTGCTGGGAAATAGCGGTCTGTCAGATTTGGGATACACGGATTTCAGTTCACTTGGTCGAACAAACAAGCGGAGCCGAATAACATCCAAGAGAGGTTGGATAGGGGGTTGACGAATGATATTTGGATGGAGAGATTTCCACAGGCAACAGTGACTCATTTGAGTCGTCTAATGTCGGACCATTGTCCCATTTTGGTCGACTGGACAGCCAAACGGCGACGGGATGGAGGGGGCAGACGAAAAAAACTATTCAGATTTGAAGCCATGTGGCTACAGGAGGACGATTGTGCTGGCATCGTCCAAAGATCGTGGGGATCGTCAACTCGAATTCCCTCGAGAATCTCCATCTGAACTTGCAGTTTTCGGCTCGAGCTCTTGAAAGGTGGAACGACAAGCATTTTAGGGATTTACCCAACAAAATCAACAAGTGCAAGACGGAATTGGATCATCTACAGAAGGAAGCCCAAACACACGAGATTGTGGAGGCAGCACGAGCTCTTGAGAATAAAACAGCGACGTTGATACAAAAAGAAGAAGTGTTCTGGCTTCAGAGATCGAGGATCAGTTGGATGAGGGATGGGGATCGGAATACCAAATTCTTTCACATGACAGCAAGCGGGAGAAAGAGGAGAAATCAGATTGTAGCCATTACAGACGAGTTTGGGGAGACACATGTGGATGAGGAGGATATCCAGGGGTCTTTGTGGACTACTTATCGGGGTTATTCCAGGCAAACAATAATCTAGACATGGAGGAGGCTGTGGGAGCTGTTAATCGCAAGGTCTCGGACGAGATGTTAATTGAGTTATCCAAGCCATTTACAGAGGAGGAGGTTACAAAGGCACTTTCCCAAATGCATCCTTGTAAAGCCCCGGGTCCCGATAGTATGTCTGCTATCTTTTTTTTGAAATTTTGGTCGGTAGTGGGGCGAAGTGTTATTAACTCAACTCTCGATGTGTTTAATAATAACGCCTCCCCTGCTATTCTTAATCACACTCATATAGTCCTTATTCCAAAAGTCAAGAAACCTAAGAGTCCGACTGATTTTCATCCTATAAGTTTGTGTAATGTGGCTTTCAAAATCATAACGAAAACGATTGCCAATAGATTGAAGTTGTGGTTGCCTGACATCATTGATCCTGCTCAGTCGGCTTTCGTCCCGGGAAGACTCATTACGGATAACGCATTATTAGCTTATGAAATTTTCCACTTCATGAAGCATAATAAAGCGGTATCCAGAGGGTCTTATGCTTTTAAGCTTGACATGAGCAAGACCTATGATAGGGTGGAGTGGGATTTTCTGGAAAATGTGATGTTGCGTATCGGGTTGGGAGATGGGTTGGTGGGCTCTATTATGAGATGTGTGAAGTTGGTCTCGTTTTCTGTGCTTGTGAATGGGCAATCTTCTTGTGCTTTTAATCCTACACGTGGCCTCAGTCAAGGGGGCCCCCTATCTCTGTATCTCTTCTTGTTTTGTGCAGAAGCCTTATCATCACTAATCCGAAAAAATGTGGAGGAGGGAGCATTGCACGGTGTTAAAAATTTGTAGGCGGGCTCCTTCTGTGTCACAACTCTTCTTCACAGATGATACAATCATCTTTGGGTGAGCTACTGAGCCCCAACTTGGTCGTATCAAGCACATCTTAAGTACATACGAGGTGGAATCGGGGCAATCAATCAACCTGAACAAGTCAAAGATTATGTTTAGTGAAGGCATCTCTGAGGCAAGGGGGAATGTGCTGGCGGGAGTCATAGTGGTGAAGAGAGTGGAGCAACACTCGATCTATTTGGGGATTCCTACTAACGTGGGCAGGTCGAGGAGCGCAATATTTAGAACATTGGTGCACCGGATTGAGAAAAAATTAAAAGATTGGAAAAGTAGGTTGTTGCCTCAAGCGGGGAAATTGGTGTTGATTAAATCTGTGGCACAGGCAATCCCAACATACTTGATGAGCTGTTTCAAAATTCCACAGGGAGTTATTGATAAGATTCGGGCAGCTATTGTTCGGTTCTGGTGGGGCCAGAAGGGGGACGAGACTCGGACGCATTGGATCAGATGGGAAGCACTATGCAAGCCGAAATGGGAAGGGGGATTGGGGCTGAGAAATTTAGAGGCTTTTAACAAGGCCCTGCTGGGCGGCTTCTCCATCACGATAGTTCTCTTGTTGCTCGCGTGCTCAAAGCACGATACTACCCGGGTGGCAATTTTGGCAAACATTGGATATAACTCAGACACATGACAGAGTATGATTGAGGGTCGTAGGATACTGGAGCTGGGTCTGGAATGGATTGTGGGGAATGGTCGGAAAGACATTTGGGTGCCAGGAAGTAACACGAACCTGATACCGAATGGGGTCGGGGAGCTGAGTGAGAATGCAATAGTACGGGAGTTGATGAAAGACGATATGATGGGATGGGATAAGCAGTTGATTCAAAACATCGAGCGGACACACTTGCATGGAAACACGAGAAAACGGGCATGTATACGGCAAAATCAGGTTATATTGAATGGAGGAAGAATGCATACGACAGCGCAGGGGATAGGAAATGGAATGGGTATGCAGCGTATTCGAATAGCAGATGTTGACAACTCTCCTTTGGGCAGTGTGGTTTAGCAGAAATGAATGTGTCTTCCGGGCTGGACGATTATCACAAAGCTGCTGGACCAAGCCCAAAACCACTCCGTCGATCGGGTGATGACAGATGGAAGCCGCCAGACGCCGGATGGTTGAAACTGAATTCGGAAGGAGAAGGGGTTGCCTTCGGTAGTGTGCTTTGAAATGAGGCTGGACAGGTCCTATGGTCTATTACGCCATGGGTAGATGCGAATTTATAATATGAAATTTATATTATTACATTTTTAAATTAATATTATAATACTTATCAATTGATATTATTACTCTTATAAACGGATATTACAACATTACATGTTACACGTGTTAATTTATGAAAGTAATAATATCTGTTTATAAATGTAATGAAATTAATTTCACATAGTATGAAAAAGTTTCACGTTAGAGCTTGCAAGTGAAATTTCGTGCACTTGAAACTTGAAAGTTTCTTAAGATTCTTTGTATCACGAGACATAAGTTTTTAAGTTGGTCTTCCATGAATAAATTTCATAGTATAAAATTGGACTATTTGACCAATTTTACCAATTTCAACACGCTTTTCTAACCCACTAAACTTAACTCATATCATACATTAAATATGTTCACATGTTCATGAATTAAAAACCAGTGTTCATCCTAGAATTTGCCTAATTTTTTTCGTGATTCTAATGAAACTGTTGACCATGTCCGTAGACTGGTGCTGATTGATTGTTTCATTCAGCTTTCACATATGTTGTAGAAGATGATTAGGCAGTAGATCGTCTCACAAAGGAACGATCTTTTAATAACTAATTCTTGTATGCATTCAAGTGCACCGTGCATTCATAGTGTTTTTTTAGAATCATACAACTTGTCTATACCGAATCGTGCAACTATTAATATGGAAAAATAATTGCACGGTTCAATATAAACAAGTTGCACGATTCTAAAATGCACTATGAGTGCATGGTGCACCTGGATGGACATGAGACCCGCTCTCTTTCAATTTCAATAATCTTGGATGAATTTGAAGATATGAAATGTGCAACATTTGTTTTGGATTGATCTCTAATTTCAATAATCCTCAAAGAAATGTAGCAAGTAGAGTGCCTTTTAATTTAGGCGACTCTTAAATGCATCAAAGCTCAATCCTTTCTCAATGTATTGAATATTGGATGGATCAAAAGGCGCTTTGGCTCTGTCTATATTTTGTATCACTGCCTTTGCCGGAAGAACACTTCTTGAAGGGTTTGAAAATGTCTTATAACTCAGGCACGATGAAAATCCCTGCTTTTAAAAATAGTTATACAGTGACTATCATTTATCAATTAGTAAGCAAAAATTTCAGAGTAATATGATTTGTACATTATTGTTCTTGTAGCATTACCATATAACGTAATATTAAGTAAGCAAAAACAATACTATGTTTGCATCATATCAATTTCTTTGTGTCATTTTTTTATGTTCCAACTAAGATTATTCCACTTCCTAAATCTTTAACACATGGATTCAGGGTTATGGTGGTTCGTTGAATATTTTTACCCATTCTACGTGTCACTAATTTAAACTATGAAACACACAGTAAAACATCTTTGTCGGAACAGATGATATCGTGCTATGTCTTTATGGCTTGATTCGACCCGAATTTGACACACAAGTGTTGTTTTTAGACCCTTAAAAAATTATATATTACACAGGAAAGTGACTCAAATAAATATAATCCTACCATTATAATAATTCAACCATAACTAACCGAAAGAAAAAAAGAACATCTAACTTAAGAAAATAGATTACAAGGGCAAATACCAAGAAAGATATATAGAATCATAGATACGCACAAATAATATTTTAAATATGCTACTAAATTCATCAACTAATTATTAAATAGTGTACCTTGAAGATTAGGACCTCAACCATTTCATCATCCACCATAGCATCCACCAAAAGGATCTCATCTTTCACCAATTGAGTGTAAATTTCCAGCATTGCTAACTCTTGATTGTACCCACATTCTTCGTCGTCGTCGTCTTCATTGTCGTCGTATATTGCTCTCCTCCTAGCACGACACAACGTAGCAA
Organism: Stenogyne calaminthoides; assembly: GCA_037126765.1. NCBI lineage: Eukaryota > Viridiplantae > Streptophyta > Magnoliopsida > Lamiales > Lamiaceae > Stenogyne > Stenogyne calaminthoides. Next base: position 31,970,480 of record JBBCBC010000018.1, read on the forward strand.
AAGCTCGTTTGATTTTGATTTTCAAAAGAATACTTGAGGATGAATTAGTGCAAGCTAAAGCTGTGGGGGGCCATGAAAATGTGGTGGGATTAGGGAAGAATGGAGTTGAATTTGGTGTCCATTTTCCGGAGTGCAGCTTTAACATGGGAATAGAATTGTAATCGAAGAGTTGGGATAGAAGATAAGGCAAGTGTGTTTGGAGGGTTACAATTTAAGTTCAAGTGACAATTTTGGGAACAAGATAAGGTCCATAATTAAGGGATGTATACAATAGTGGCCAAACTTATTTCTTATTTTTTTCTCAACGTGGGTTTTCACTCATTTTCTTACTGACACTGCTAAATGGTTACACTCGCTCACTTTTTTGGTGATAGGGGTAGTTCAGTGATAAAACAATTGTTGTATCCTTAATGAAATAAGTGACAATTATGATATCACTTTTTTCATTAAGGATACAAAAGTAATTAACTGTGTTCCTTTTTTTATGCAGAATCTTCAAGCAACTTTTAATGGTAATAATAATGATAATAGCAGGGTATTCATTGTAAATTCTTTGTAGATCAACCGTTTGATCAGGAATAAAGCTGATTAAGTTGAACTAGTACACGTACGTTGCTGGGTTGTGCCATTTGATTACAATAATTGTTTTGTGGTGTTTATTGTATTAATTATATTTTAAGGTCCATTTACTTTGAAAATAAAAAATATTGTGGATATGATTAGGTGAGATGAAATAAAGGGATAAAGATTGAATATTCATATCTTATCAATGAATTAATTTGATAAAATTTAATTCACTCATTTACTAAAATACCCCTGCCATTTTCCCAAAATTTCTCAATTTTTGTAACAAGCATATGAATTCATTTCAAACACAGAAATAAATATATTCCAGATTAATAAAAGTAAAATTAACAAAAAAATATCAAACGAAAGCAAATTATCAGAACTTGTACAACAACGGCAAGCATATCATATCACAATAATGTTCCCCATTGCAAAAGTAAATTAATTACATAACTAAAATAATCATATAAAATTTTATATATTTTTCAAAATAGAAGAAGATGATCTATTCTATTCTGAAAAAAAAAAGATGGGACTATTCTAGATTTAAAAAAAAAATGGATCTAAAATTTATCTAAATAGAAGAAGTTGTGCATTCAAGAAGAAAGACATATATATAGGTCAACTCCTTGCTATAATTTATTTTAAAAGATCAAAGGTGGCGGCGCGATGGGAAGGAGAAGGGGCGGCTTCGGGAAAGAAGACCGGGCTCAACGAGGCTGGTTCCGAAAAGGGTTTTGTCACCTCTCACGCTGCCGCCACAACTCACAACGCTTGTCGGCATTGCCGGAATTCTGGCCGGGGAAAGGGGCATCAAATTAAGATGAAATTCAAGAAAAGCACTATTTCTTCTGAAAATAATGTAGAGAAATATGGCGAATGAGAGTGGAGGTAGTGGTGGTGGTGGCGGCGAAAGCACCGGAAACAGCGATTACACGAAGGCTAATGATGAAACAAGTCAATCCACTTCAATGAATTAAGTTTTCAACCAATGGGGAGTTGGAGGCTGTTTATGTAAGGGTTTTTTTTAAAAAAAAAATATTCATAATATCCCACCAATAAAATAAATAATCACAACTCTTTTGTTGGGATTTACTATCCAGTGTTTTCATAATCGAACCGGTGACCAAACCGTTAAATTAATTTATGCATATTTCTTTTATATTTTGAATGTTACATTAAGAAATAGATATTTATTCATAAAAAAATAAAATTATACTACTAATTTATAACTTATAAGTCTTATATCAAAATAAATAAAATAGAGTTTGAAGACCAAAGATGATGGCGTTGTGGATTAATTTCACACAATATGTGACGACGGTAAAGAGATTAAATGAAATTGATGACTTGTGAATGAATTTATGAAAGATAAAATGATATTGAGATAAAAACAATAACATTATACATAGAGATTTAGAAAAAAAAAAGTGATTTAATAAAAAATAAAAATAATAAAACCGGATTAACCGTTTTTAAGGAGTAATTGAACCGACGATATGAGCGATTCACGGTTCAACCGGTTTTTAAAAACACTGTTACTACCCACAAAAAACTGAAAATTTCCGGGTTATTCCCGGATCATGGGATACTAAACATTTTTTCATCATTTAAAGTAAATAGATAACATACAGATATAATATTAACCATCAACAGTCACCCGTAGATTGAAACTAGACGCTATGTAATAAAACATGAGAATTTATGTCCCTATTGAAATAAAATTATAGAGAGCGTTCATAGTTTGAGACTTTGAGTTGAGACAAGAATTGGGTCAAGAGGCAAAGTCTTATATGCATTTAGGTGCACCATGCACTCATAGTCGTTTTAGAATCGTGCAACTTGTTATACTGAAATATACAATTTTTTTTATACTAAAATGTGTAGTTTTTTTTTTATATTCACAGTTCAGTGTAAATAAGTTGTATCTTTTAATATAGTAAATTAAATGTTTGTAAAATATACTATGAGTGTAAGATATTCCTGAATGCAGGCATATGAGGCCACTCTTTGATCAAATATAATGTTTGGGCTTCAAGGTTTGCTCGAAGGCCCACAATGATCAGGTTGGCAGCTTGTCTTTGTAGACAGGGAGAATGACGTTCTTCTCCTTGAAGAATATCCATAGAAGTAAATAGTATATACCATATTTCTTGATTTTCATAATGAAGGGAAAGATAATTTGGGTATGACTCTTTAACATTTTATAAAACTAGTTTAGTTTTCACGTGTTACGCGGTTTTCTAATTAAAAATTGCATTATTGTCAATAAATAATATATTTAATAATTAAAAATATAAATATGTGCATAAATATATTAAATATGGATTAATAATTATTTTAGGTGTATATTAGTAAATTTTCTGAAACCTTGTAATAAGATTATTGTGTCAAATATTATTTATTCATTTTAATATGAAGTTAAAACCTACAAATCAAAATAAAATATATCGATTAAGAAAAGATTAATAAATTAATTAATATGTAATAATGAAAAAAAATTTAAGTGAATGAATTATAATATAAAATACTTTTGCCACATAAAATATGTTAGGATATACATAAGAGCAATTATAAAATAAAATTATTTATTAAGAAATTAATAATTGAATATAATTCACACGAAGATAAAATACATTTAAAATGAATATTTTATTTATCTTAAATTAAGTCAAATAAAAATTAACGAAAGAAAGATAAATGAATAATATTATATAGTTAAATAAAACATAAAGTAATAAATATGAATTACACATTTTATAACATCACACATATTTTAAATACCTAAATAATTAGAAATTAATTATACACAAAAATTTTAAGTTTCATGACACATATGATTCTTTTATAAAAAGAACCAAATAGAAAAATGACATGTGTACTCAAATTTCTCATTGAATGACACATAGGTCAAATTAACATGGAGTTGACACATCATTGAAAAAAAACTCCCTATTAGTATATAGAGGTATTGTGGATGTCGATTTGTATTACTTTGTACTCATTTCATGCATGTATGAGATCGTTTCATATGAGTTTTAATTCATATTTAACTACAAGAAAATGAAGAATTGTCTACCAAAATTTTCAAATGCCTGAGAAATTTTCCTACAAAAATAATTTGGTCCTTAAAAGTAACTATTGTCTAGGATTTGCCTACTAGTTTTTAAAATAATCTATGAAAAATTACCTACACAAAATAATTTCCTAGGCAAACTAATTACCTACCATGAAACTACCTACACATTCATAATTTTCCTAGGCAAACTAATTAACTACAAAAAATAATTTCCTAGGCAACTTACATTTTGTAGGCAATTATATTTATGGTTTAGAAATGACTTACAAATAAATTTACCTACGACTTACATTCCGTATGCAAATTTTACCTATGAATGAAAATGTCTAGGCAAATTGAAATATTCCCTAGGCAATCCTCTATTTTTTAAAAAAATTTGTAGGCAATCCTCTATTTTTTTTGTAGTGTTTTAAAGTTTTACTTTGTGATGCTAACTTTTCAAGAATTGCAATATGAGGAGTTGACACCTCATTGTTGTACATCCATATATTTAATTGCAAATTAAATCACCACATTTTGTTGAATTGTAATTTAATCTTAATTTTTGAATTGTTGAAAATAAATCTCCAACTTTAAATATTGGTCAAGTCTTGTATGCATCCAAATGCATCGTGCATTTTAGAAACATATAACTTATTATATTGAAAGATGCTACTTGTTTACACTAAACCGTCAATAGTATAAACAAATTGCATCTTTCAATATAGCAAATTGCATGTTTCTAAAATGTATTATAAGTGCATGGTGCACTTGGATGCACGTGAAAGCAACTCTTAAATATTATTGCAAATTAAATTTACGGACAATCCCAATATGTGAGTTGCTTGCGACATGGCAGAAAAGGAACTGTCTGATAGACTAATTTGCACAAAGTCTACGTCGCAAGCCACATCATACACGGACAAAAAATGAGTTGCTCAAAAGTCTAATTTAAAATAATATTTAAAGTTGATAATTTATTTACAAAATTTTAGATTAAAAAAAATTATATCCGAAAAAGAAGAAGAAAACTTATGTAAGTACATGAATATGATGTGCTTAAAAATAAAAAAATTAGATCTTATATGAACTAGGTATATTGTGCATTTCATAGTGAATTTTTTAAGCGCTAGGGGTTTAACACGTGCGTTGCACGTGGCACGTGTAACTATGTTTCCATTTGTCGAAGTATGATGGTGCATGTTGAACAACAATAAAATTTTAAATTTTAAAACGAAAGCATTTTTTATGCTGATCGTGTTTTAATTAAAAAAATTATTTAACTTGTAAAGTCCTTGAACATGGTATTTTAAGTGTTATAGTGGGGTGATGTGTGTCGAACCTATATTTTCTTTGAAATGTAGGTGAATAAAATAGGGGCTATTTGATTTTTTTTTTTTTTTCCTTTCAATTGAGCTTACTTTGCGGTATGCTTACATGCGTAGTTATTGATGAATATGTCCGCCTGTCAACTAACTAAAACTGCTAGTCTTTTGAAAGTACTTTATGCTAAAATCAAGATTCTTTAAGGAGTTGGAGCTCTCAAAATGACATATTTGAAAAGATTCCAGACGACGTAAGAGGGTATGCAATCTAGGAATGTTGTGCCATGGCTAGAAGCATCACTATGTGTTGTGTTTTACAGGATCTATATTTTCAGAAGCACTTTCGATTGGCAAATCACATAACTAAACAATTTTTGAAAGACACTTTCAATTGCCAAATCACATAAACTTATCTTTCGAGCACTCTTACACGTGCCTAATTCTAAAGGAATAGTAATGTTGGTCAGCTTGCACTGGGATCTGGGACATCACTTTATAGTTATTTAAGAAACCAACAAAAGTAAAAACACCTCGAGACTGAAGTATCCAATTTGCAGTGTGATTCTAGAATCAAAATTTATTTGGAAGACTTACTAAGAGATACATTATAGGATTATAACTTACCAACAGATATAAAATGATTGCATATATGTAGGTATATTTACATTTTCATTTGCAACTTTGACTAAAAAAAATTCCATTTGTACTTATTAGTAATTTGCATAAAAATTTTGTACCTATTAATAATTTTCCCAATTTCTTTTTAACAATTTACTGCATTGAAGTGAAAATATTATGCTAATGCAATAAAATTCAGGCGAGTAGCCAAGATCTCGTGAAAGCTCATCCATATAAAGATCAAATGTGTTGAAAATTATCATTGTATGGAATTATGGAAAAAAAAATATATGACTACCTTCATAAGAAAAGCATAATATAACTTTGAAGTCGAAGGGGCAATGGGACACCACCTCCAATTAACAATTTGATGATTAAGTACCAAAATTATTTAATAAGAATGAGATCAGGTCAAAGCTTTTTCACCACAATAAGCAGAATAGAGACTTGTGGTGATTAACATTTGATGAGTCGGCCCGTAAAAAACTACCTAGAATAACCTCAGAATGAACTTAGCCATCACTTGTGATCAATGTATGACCCCCACCCTTTCAGCCTCTAAGACTGCATAGCTTGTGTAATCAATTTCAAAGCCGGTGGGTCCTAAACATACACCATACAAAAGTAACAAAACATAGGCATTTTCATAAAAACAAAATTGGTGAAAAAAGCAAATGCATAAATAGATGCTAGAAAGCCAAAATGTGACATGAAATTTTACCTCATCAAAGTCAGAACCACACGACAACACCTTCTCATTAATCTATTCAGATTCAAACGATGTTCACCAGCCATAATCAAATCATGACCAGAACCAACTAATTCTAGCAGTGATGCGGCATCAATGGGATCGTCAAACCTTGATTTCGCACCAAACAGAAGTATGTAAAAAAGTATTAACATACAAAACGCCAAATAAAACCAAACATTAAAAATTACAAACTATATAGCTGACAATACCCCAACTACACAGAACACATTAAATTACAATATCCTACAGAAATATCAATATTCTGCGGGAATAAAGATTTGTTCATGAAATCCAGCAGGTATAAGTTTATTACGAAAAACCAATTATATATTGTTACCACCTAAAACCTTTAAAAGTAGCTTATGGTGTTCGGAATTGGAAAAAAAACCTATGATGACCTTATTTAGTCCATTGGTACTCTTCCCAGACCCTATCCACCTAGTATTATCCCCCATAAGGCCATAACCTAAAGATCCAAAATTTATTTAACATAATGCTTACTTCTTAGGCAAACTAATTCAACCCTTAATACATGACATAATGACAATCACAACTCTCAACTTTATTCTGATCAAGACCGTTTTTCCTCTAGTTCTGTTCATTAAGTCACAGCTAAATCACAAAACCAGTCTTATATTTACATGAATGCTAGACTAAAACTCAAAGCGACCCAAATGTTGAAAATCACGTGATATCTCATATAAAAAAAGCACAAGTACATCACTTTTAACATCAAGCCAGTACAGATATGCAGAAACTAAAGTAAGAGCTAAGAGCTTACGATTCCCTGCAAGAAGACATAGCAAATGGCCGCTTAAATCGAGATTTCAAAAACACCTCCTCTCTTAATCGCATCATTTATCTACACGAAAATTATACCAACTTCTATGTCTACAATAAGAACAAAACAATACAAGAAATATACATATAGTAAATTCAAAGACTACACAGAAAACCTTCTCAAAATTCTCAAGGTTAAACTAACCTCTTAATTAGTCTCCTCCCTCCTCCATTTCCGCCTCGAAACCGCTCGTCCATGCCGACTTGAAGCGTGTCAACAACATCGGTTGTGGCGTCGGCGACACTATCTACAAACCAACCCACTGGTAACCCGAACATCCTCAAATGTCGGGCCGCTAGAATGCCTCACGGAGAGGAATGGGGTATGAGCTAGGGCAAAAAATATGACGTTGAGAGAAATTAATTTGGATCAATTTTGTTTCAGAATGCATTTAGGGGTGGGGGAGAAAGAAACTTGAGAAGACTCCCATTCACTTCAATTTAATTAGAGAAACGCAATTTTTTTTTTTTTTTGAGGGATAGAAACGCAATATTGAGATTGACGAAAAGAAGAGATTGAATAGACTCATATTAATCTAAAATTAATTAAATTAATTAGAGAAGGTTAAAAATTGGCCAAATAATTAAATTTAGCCCATACTTTTGGGTTTTCATCAATTTTAGTACATATTTTTTTCTCTCTCCAAATTTAACATATACTTTCACTTAATACTTAAAAATATCCTGGATCATTATTTTCAGTAAAATTTGTTTGATGTAGTCGTCGGAGTTTACTTATCTTACTGATGTGTAAATAATAAAATAAAAAATATGAAAAATATCATCACCTAAAATTAAAAAATAGTTACCCGAGATATTTGTATATCCCCCGTTTTCTAATCTTAGATGGTGATTTTTTTTTTAAGTTTTTTATTCTAATATTTACACGTCAGCAGGAAAGGTGGATTCGGGCGATCACATTAGACAGACCTTGTCGAAAATGGTGACTTGTGATGTTTTTTAGTATTAAATAAAAGTATGTGCTAAATTTGATGAGAGAAAAAAATATTTGTTAAAATTGATGAAAAACAAAAAGTATAGGCTAAATTTTATTTGGCCAAAGTATAAGAAAATAAATATGAAAGGGGGAAAATGATCAAAAAGAAAAGTTGACAAGGGTAAAAGGGTCCGAAAATGATTTCCAATCTCTTGTCACTTTTTAATATAGTATAGATATATATATATAATTTATTTACATCGAAATATGTAATTTACGTTCGTAAAATAAGTTACAATAAATTATATATTTAAAAATACACTATTAAGTACACGATACACTCGAGACACGTTAAAAAAGAATATAGACATAATGAAACATGTGGAGAATAGAGTAGCAATCAAATATAAATCTACTCGGAGTTATACATGGGAAATATCACTGATTGCTAATATCTAAAATACTGAAAATGTGTATTCGAATTTAGAGATTTACAAAATCTTATTCCCAAAAAAAAAAAATCACATGTTTTATTGTTAACTTGCTATTGCAATTTTTGGTAATCGCATCAATAATGTTAATGCACATCAATTAGATATTTAATTTAATTATATCGACACTCATGTGAACCATGTTCATACATGAACTCTATTACTGTTATGTGTAAAAACTATCACTGTTATGCACAAAAACTTTTACTGTTTAAAAATATAAAACATTTTTTACACAGTGATTGTTTTTGTACATAACAGTGATAGTTTTTATACATAACAGTGAAAGTTTTTAGTATATAATAAATGATCTTAAATAATCGAGTTAAATAAAGCGTTAATCGCGCCTATCTGAGTTTTTTGTCATTACATCGTGAGTGGATACGAATACAGTAATTTTTATACCAAAACTAATGATAAAGTACAAGTTCTCCAAAAAAAAAAAAAAAAAAGAAAGAAACATAGTATAATTGAGAAAAGATATATAGATTTCTCTTACGTGTATTTATTTGACATTGAGATAATTAAAGACATATAATAATGAAAATTAATCTCCTTCAATGATCATTTCTGCTAGTTTAAGTTTTTTTTTTAATAAGACAGGATTAATACAGGATATTATATAAGAAACAAATTTGTATTTTCTTCCCCTACTCAATTTTGTTATTTTTGTGTATCCTCTACAAGTAATATATAAATATATAATTATAATATTGTTGGATTTAATCATTTACGTAGCGAGAAAACATATATAAACATATTTTTCTCACCACATTATTTTTTTTTGGAAATTTATTTATACCACAATGTGCATATCTAAAATTGACTGTGCATATCTGGAATTCAATGTGCAAATCTTTTCTTAGAAAGTGATTAAGCCGTGGGATCAATTTCAGATTCACTCTGCATATCAAGAATTAAATGTAAATAGCATTTCTATTTATGTATTCATGTGAAAATTTCAATTTATTTTCTTACACTTAAATTTATGCAGTATTTGTAAGAGGCGATCCATGATAATTTAAGAAATAAACAAGAAAAATGAAAATAGGCCATGATTTACTGCACTAAGTTGACTTTTTTTTTCTAAGACCGTGATTTTTGTTTTGTAATAATAATTTATTGGACACTATTTTTTATTTTTATTGAACAATATTATCTGATTAATATTCATATTTTTCACTTAACAATATTATTTGATTCTTTTGATTAATCAATTGCACCGATAGGGATAATCGGTACTCGTTGACGTTTGATTCACCTAATTATCATATTTGAGCTACCATTTTTTCCCATTTTCCACTATACATTTGTGAACGTTTTCTTTTTTAGCAATATTTTATATATACCAAATGCATTATGAAATTCAAATCAGCATTTTCTTTCTTAACAATATATATGGACCATACAATTAAAATGCATTTTATTAAATATACAATTTGTTTAACTAAAATATGTAATTTATTTTTATTAAAACATGTCATTTATTTCAGTACAAACAAGCTGCATATTTTTTAAAATTTTAAATTTTTGGGGTTGATATACAAATTTTTTTAATTTTTTAAATGAAGAAACAAAAGAAGGAAATAGCAAAGCAGCAGGTACACATACGTACAAAGATTTTGTATACGTAGTGAATTATCAGCAAATACGTACGTACACCTTTAACGCAGTTTCCGTGTTATCCTTTTCCATAATAAAATCATTTGCAAAATCCATGATTTTCTCTCTCTCTAGTCACTCCAATTTCACCCCCTTTTCTCTGCTCAATCATTGCCCCCAATTCCCAATTTCCCCATCTTTGTTCAAAATAGCCGCACTTTGATCGCGCGACGGCTATATATATAGTTATATACACTTGTACGACTGTGCAAAATATCAATTGCAGCGAATTGTGGTTCTGTGAGTGGTTTCATTGTGTGTATGTGTGAGTGAGAGAACGCGCTTCGAATTTAGGGTTTCTGATAGCGCTCCAATGGCGTGCACGAGCGGCGGGAAATCGGAGGTTAAGGTGGTGCCAGACCAATTCCCGGTGGGACTGAGGGTTTTAGTGGTGGACGATGACATCGTCTGCCTGCGTGTTCTGGAGAAAATGCTTCAGAAATGCATGTACAGAGGTTAGTGACTCTAATGCTGTTGCTGAATTTGTTATCTCCGCCTTGAATTTTAGTGGTGTTAAGTGATAATGTTGTGTTTTTTTTTCTTCCTATTTTCTCCATGTTACTCTGGTGATGATTTACACCCTGTACCGAGACAGGGATCTTTTGCCCCAATTTGCATCCTAGTTAGCTTTTGTTGATGATTTTTCTAAAATGTTAATTATTATAGGATGTATGATGTACTATCATGTTCCAAAAAATGGATGATATATTACACTTTCAGATGATTCTTTTACCTGAAAACTAATCATCATCCTGACATCATCCCGTCCCATCACCTAATAATTAGTCGCCTATGATAGGCTTAACATCAAAGATGGTATTGTTTACAGTGCTAGACTGTCACTGACATATCACTACAATCCTCCTTTATTGGGCTTGTTATTCCGTGATTGACAGTTAGTTACTGCGGATTAAGTTACTTGGGAAATATGTGGTGTCTCATTTGTTTGGAGGTAGTACCTTAAGGATGATGATGGAATCAACATTCTTAGATTAATTTCTAAGCCCTGTGCGGTATATGCTCGTGCATGTAAGTTCAAGTTGTCTTTGAAGTCAATAACTATGTATCAGCTATAATGTAGCTAACAAAGAATCTACATGTAGGCCCGTTGTTCTCTATCATGTCAAATGGTAACTTGAATTTTCTGCCTTTAAATTCTTCTAATTCCTCACTCATTTCACCTTGCTCTGGGATTTATGGCCATGACGGCTCCGGGATTATTAATATGCTTCATGCAGTATTTGTGATATGAACTTTGTGGATTATATTTACTATGTGAATAGTGTGTTAGATTCAAATAATATTCTGGCACTTGGGATTGATTTCAAAGTTCTGGTATTCTTGCAGTTACCATTTGTTCGGAAGCTACAGCTGCTTTGAACTTATTAAGGGAAAGGAAAGGCTGTTTTGATGTAGTATTGAGTGATGTTCACATGCCCGATATGGATGGTTTCAGACTTCTTGAGCTAGTTGGACTGGAAATGGACCTTCCTGTTATAAGTGAGTGATGCATCATATGACTGTATGACTTGTGCACAACTAATGTTATTCAATATGAACAACTAATACTGTTCAATGAAAACAATTAATACTTTTTTAGTTATTAATATCATTTAAAAATGCCCTTGAGTTGCATATTGCCTCTGGGGCTTAGAAGTATTTTCCCTTTAAATTTTATTATCATAACTTGACATTCCATTCTGTTATGCAGTGATATCAGGTGATGGAAGTACCGACCTTGTTATGAAAGGAATAAGGCATGGAGCATGCGATTACTTAATTAAGCCTGTAAGAGATGAGGAGTTGAAGAATATCTGGCAACATGTTGTTAGGAAAAGGAGGAATGAAAATAAAGAACATGATCATTCAGGTAGCATGGAAGGCCATGATCGTAGAAAACGTGCTGTTGATGATGCTGAATATGCTTCTCCTCTGAATGATGGGGCAGATAAGGCACAAAAGAAAAGGAGAGACTCTAAAGATGAAGATGACACAGAAATGGACAATGATGATTCTAGCACATCAAAGAAGCCTCGTGTAGTCTGGTCAGTAGAGCTCCATCAGCAATTTGTTAATGCTGTAAATCAGCTCGGGATTGACAGTATGGACTTTCCCTTTGCTTTCTTATTTTGATAATTTTTTAAATTTTTTTCTGGAACAAGAATTCCTTCAATGGATGAGTGTTTCCGGTGGATTATTATTTGTCTATGTAGTTATTTACATTTTTTGTTTTGTTCGGTCCTTCCAGAGGCTGTACCCAAGAGAATCCTAGAAATGATGAATGTCCCTGGTCTAACAAGGGAGAATGTGGCCAGTCATTTACAGGTCTCGGTCTCTTTCTCACACTTTGTCTTCAATTATTTTTTAACTTCTGCCTTGATGTTCTTTTCCTATATAAAATATGGAAAATGGGGATATGAAAAAAATCTAAATATAAGTCTAATGTCATTCTCTTCATATATTATTTTCCTCGAGGGGAATAACAAAGCTTGATTGATATTGTCTCCAATGGAAATTTAAGATCTCGTTGACTCAGAAGTACCGGCATGCCATTTCTACCATCAAGTTTCAACTTCTGCTTAACATATTTCAATTCTTCAGCTCTCATAAAAAACTCAAATGTGGCTGGTGAAATTATTGTACTGCTACTATATTTAAATTTATTTCTGGGTTATTTTTATCTTTTTCAAATTTTAACCGATTGGGTTCCATTAGAGTTATAAGTTCCGTCAGACCCTTATATAATGTCAAGACTTAATACTGTAATGTCAATTACATCTGGTGTCATCTAGGCAGAGTCGATTGCAACACATATGATAATGAACTCCTTTTATTAATTGAATTGTTACCTTCATAGTGGAGATCTCTGATGTCTCATCAGTCATCATATTGTTCATGATTTCCTGAATCACCAATTTAGCTTCATCTGAAACTTCATATGTAGAAATCTGTTGGTTGTTAATGCATAGATTCTTATATACACATCCTGACAACTCTATCTACTTCTCTCCTAAGTTTAGTTTGATCATTCTTACTGCACACTTACGAAGATTTTCTTTCATATTTCTTCTCTTCTGGTTTTATTTTAGTGCTTTATTGTGCTTATCTAATTTCTAGGATTTATTATCAATTTGCAGAAGTTTAGACTGTATTTAAAGAGGTTGAGTGGGGTAGCCCAACAGGGCGGCCTTCCTACTTCTTATTGTGGGCCAGTGGAGCAGAATCTGAAACTAACTTCTCTTGGAAGGTTCGACATCCAATCATTGGCAACTTCTGGCCAACTTCCCCCCCAGACATTGGCAGCTCTTCAGGCTGAGCTTTTATCTCGACCCCCAGGAAACTTGATTTTACCAGCAATCAATCAGAGAGCTTTATTACATGCATCTCTTCAGGGATCGAATGTTGCTTATGGTTTACCTCTGATTAGATGCCCATCTAATGTTGCCAAACAGCCCTCTCAGCCTCTCATGTCCAATGAAGATGTTCGCACAGAATTTACATCCTGGACCTCAAAAAGCCTTGGTGATGCAATCCCACCCTACAATTTTGGTGCTGTAGCAGACACAAACAGTAATATATTGGTAAGTGTTGTGCAACAACAGCAAAAACAATCTATCATGCCAGAATCAACTCGTCCAATTAATGTGCAACCTTCTTGCTTGGTGGTTCCGTCCTCAGTCTTCGCCCAATTTTCAAGCAGAAAAAAGTCCTGCTTCTGTTAATCAAAACTGCAGTTCTAGAAATTCAGCACTGGATTACAACAAGCCCTTACTTCAGACGAATAATTCATCAGGTATTGGGCAAAGATTGGAAGAAGAACATAAACCAATTTTCATGCCTTCTGGGTTTGGTGCTGCATCTTATGTTTCATCTATGTCAACTGTACAAGATAATGCCTGTCAAAGAGTTCCCAACATGAACTGTGTTCAAGGTTCTTATAATGGTAAACCGGACTTTGTGCAAGGGTCGACCAGGAATTTTGTATACATAAGTCAACAGGAAATGCCAATGAGCAACATAAGTCAACGGAAATTATATGCTGACAATAATGGTAACAAAGTGAAGCAGGAGCCTAATATGGATCTAACGGAAAATGTAAAGATGGGCGCCCAGTACAGCAGCACCTCCCCCCAAGTGATCTGATGAGTATTTTCTCTGACCAGGTATAATTTCTATTTACATTTATCAAGTTTACTCTTTTTTTAGGTTTCTAAATCTACAAAGCCTTAGTTGATCTCGTGAAAATGTTGAAATTAGTCTTTGGATTATTGGTAGAGCAAAAAATCTTTGCTGCATCATGGGAACGTTTTGGTGGATTATTCTTCTGACATTCTATGGAAGTTATTAGAGGTGCAAATAATCCTAGACTGGCTTCTTTGGTCCAACAATTGTCTAACTCGGGTTTTGGATCCGGAACTTGAGCTTGAATCAATCAATGCATTTTTAGACTTTTTTTAAAGGATTTTTAGACTTTTATGCTTTTCAAGTTTTCATAATTTGTCCTAATGATTATGTATCAGAAATTATAAAATCAACTGTTAAAATGGAAGAAAAATAATTCTAAATGCATTGTTGTTTAAACTGGATCGGTGTTGATTAAACTTCTCGAGTTTTGAATCAAAAGTAGTGTTGTAAAATGACTGTATTTCCAGATTATTTGCTGGAATTGCCTGCTTAAAATAACTTGGTGTCAATTGAGAACCATCTGTTGTAAGGGATCATTTGTTTAGATTGTGAGCTAATGTAGATATCTGATGCTCCATTTATTACTTTTTCTTCCCTTAAAATCTTTTCTTCTCTTAAATCAATTAATTATGGCTCTGAGATTCTCCTATCTAATATCCTTCATCTTGCTTTTGATGCCTGACATCAAATTTTATAATGGCCACTAGCAGGCTTCAACTTTAAAAGCTTGTTTTCATGCATCTATGATTCTTGTGCTAAAAATTATAGGGTGAAAAGAGTTTCCACCCATCAGATCTTTTATCTTTCAGTAATTCAATTTATCTCTATTCCATTTATGTAATTACCGTCATTTTAATTACCTGATCATTCAATCTTGAGTAATATCAATTTAGTAGATGTTATGTTAGATTTTTTTTTTTGATAAATTTGTGCTGTGTATGCTTGTATAACTAGCTGATATTTACTTGAAATTCTTGACAGGTCTTCTGGTTTGTTGGAGAAGTAGTAGAAGTGCGTGGTTCCAATTCGAGGGAGTGTAATTATTTACTTGAAGCTTTTCAGTGTCAAATTTGTAGGACGGGTATGTTGCTCGAATCTGGTTTAATTATCCGAGACCATGTGTGCTGCTGGCCTTAGAGGAGGTAGCATTTCCAGGTACACTTTAGGCAATAAGTCAGGTTTCAAATTTCGTTTGCTTGCAACGTTGATCATCTGCCGTCGAATTTGTGTTGGGGGCATTCTTATTTATTCATTTACTAGGTTGCTACCACATGTATAGCCAGGCATTCTTATTTAAGGATATTTATGTTTTTAGCACATATCATCATAGTGTCAATTTAACATTCAGGCTGGGCTCATGTGTTTTTATACTAGTTCTTGACTTGTGATTTGTGAGGTTTAGATAATATCATATTAATAGAATCAATTCAGTTAATTGATTTTCACACTCATATAAAATTTGGTGGATTAATTTTACGACTCAGATGATCTTACGTAGGAGTTTACCTATTTATAGAAACATGATTTTTTTAAGTTTTTTCTGTATATGAAATTAAAGCATAAATTTTTAAATGAGAATATTTGAATATTTTTTTCCAAATAAGTACAAATAGAAATCAGAATTATATTTGTATAATAGAAGAATATAAGTGGTTCGATAATTTTTCGAATATAAAAAGAATACTACGTTCATGTTAAAAGAAATTTTCTAGTTCGAAATGGGTTTCATTCTATGCTACATATTATTTTGACTTGGGCCGATTTTTTCAAAATCATTAGACATCGAAAGAATGATTGTGTTTTTCTTTGAATTAATTAAATGAGTTTTAAGTATCCATAGACCATTTTTTAGTTAATGAAAAATGCTCCTTTTGTTTTAGGATTCACACGAAAAGACGTGTTACTTTGTAATTTATGTCATTCTTACCGGTAAAATATACTCCCTTCTATTTAAAATATAGGGCGTTTTAGCTTTTTATATTATTTATAATTTATATGTCGTTTTACACTTTTTAATATTAATTAATTTTTTTATTTAAATTACCCTGAAAATTATTAAAAATAACTTAGATAGTAATAATCTTTTAAGTTGTATTGTAAAATTTCAAGACAATTTATTAAGGGTAAAGTAAGAGTCATTAATTTTTTTAATATATGTGCATTATTTTTAAGTGATCTATATTTTAAATAGGAGTGAGTATATTTATTAGAAATTAGAACAAACACATATACTTACAACCTCCATTCTACATTTAATTGAATATTCTTATAAATAGTAATAAATATTTTTTTATTTATATCCTCAAACATCTCAATATTATATTATATGTTATTACTTTTATAATATTAAAGTAAACTTATTTGATTTACACAAATGTCATTATTTTACTATTTAACCCAATAAAAGAGAATTTTCACCGCTTTTAATAATAATAAACGACTCCTAAATTAAAACTCGTGCAAATAGTAATGTTAAAAAAAAGGGTAAATTGTGTTAAACCCCCCTGTTGTTTGAAAAATTGACGTCAAACCCCCATGTGCTTTAAAAATTGTGTGAAACCCTCTTGTGGTTTTATAAATATGGTGTGAAACCCCCATTTTTTTATATAATGGAAAGTGTGTTACACACTCGTTTTTTAATGTCTTTTTTTACCCTTTTTGTTGGAAAATGAAATAATTACCATTCATTGACCGGTCAAAACCGGACGAACCGGTTCTATGCTTTTTTTAAAAAAAAACTGAGATTTCAATGGCCGACAATCTCTTCTTCTTCTTCGGTGGCGACGTCGGCAAATTCTTCGAAAAAACTGTTTAATTTGTTAGGAAAAAGTAACAATATTTGTTGGAGGATTTGTTTGAGGGGGAAGGGTGGGAACTGGGAAGTGCAGGGATTTGTTTGAGGGGGGGAAGGGTGGGAAGTGGGAACTGGGAAGACCCGCAGCGGCGGAATTAATTTTTTAGATATTAGAAGAATTAGAGTTTAATATTATTTATACTGTAATACTTTTTTTCTTTTTTATTAAATCAAACTTGTTGAGCTTCTTAAAACACTGTACTAATGGGCTTGACATTTTTAAATTTGATTGTTAATTTTTTAGATATTAGAAGAATTAGAGTTTAATATTATTTATACTGTAATACTTTTTTTCTTTTTTATTAAATCATACTTGTTGAGCTTCTTAAAACACTGTACTAATGGGCTTGACATTTTTAAATTTGATTGTCAATTAATGGGCTGAAATTTAAATAGTTACATTTAGAGTATAAATTTAAAGTTTTAGTTATAAGATATATGTTTAAATTTGTGTAGGTGTATATTAATTTTATTTTTTAATTAAATAAAAGAAATATTGAAAATAATTAGGTAAAAAATATTTTAACTGTTGAACAGCCGATTAAACCGGTCCAACCTGTTGAACTGTTGACCGGTAGTCTGTCCGGTTCGGTGGCCGGTTCGATTATGAAAACACTGGTTAAAACATTTTGCTCTTTTATTGGCAGATAAAAGCAATTTGTGTCTTTATTATTCTCGATTATAAAAAGAAAGAAAAAGGATTGTTCGAGGCAGAAGCAATTTGCAGCTTATAAAAAAACCTTATATTATATGGGCTAAAATAGTGTTTTAACTTTTAATGAATAATGTATAAGTGTATTTTTAAAAAGTTGTTGTCCACCCAACTTATTTTGAAAATAAGCACTTTTGGAGCTTGAGTAGCGCTTCAAAACAGACCCCTAAATTTTGAATGAGATCATCTCACGGACTCACGATAAGCATAATTTAAAGTTGACATTTTTAACACCAAGAAAGGAATATACAATAATTTTTTTTTTATGATGTGATTCTATTTTGCAAACTAATCAATAAAGTTGTCCACACTCCACATCTGAGTACAACCTGAAAACCATGTCAAGATGTCAACCATATTGCCTAGTTGAGAAAAACATTATTACGAGTATTTCCTAGCATTCTGCGTCACATGAATTAAGTGTACCTTCCCCCACTTAAAACTTTGTTCTAGTATTCATAAAATTGAGAAGCTGTTTCCAAAACAAAAGTCGAAAACCGAGCTACGGATGTTCTAGGAAATTAGTAGGATATTTTTATTCAGATATTTTCAGATATTTATCTATTCTTCCTATCCAGCCTCCAACATTTAATATATGACACATTTATCCAACGATCATGGAAATGGAATGGCTACTCAGTTGTCTTACAGAAAAGAAATCAGGAATACAAATATTCTAAACTGCATCTGCTCTGGAACAAATTACTAATATTTCAGCGTATAGTCACGTTTAAAATAGGATCAAATATGAATAATGACTGGATTTCCACGACACAGAAAAGTCGTTTGCAACTGAAGATTGTATGTAGTCACATTGCATCTGCTCTGGAACAAGTTATTAATATTTCAGCGTATAGCCGCGTTTAAAATAGGATCAAACATGAATAATAACTGGATTTCCACAATACAGACAACACAGAAAAGTCGATTGCAACTGAAGATTGTATGTAGTCACATTCAGGGTTGTAAATCTTCTTTCAAAACAGGAGAAAACATGACAGACATTAATAGATTATCAGAAGTATAAAAACTTACCTCCATGCGAAATAGTTGAGTAGGTACGACACCAAGACCCATAGAGCTTCGGAAAGAACAACCACAGAAAATCCTTGTATGCCTCTTCTGACAACTTATTCAGTCAGACAGCCTGTGCTTCCAAATATATATGACAGTCCCTAAGAACCTTCAAAGGTGGATCAAACGATAAGTCTGCAAAGACAGTGAGAACACGATCTGTTCCAGAATTGTTAGGCAAGTACATCAACTGAAGTAGCCTGTAACCAAGCTATTCCATTAGATGGTTCTATATCAAAAGACAGCAATAAATGCAACATAAAGAATTTCCAAAGTGTGAAGACCTTATTAAAATGTAGGTAAATCAAAACATAAAGGAAGTCGAAATAAGTAACTGCATTAAGATACAAATAGGACCAGTATGACGACAAATTTCAAATAAAATTTCCAATAATACTACTATGTTCCGTATGGCAACCAACATCCTCAACACTTAACAAACAAAAAAAGAACACTAACAACGAGCTTTAAAAGAAACTAAAACTAACAGTTCCACCATAGCCAACAATTACAAGCTTCAAGTTTGGGTAATCCAGTCTGTTGATACGGCAACGCCTAAAAGAAACAAAAACAAAACAAATCAGACAATGATAGAAAAAGAGAGAGAGATTGTTGGTGTGTGTGTGTGGTGGTGGTGGTGGTGGGGGGGGGGCGTCAAAAACAGAGTGAACTGAAATTCAAACAACTCACAATTGATATATTTTCGGTACTGTTCGAAGGTAGAGAACTGGTGCCAACTTTAAGTCAAACAAACATGTGCAGTTCAGGTCTGGAGAATACATTGTTTTCCTCGTCTTCCAGAACCGGATAGGCAGCAACCAGTGCATCCTGAGCACCTATGTAGAGCGAATTGTAGATTTTCCAGTACACTTCTCTAACCTTCCTGGCTGGATGGAACAGTCCCTGAAGACAATAATTGAGTACAACGGCCGCTCCCAATGCAACCCTCATTCCTTCTATAGCTTCCGTAACAGCATTGATAACATGTGGCGACGTCTCGAAAATGTTAGGCCACACATAATTCATGAGATGGATCAAAGCATCCTCACATCCCAGACCTGCAACTCCTAAGGCCATATGCTTCACAGCTGAAGCAGCAGTTTGCCTATGAACCAAATCCCGATCCATAAGCGCATCTTCAAGCAATGGAGTCACAGCATATATGTAGTCTTTTCCCATCTCACCAATGTATTCAAACAAGAAGGACAGCGACTTCAGAACACCGTTCTGGACATTGAGTTCGGGAACACGGTATTCATTCATCAAAGCAGGAAGAACCGTAAAAGGCGAGCATGTTTCAGCAACGATAGCAATTGCCACAGTCGTGCACACACGGTTTTGACGTTCTTGGACCTTGAGATTGTTTAATAATGTCGCAAGAACATCTTGTGGCCCAATAGCCTTAGCAATGTAACCAAAAGTGTTGACTGTGGCTCGACGGATACCCTTCTTGTGTGCTTTGAGCATCTCCAGAAGCTCGAAACATATACGCATCCACTCCCTTGCGGGAACATACTCGGGCCCACGGTCAGCAATTCTTCCCACGAGATCGATACAGTTCTCTTGGACCTTTTCGTGACGATTCTTCAATATGGGAGTTAGTCGAGGGAGCAAATCTTTGATAGGTGGTGTCATCTTAGTCATACCGATAACATTGACGATAGCCTTGATCGCACCCAATATTGAACCCAGAACTTCAGGGTACTCCTCCCCTAAATACTCATACAGTACTACACCAAGATGGCCCATCAATTGCTCTTCTCCACATTGTTTCATCACCACAGCAATCCTGGATATAAGATCAGCTGCTTGTTGTCTCACTTTAGCACTCTTATTGTTGAGACGCCACTTTATGGTACCACATATCTGGGGAAGATACGGTTTCACTCTCTGACCTAGGGAGTTCACAACAGCACCAAACCCATTAAGCATAACATTGGCATCATCACTAGTCTGCTCCTGGAATGCATAGAGAATTCCATCAATTAACAGCTCTTCTAAGCGAGCATCAATATCGGATGCCCCCAGGTTCGCCACCACTTTCTCGATTGTCTCCATAACCATCCTTCGGTAGGGCTCACTTGCATCTTTCAGGTCTTCAACAATCCTACCTACTATGTCTGCAACACCAACTTTGTTGGCTATCTCCTCTGTTGTCTCAACAAGCTGCTTGTAATTTCTCCTGTCTAAGGCCATTCTCGTGACCCAGAAATTTTTAAAGAACTCGGGAAGAATATCATTTCTAATATAATCCGGCTCCACACCTTCGGTACTCACACACTGCTTCACCACTTTCAGCACAATCTTCTTCATTTCTTCATCTGGCGACTGAAATTCACGGATCAGAATAACCATAACTTCTTTTGTGTAGTAGCTGGCATATATGGCATCCATGAGTGGTATGATGAATCCAATGGCCTTAAGAAACGCAGCCAGGACTTTCCCGCGGTGGGTTCTGATGCCCTTCCACAGAGGCTTCAACACAGAGTCAAAGCTTTCGATACCGTAGGGGGCTGCAGCCTCAGCAAGAGCAGCCAAAGATAGTGCTGTGATTGTTCTGACTTTCTGATTTTCATCATTAAGTCCATGCTCGATTATTTCAACAAGAGACCTCAAGTGAGGAAGAACAGCACACCCGATTAAAATAGCGATCTGCTGCACAATCTTGATACCAGTGTGACGAGCTTGCCATGATTTCTTACTCTGACAGACAGCTTTCAAAAATGGCAACAATGCAGGAATTCCAAGGGCCGATGCAACAACACTAAAAGCTCTGGCAGTGGTGTTTCTTACATACTCGTCAATGTTATCAATATCAGGACGCATCGCAGCAATCATAGTGGCCAGCCCAGCTGCCTTACTCAGATTTGAGATGATCTCTCTACCTTCCACACGAGCATAGTAATCCTCATCAATCAAGAGAGGCTCAATAACCACCAGAATTTTGTGCACATAGGGACGAACCAATTCATCCAACTTGTAGAGCACCCTGTCAATAACTTTCACCAGCAGATGTCTCTCCTGGTCTTCCAATGTGGGCTGCATCAGCAACGGCAGTATACGATTAAACAGAGGCCCAGCACCGAATTCCCTTGCCTTATCTGTGAGCTGTCTCAAAGCAGTTTTCCTCTGCGGAGGAGTCCCGTTCTTAACTTTTAGCAAGAGCTTCATGATCTTCCGCTCTTTCTGTTCTTCTGGAGACAGCTCCTCTTCATCGTCTTCATTTAGCAGAGAACCAAAATACTGATAATCTTCTGGTTTCATAAACGGTAAACCTCCAGGCAACTCTTTAGGCACATCAAACTGCTGGCCACGATTTTCTTCTGGAATGTTATATAGAGGTGTCCCCATTGGAGTGGGTGTGGCAAGAAGTTTTCGGGCAGGGGTTCTAATAGGAACATACGAAGCAGGGGGTTCCAAGACCTTGTATCCCTCCTCTGGAAACATTGCATCAAGCTCCTCATCAGTTAATGGCCTATTTCTATCTTCAATATCCTTCTCCCACCTCAACAAATTGTACTGCTCGGGAGTCATTGCACCTCGCATAATGGCATTCGGCGTAGGGGTAGCCATGTCAACCGCCCCGAAAGGCGTCACACCAGGTGTATACGATGCAGTTGGGGTTGCGCCAGGAGTAGCACTACCCATAGTGGCAGGAGTCTCGTCCCACCTCGATCTCTGTCTTTTTGGAGTTGGCGTAGCCAACCCTCCCAGCTTAGGCGTAGCATCCCACGCCATCCCTGCAGGAGTTGCTCCAGGAGTAGCCCCTCCAGCTGGAGTTGCATCCGAATCGTTCATACGCCCAGGAGTTGGAGTCTCGTCCCATCTATTTTTCCTTGAAACCGAGGGGGTTGCATCCCCAATTCTACCAGGTGTGGGGGTTGCATCCCACCTCCCAATTCCAGGCGTTGAGTCAGGCAAATCCCAGTCAGATCCTGTCTTAGCCTTCTTCTCACCAGCACTATCATCCTGCGCCTTATCCCATCTATTCCTCTTCTTTGGCTTCTGCACATCTTTCTCCTCTTTCTTTGTCTCCTCCTCTTCCTTCTTCCGTTTTGCTATCTCCCTCTTAACCTCCTCTTCCTTACGCTTTAGTGCTTCTTCCCTCATTACATCAGCATAGGTCCTCACCTCAGGCCCGGGGGTTTTGTCCAGAAATGGATCATTCCTCTCCGGAGATATAATCCTGTTCAGCCTTCTCCTCCGATAATCATCTTCTCGATCAATGATCTTGCTTGGCTGCTTGAAACCAGAAACATCATCATCCTCCCCGGCCCTTAAAGGCTCCTTAAAAAACTGTTTTGGGGCAGTAAATGATGCCATTTTTCGAGCAATCTCATTATTATCTGCATCCAAACTTTCGTCATCCTCATTTACAGGAATAGATTGCTCATAGCCCTCAAACTTGTTTGTACTGTAGAGCTCAGTGTCGAAATTCAGAGAGTCTAGTGCAGCAAGGTCCTTGTCCATCTTTTGCCGCTCTTCTTTGAGCCTCTGAATCTCAGAATCCACATCCATTTTTCAAAAGACAAAGTTGCCTCTGAATTGAAAACACACAAAAAACCCCCAACCCTAACCCTAAATTAAAATCCTGCAGCAGGTAAGTGAAATCAACAAGTATTCGATAAAAAAAAAAAAAAAAAGTGCAATCACTACAACACACCCTAATATCTCGAATTAGCTCTTACTTAGATATACTAAAAGATTCGATTTAGGGATAACCGAAAATCTCAGAATTCTCTCATCTCCTAATATTAAAATCCATCACAGATTTGAGTATAACCGTAGATACATACATATTTGTATAATAATTCAATCCCCCAACCAAGACTACTAGGTTTCCACCGATTTGTATTCCAAAATCTCGGGATAAGCATAAAACTTTGTACTGTAACCCTAAACAACATAAACACAAATTACTTTCTCTCTCGGCAGATTATTATAGAGATAATTAATATCTTACCGTGAGTTTCTATGAGGGTGCAGCAGAACGATTGGTCGGCTGCTTTCTCCGTTGCGTAGGCGCCGCAATTTTTCTTCCGTCTTGGTTTGTTATCGCGGACTCTTCTAGTTAATTGTAAAGAGATGACCCGTTTTATTTTCTCGTAAACCGCCTAATGGGCTCAATTCTAATTTTTTAATAAAAGCCCAAAAGCCAGTCCAATAATGTTTGCTTACGTAAATGAAAGCCCAACCACTTTGCCACCTTTTTTTCTTTCCCGAAAGCTTTACCAGTTATCTTTCGACTAGGGCCTTATCACGTGCGCTGCACGTGGCTCGAGTAACTGTGTTTCAATTTGTCTAAGTATGGTAGTGCAGGTTGAACAACAAATAAAAGTTTAATATTTTTTATTAGTTTTCTCTTTACATTAATATCTCATACACAATGTTTTTATCAAATGCTATTTTTTATTTTTTTTTGCCTTAATCAAAACTATTGTATTTTGTATGGAAATTCCACTAGATAGCGCAATGTAAAGTTGACCGTGAGAGAATACATATTTTTATTACCAAATTCAAGGATGTATAGTTTTAAGCTATGAGAAAAAAAGTCCAACCAATATACCATAGTGTTCTCCATATAACATCTCAATAACTCTTTTGGCTTCTTTTCACTAAACTCAATCCCTTACATGGAGGAATAAATAAAATATGAATTCTCGGAGGAATACAATTTTCCAAAACGTTATGAAAAACACAATATAGGCGCTAATGAAACTTTAATGGAAATAAAAATCATCCAACATGATTTGCGTGAAAGAACCCATCATATTTATGTGAATCTCTTCCAATCTTATGCATAAGGAATAACCAACTTAGCAAATAAAAGATTTGACCATCATGAACAATGATTTTATCCTTTTGATAGTGACTACTTACAAAATTTTAAAAAGGCAAACGAACACCAAAACAACAAAAACAAAGTCAACAAATAAAAATAATTGAAATACTAATGCAAATTATGCAATGAAAAAATTTGTTACGGTATTCAGAAAGAATAATGAGAAGCTAATGAGTTACATAATCAAAATGCAAAAACTGATTTTGTAATTTCAAACAATTTTCTACAATACATTTTTAAAATTCTTTAATACATTTCCAACTCCAAAGTCCCATTATCTTTAATTAATCATTGAGAACTTTGTTTGACCGAAAGTTATAGGACCATTTTCATGAGGAGGTGTGTAAAATGAGTCTAAGCTACAATTTTCTCCATAAATTTGACATCTTTTATGATTGTGCAACGATAAAGTTCGAATTTTAGATTAAAAAAAGGGGGGTGAACATCTTCATAGTATAATATTACGAAATTGAATTAATATCTTCAATTAAATTAGTAGGGACGACACGGTTAATATTTAGATTGCATATGCTACGACTCTATAAGATTTTTATAGCTAGAGGAAGGAAGGTTGTATGTATAAAAAATTATATAAATTAATGTGTTTTTAATCTCAGCTGAGTTGAATAATGCAAGCTTAAGTCGAGGAATACCCTTACCACAACATATGTGGCTTACTAAATTCTTCCATCTTTAGTAAATAAAATAGACAATTCCACACATCTAATTACACTTCTGTCGGTCAGTTCCCTGAAATTTGTTAGAATAATCGGATTTCTAATCACTTTCAGACAGCTATTGGAGCATAGGACGGTCCGGGAACAACTATGGTATGGCGGGAGCAGCCAATGAGCTAGTCAATTGATTCATTCCTTTGGCAGTTTTTCAAATCCAATCCTTTGCCTGCAATTTGGCATGATAATTTGATATGTTAAGCAACTTCCTTCTATTATTATGCTTAAAAATGAGATGAAGTATTCTAGGTCTTATTAACCATTAATTTAATTGGACGTTTACTTTGCCTGATATGGAGTGATGTACAAAAAGTTTATAAGCTAATGTTTTGTATGTTTGGAAGGATAGAAGAGGACAACATTAAGGCCTGCAATTTTTCAAATGGGGGAGAGATTGAAATTATCCAACACTCAGAATAATTGATGGCCAAACTCTGCCATTTTTATAGCCAATATATCACTTTGTTGCCACTTATTGTGTATACCTTGTGTCAATTAGGAGATAGTTTTTAAATTATGAAACAGGGGTCAAGAATCTATTTCAATTCATTTAAGTAAAGAAAAGGGCACATACATGCAAATAGAGGTCAACATAAACTATTAAGAGGAATTTTAAAACTCATGACAAGCCAAAGAAAGTTGATTATGTTCAAAATAGTACGAAGTGCGAGTACTATATCACTTCAAGTATGAAACAGTAAAACAAAAACTAAAATAGAGAACACAAACATGTAAATAAAAACTAATAATTCTCTAAATTTTACATATTATTTTGGGAAGTTAATATGTGTTATATCCCTATACTTGAGTAGTGGATATGGAATAAAAGAGTGCACAAGCTGCCACACTTTTAGGTATTGGACCGGCAATCTGACAATGTATAAAAATCAGGGGATCTCTGAAGACATATTTATTAAGAGACTGGAAATTAAAACATAAGGACCTTGTGATATGCTTTCAAACACTTAGAAATATAAATATAGCCTTTCAAAATAAACAAATTATACGTGCATGTAGCAATATTATCGGGAAGGATATGATCTCACTTATACATTGACATGCAGGCAAGTTCCAATAATTTTATTACATGCAAGCGATATTCTCTCATTTCAGAAAGCATAACAATATATTACATGTATATTGAAGGTGCTAACAGGATATGATGGCAAAAGAAAAAAAAAATCCATTTTAAACTAAGCATGAGTTTAGTGATGGCCCAAGGAAAACAGATTTGACCACCCATTAAATGCATTTAAACACTTGGAAGAAAAACACATTTAAGTAAGTCATCACAAACAAAAACCAGAGAAGATGATATATACCAATAATTTGCTTAACAATCTATTGAAATGAGGACGCACGCCTAAAAAAAGAAAAGGAATCCAAAAGAAATGAGTGACAAAAGAGGAAAATGAAAAATCAGAAAATTTGTTACCTAGAATTCATTAATGGACCAAAGAAACAATCATTGGAAAAATCTATAAAAGCTGAGACAGAAACTTTTGGAGAAAGCATTAATCTGCACTCTGTACCATATCAAATAGCAAGAACAGCATCAACAGGCATTCATAAGATAAAAAACCTCAAGAACAAAAAGCAACACACGTATGCATAAAAGATATAGAATATCTTTTATATCGAAAGATGATGATTAATTTTAT
This sequence comes from Stenogyne calaminthoides, assembly GCA_037126765.1. NCBI lineage: Eukaryota > Viridiplantae > Streptophyta > Magnoliopsida > Lamiales > Lamiaceae > Stenogyne > Stenogyne calaminthoides. Next base: position 31,997,791 of record JBBCBC010000018.1, read on the forward strand.
GTTAATAAAAAAGACAACGTAGTATCATATATGACAACATTGGACCTTACAATCTTAATAGACCTGGTACTATCAGATTCTTCCCTACTAAAATCTGCACATAAGCATACATTTATATTTATACTACAGTATCCAAAAATATCAATAGCAATTAAATAAACAAGTATCTATATAAATAGTGTCCGAAGGTTTCATACCATTCAATCAACTAAATGATTTTGTTTACCTGGCTTGAAGAAGATCGACAACCCAAAATCAATTGCTTTAAGAGGTGAATTCTCCTTCTTACTTGCGAGCTAAAATTCTATGGCTTTAAATCCCTGTGGATGGCTTGTGGCAAAGCTGCACAACCTCCTTTGATTAGAATCTTTGTAAGCCACCTGCTTCAATTAGCAAATCCATAAGCACAAGAAAACCTTAAAAAGGGGAAATATGATTAAATGACAAAACTATAGCAAACATCAATTTTTCATCAATTTATATTACTGAGAGAATTGTATTTACTTACGAACAAAAATATTTTACAATGGTGCGAGATATTATAAAGAAAGAATTCATCCAAACATTTTTCATCAATTTAAATTTAAAATATTACCTCCTTCTGTCCTTCACCTTCATTACCCAAAACCATAATCCGTCTATTTTGCTTCGCAACAACCTCATGCATTCTGCGAACATCTCTTCCACGAACAGGATGGAACCAGGAGAAACCGTTACACGTTTTATGTACGTAGTCAGTAAAATAATTCAATTTTCGATTCTACCAATTCAGTAATTTAATTATTAAATAACTCAAAGTTAATCTAACTATTTTGTAGTGGCAATAAGTTTTAATAGTCATATAGCATTTGCAACATAGTAAAAGCCAGTCAGTATTATAACATTCATCATAAATATCTTTTGCTATATCATCCTTGTAATCCGTCAGTGACAAAAGACATTTGATTAAACATTGATCACGCTAAAAAGTTCAAAAAGTATTGCAAAGAAAAGCTCATGCCTTTCGAGGTTCAAAGATGTAAAAAAATAAATTAAGCAGCAGATGCATGTGAAAAGATCGATTGAGAAGCAAAGTCCAAAAATTAAAGGTTATACTTGAAACTTTTCTAATTGTAATGACTTGTCTCTATAAAAATGCAACTAATTAGCAGATTGCATAAAGCTATCCTCCAAAGACCTACCCATAAACTGAGGTTATTCCTTAGGCTTCAAAATTAGTACTACCTCCGTCCCAACTCTTTGATCACAATTACTATTTTCTCGTGTTTTAGCGAGTGAGTTTTTTATTAGCATTTGAAATGATAAAATAATTTTTAAGAATACATATAATATAGGAGAAATAGATCTATCATACCTCTTCTTAAAAGTCACTTTATCATTTTAATTATTAATAAACAATTTGTTCGCTAAAACACGAGAAAAAAAGTGGTGTGAAGAAAGAGTTGGGACGGAGGAAGTAATACATAGTCCTTGACCTTCATTTTCTCAGAATTTAAATCTAAGAGCAAAATAATGTCAATCCAAGTAAAGTATCAGTAAATTCATGATTTATCACATCCAAGCGTGGACATGGTTTTAGTTTAAAAAATTGTGTTTTGAAGAAGTGATTTAATTAGTGATTGTGAGAAAAAAAATTGTTTAATAGTAAGAGTGATGAGTGTTTGCAAAATTTGTATAAATTAGATGTTGAGCATTAGGTAAAATACTTGAGTAGAATCATGTAGAAGTAGAAGCATACCGCTCTCAACTTTTAGATTATGTATCTGAATGATTAGTTTAAGTAGAATCATTCAATTTGAAACACTCAAAAATATTTATAAACACAGTTCTAGGTGATTATAATCACTTATAATTTTTCAAAAACATGATTGCGTTTATGTTCTCACTCAATTCATTCTCAGTATTTATTTCTAGACATACTACTTAAATCCCTCTATATATTAATAGGGAGTTTTTTTCTATGATGTGTCAACTTCATGTTACTTTAACATATGTGTCATTCAATGAGAAATTTGAATACACATGTCATTTTTTCTATTTGGTTTTTTTTTTTTATAAAAGAATCCTATGTGTCATGAAACTTAATTAAAGTTTTTGTGTATAATTAATTTCCAATTGTTTAGGTATTTAAAATATATGTGAATGTTATAAAATGTGTAATTCTTATTTATTACTTTATTTTTATTTTTACTATATAGTAATATTCATTTATCTTTCTTTCGGTAATTTTTGTTTGACTTAATTTAAGATAAATAATATATTCACTAAATATATATTCAATTATTAATTTCTTAATAAATAATTTTATTTTATAATTGCGCTTATGTATATCTTAACATATTTTATGTGACAAAAGTATTTTATATTATAATTCATTCACTTTAAATTTTTTTCATTATCACATATTAATTAATTTATTAATCTTTTCTTAGTCGATTTATTTTATTTTGATTTGTAGGTTTCAATTTCATATTAAAATGGATATATAATATTTGACACAATAATCTTATTACAAGGTTTAAAAAAATTTACTAATATACCCCTTAAATAATTATTAATTCATATTTAGTGCATTTATACACATATTTATATTTTTTAATTATTAAATATATTATTTATTGAAAATATTGTAATTTTTAATTAAAAAATCGCGCAACACGCGGGCACTAAACTAGTTAGTCCATATTCTGAGGATCATTGTCACCACTCATTATATTCCTGAAGCAGCCAGTGTGAAGAGAAAATCTTTTAAACAACATATTGGATAAGAGAACACGATAAGAATGAAGATCAGACACCTAAATAATATGTAAAATAAATAATAAATTGTAATAATGCATAAAATATAATTAATTCGTCATGCTAGAGAAATGATGTTTGATCATAGCATCATCACCTGGCATATTTTAGTATAGGCAATGGCAACATGAAGCATCCAAAGCTAGGAATGATGATTTCTCATCAAGTATCACTTATACAGGCATCCAAATCAAATCTATGCCATCATTATATTGTTGGGAAAATTGGGTTGCCCAGATCTATTCGAGGTGCATTACAGAAACCACAGCATTGGCTGACCTTTGGCCGCCGCCTCGCCTCCTCCCCTCATTTTTGTGCCCTCGCCTGTGGATCTCGGCGTCGCGTGCCAGCGTCGCTGCTTCGTTCGTCTGGCGGGCGAGTCTCACGCCGCCCGCCAGGCGCAAGCGCCTAGGGTCGAACCCGACCCGCGCCAGGCGCCACGGCTGCACGTCGCCTTTGGCGGCGTCTGCGTCTGCGTGTCCCTTTAGGCACGTTTTGTGCAATGCACGTTGCCCGCGTACGGTTCTGGGTCCATTTTAACTCCTCGTCTCCGTCTTCGTCTTCGTCTTCGATCAGGTTACAATATATTTAACGAGAAAATAAATACACCTTAAATCTAGACTAGTCTATTACATTGAAAAAATCAAAATAGCATAATCTACTCGTGGATTTTCTCACGAGAAAAACAAATCCGAACGAGTCGAATTAAAACCATTCATACGCATGAAATAATTAAACACATTAAATACCATGACAATTGGATATCTGCAAAAAAGATCTAGTCATTCTACTATCCAATTTTCAATTTAATGGCAACATAATTTAAATAACAATTTAAAAGACAGAGCTCGAAACCAGAACTCTGACACCAGTTGTTGGGAAATTCGGGGTGCCCGGATCTATTCGAGATGTGTTTAAATACATATTTAAATTATTCAAGTAATTACTAACATGAATTAATCTTAAATCAATTCAACATAATAATTAAATAAGCAATAAGCATCATGCGTACACGTAATTCAAGTAAATCTTAAGCATGCGAAATCTAGGAGTTATGAGATTACATACCTCTTGTAGAGACAACCGTTGAGACGATGGATCAACCCAAAGTGCCTTATAAAATATGTCCCAAGTCAACGAACGTAATCCAGTGGAAGGATTCTCAAGAACGATTTTAATAAAGGAGAAAAACTGAAAATATTTGACACCACCTTTGTGGATTTCTAATTTTTCCAACACATGAAATTACATTAGGGATGAAGAATTCATCCCCTATTTATAGGACTAGGGGGGATGGGGGGGACGAAAATTTAGGTCTAGTTGGGTCATTGGGAAATTTCTTTGCTTCTTCCTCAAGATATAATCTTGAATATATCCAATATATTATATTTCCCAAAATATCTCCCAACAAAATCTTCTCCTCTCCTTCTTGTCCATTATTTTCGAAAATATCAAATAAAATAGGAAGAAATAAGATCTTTTTTCTTTCTTGAATTTATGGGATAAACTTGTATCTCAAGAATACTTATTCCATAAAATCTTTCCAAGAAAATCTTTTCCTCTCTCCTACTCATTTTTTTCGAAAATAATTAGGAAAAATAGGCAATAATATTTTCTTCTCCTTTTCATTAATTGGACTTTAATTTGGGCTATTTGAGGGGTCTTTAGGAGAATTAAGATTGGACCTCCAATGGGCTATGAATCTATAATATTAAGCCAAATATTATTCAAGCCCATTAATATTAATTTATTCCACTATAAAATTAATATTGAACTATCCATCTTAACCCATATTACATTCTCACAATAATATGGCTCCTGGTTATTATTTTCCGTGTTTAAGATTATCTAGTCCACTAATTAATTAAGCCACTGAAAAAGCTTTATATTAATTAATATTTTTGTCCTTGGAGTAAAGACAATTCAACATTATTATCCATACCGGAAATAAATTTCCACTTGCAAGATTTGGTATGATAAAGCTTCTGAGCCCACCAAGGGGACAAACCAAGCAAGTCGTACTTGCACACGATTCTCCGTATTAAATCTTAGCAATCGTCATATATCTAATAATATTGCCCAAGATATAAGGTATTGAATCGCGTTGATTCTCTTCCCATCATAAGTCAAAGCAATAGTTAGTAATTTCACACGATCCTATTTAAGGGAACAAGTTTGCAACAAATATATATAACATTCAATCATATTTAATGCAATAGTGATAAATAATTTATTTCAGTAAATTAATAAGAAATTCAGTTTGGTTATACAAAGTAAAAAACATACTTTCCAGTATAACCCCAACAGTAAGTGACTTCCTTGTATCAGTGTTTGCTACAAAATCAACATCCACATACCCTACTAAAGGTGAACTTCCTTCAACATTCTTCTAAAATTTTAACCCTTTAGCTAAGGAGCCATTCACATATCTCATTACCCATCTGACAACTTCCCAATGAGCTTTTCTAGGATCACTCATATATCTGCTTATCACACTCATAGTATGAGTTAAGTCAAGTCTACAACACACCATTGAGTACATCAGGTTTCCTACAGAATTTGCATATGGAATTTTGCCCATCTGATATTTCTCCTCCTTTCACTTAGGTGCTTGCTGCAGAGACAACTTATTGTTCTGTCCTAAAGGAGTAGCAACTGCTTTAGACTGATCCATGTTGAACCTCTTCATGATTTTCTTCAGATATGAGTATTGACACAACTCAATAGAACTCTCTTTCATATTTCTACTAATCTTCATGCCCAGTATCATCTTGGCTTCACCAAGATCTTTCATGTCAAATTCTGACCTCAACAAGGCTTTTAAATGTATCTATACCAACAAGAGACTCACTTGATATAAGCATATCATCTACATATAGCAAAAGAATTGTACAAGAACCAGAACCATTTGCATTGTTTTTTTTTTATCGGACAAATGGTGAATCGAACCCATGACCTAAAGGTATAGATAATGGTGCTCAAACCGCTTGAGCTATTCCACTTCGTCATTTGCATTGTTGATTTGCTTTCTCACTGCACAATTTGTGAATGTATCTAGGTTCATTTCGAACATATTTGAAATTAAACCCCAAACATGTGGTGTACTTAATTAGCTCACATCTAAATTCAATTGCCCCACTTGGAAATTCAAGCCCAACACCAATTGACATAATATTAGCCCAATGGCCAGAAAGCAAAGGCTACCGCTTTTGAATAGGGCAAACATCGTATGATGAAAGATTACAAATTGATGGTGGATCAATTTGATCATGTTGGTCCTATTGTCTAACATATTTAGATTTCCGGGTTCGTCCATATCAATGATATTGAAAAAATTAGGGCTAATACCACCTATCCCCTAAAAAAATAGGGTGTGCATTGTTATTATCATGAGAAGAATTGCTAAAATTTACAGTATTACTAAACTCAACAAGTGAAAAGTTAACAGACATATGTTGGCATATTAAAATCAAATTACGCAAATCATCATCACAAGACAATACACAATTACTCATGATTTCCACCGACGATCGACAAACAATATTATCCAGTTTCAGATCACGCAGCGTACCAATAATATGGGTCATAATCTCTAAATATGATGAGCCTCCCCATCGGAACTCCTAGAGAAATGATGATATTCGGTGGAAATAAAGAGGCTACTTTGTGATTTTGGGTCCCAAGATGTTCATACTTGAGAAATATGCCACTAAGTTCATCGCTCTATCATATTTTTGACTATTCATTCTTTCCTTATACACTTGCGCACGTTTTTCTCTATTTCTCATTTTTTTTAATAATTTCCGGGGATTTTAGTAGTGCAGTTAATGTTAAATTTCATTTGATGTGAAAGTGCACTTACTCTCTCTGATTTTGTATTGTTCGTTCGTTGCTTGCGTGAGTTTTTATCTATTTTTCATTTTTTTAAATAAGATGCTCTGTTATATTTTCCTTTCCGAGGGTTTCGAAAGTTTATATTTAAGATTTCTGGTGGTGATAATTGTTGGTTAATTCAATAGTGCAATTAGGCATATTAATATTCGTGCATCTATTCTAGTTTCCTCCCTGAGGGTTGCAAAAGTGCAGTTGGTTAATTTCATTTGATTATTAGATTATTAATTGTTGGTTAATTTCATCTGTTTTTTAGATTATTAATTGTTGGTTAATTTCATTTTATAACATTTAAGATTCCTGGTGATGTTGTTTTTCTATAGTGCAATTAGAAAAATAAATTTGTTCAAAGTGAATTTATTATTAGATACTATTGTTGTTTACTTACAAAGGTCAAGAAGCGGAAAATCGCTAGTTGGACCGCCTAATTATTTATTTTATTTGTAAGTTTTAGTATTGAAGTTTAGAATATTTTCTTTTATAAGCTTTAGTATTGAAGTTTAGAATCACATCATAAAAAAATAGTTGATTTGAAATTCTTAAGATTACAAACATCTTATTGATATATTGTCGAGGGTAATATAATTTAGACATTGATATTTTTCGAGTGTAATTAATGAGCAATCCTTCAATTTTCATTTATTTAGTTCTAGTAAGTTTAGATGTTGGTGGAAAATATTATGTTTGGTTTACAGAAAACTATAAAACAACGTCGTTTAAAATAGCAAAAAAATTTAAAATGAAAATCCGTCTAGCCCAATTTGGCCATCTAAGCACCACTTAACAACGCATAGCCCGCCTAGGCGGCGTCTAGTGCCCAAAACATCTAATGTAGCAGATTACCATGAAATCGAGTCGGTCGGTGGAAGCCTAGCGCCTAGGCGCCAACTAGTCGGGTGCCCAAACCGATTTCTGCATCATTGTTTACTTGTAAAATTTCTAGTTCATTGTGCATGATAATGGTTAGATTATTAATTATTATAAAATGCAGGGCTTAAACAAATAGAGAAAAATAGTTTTGAATATCGATTTGATCCAATGAAGAGTATGAAAGATCAATTTATGTTTGACATGGTCAACGATGAAGCTACTAATGAAATTATTTCCTGGAATGTGCCTTCGAGTGGTGATAACTTTGTTATATGGGATAAGGGCATGTTCTGCAGAAAAGTCCTACCTCGACACCTAAGAGGCGGTGCAAGTTTTGCAGCCGTCGATAAGCATTTAGAGAATTTCGTGAGTTTTAATTTTAATTCTCTTAATTTGTTAATTGTATCAAGCATAATGTTATTTGATTTGATTTATTCTTTTCTTTGGTAGTTAAAAGATTTTGCTTGATTTTAGGAGATTCAATGTGTATATATGGGGAATGTTAAGTCAGTCTAATTATCTTATATGATATCACTACTCTCATGAGCTTTTACCTCTATTCTTCTGCAATTCGCAGTTCCAAACAGTAAACTACTGTGTCAACCTCAAACTGCTCAATGACTACATCATTCAACTCACTACCACCAAGTATTTGTTGCATCGTGCATAATTTGTTCCTGTTAAGTTATTCATCTATATTATTTTCCTAATTATCTTGTTTGTTTATTATCAATAGGGCTTCGAAAAATTTGGCACACACGACTTACCTAAGTATATGCATCATGACTTTCGCAGAGAAGATCAACAATCATTCATTTGGCTGGGAAAGGCTCTAAAAGAGTATGAGATAGGGTCAGATACTACATGCATGTATTAAAGTGTCATGTGCAAACTTTTTGTTCTCCGGAGTATTAATCTCATATGCTAATTTCCCTGTTAATTTTATAATTGGAGAGGGACATTGGTGGAAGAAGGGTTGAAGTGCCTACTATGTTGTCTTCCCCATCAGCCTTTTTGGAATCCCTTACAATTTGGTGGAAGATAAAATAAGTAGGGTTATGTCGCTGCTTTCCATTGATTGTGTCATCGTTAATGAGCCCACAATATTTATACTCCACAGATACCCGAGCACATACTTGAGAATTCCAAATTTCGGGATATTCCCACGATGTTTATATTATTGTGTAAGTTTGATGATTTATATTTTTCATTTTCATTCGATAAAAATGTATGTTAATTCAGGAGATTTAATAGAAAGGAGATCTAATTTGGGAAACGAAATAAGGAATGTGAACATTCAACACTGAATGAAGATCATTTGGGTTTATAAATGTGGGTTACCTACCTAGCTAGCTAAAGATATAAAAATACTTAATGGACTTGTTATAGGAGAGTCAGTACAATATCATGTTAAGGAAGTTATTCAACTGGTCCTTTTCGAATTTAAAAAATTAGGACATGTTACATTTGAACAATTCACTTGGCATGTATAAGGTCCTTGGTTTTAGCTAACTAGGTTTTGTTTATGTGTATGTATTTATATGTGTCTAAATAGTGTATTTTGGTCTCATATGGAAACAACCAATTATTCAATTGAGCAAAGTGTTTTTTGAATTCTTTTTCATGTTTCAACTGAATGAGCATGTTGAAACTGTCGTTTTACGAAAATTTTGAATTAGGCTTAGTAGCTTAATCAAATTTTAATTGATATATTTCAAATATTAAATGTTCTATAGGCTAACCTGTTACTTTTTTGAGCTTTGATTTTTTTTTAAATGTGGGTTGTTGTTAGCTATCTAAACATATAAAAATACTTATGTGACTATGCATCATTGGACATGAGCAATTAGTTTTTAGTGTTATGTGACTATGCATATCACTGCATTGGTTTCTATTGTTTGAGGTTTTATGTTGTTTGATGTACTTCATCTTGTTTTGTTTTTTCCCTTTTTATCTATCAAGAAATGAAGCCTCTTTCATCAGTATTCTCATTATAAATTTCACTGAAACAACCCTCAACTACTCAGCCATCTCACTATCAAAAGAGCTCTTGAAGAACATGCAAGACAAATTAAGAAAATGAAGTTAGATAACAAAACACGTGTTGAGCAGTTTCATGCTTGTGCTTATATCTGCTCATCGATGAAGTCGTTGCTCGTGCTCGTAACCGAAGACTTAAAGTTGATGATGAGATCCATGGAAGTAATTAGTGCACCTTCTTGATTCAGGGCCTTCTTCCATCATAATCATAGCCTAAACACTAGATGCACATGTATTTTTTTTTTTTAAAAAAAATCACTAAACCACGTACAACTTTGTATGATCATGACTACATTTTGACTTGAGACCTTTGAGTATATGACCATCTTTATAGTTGTATAAATCCAGTGTTTCCCGTCATGTGCTTCTTTATCAATCTTATATATGTTTCCATGTTCTTAAGTCATACTTTATTTACATGCTCAATATTTGACGTTGCATTTGCATATGATATGAACTACTCTTGTATGCTGAGGTTTTTGCCTCCATTTTATGTTATGCGATTTTTTTGGTTCTCAAAAGAAAAAAATGTCTGATTTTGTTGTTGACACTTTTACCATTTTATTTTTAATGTGTTTTTTATGCTTTTAGTATATGAGTAATAATAATAATAATTTAATTACATGTATATTTAATATTGCATTTCCATAATAATCAATAGTTAATTACATGTATATTATTTAGTGATGTTGAGAAAAACAAGGTATATGTTCAAACATTTTAAATTAATGATACATTATAGGCTAGATAATAATACTTTGAAAAGAGAGTTCATGTGAACTTAGATTCACATGAGACCTACTCTCCCCATAATCTATATATATATTTACTATTTTTACGTTGAAATATTATTAATTTGAAACATTATGACATTTTGAAATAATATTAATTTTTTTGCGGATTAAGGCATTTGAAAACAATATATTTTGGCTTGAAATTTGTTTACAATATGAAATTTATACTACATTTATAAATTAATATCATTACACTTATCAACTAATATCATTATACTTGTAAATTAAGATTACAATATTAAATGTTATTGATATTTAATTTATAAAAATAATAGTATCAGTTTATAAATGTAATAGTATCAATTTCATACTATTAACAAGTTTCGTAGTTGTGTAATTAAAATAATAAAGTTCCAAAAGTTACATGTTTCTATAATAAAATGTAGATTTATATATATTTTTTTATAAATTATAGAATACACTTATCAGTTAATTTTTTCAGAAGAGATTGACAATTCGATTCATAATAAAAAAAAATGTATAATCAGAATTTGAATGGGGTGTGGGGTTAAGGTGAATAAACAAAAGGAAGAAATTTTTTTTTTTTTTCTAATTTCAAATACTGAGATTTATATTTATTAGTTTTGTTATCATTGGATGTGTTTAAAAATGAGGACTCAACTCATTTATTCTTTGACTGCTGTTTTTGACAAAGCTTTGGGACAACCTCCACAGCTGGATAGGAGTAACCATGGTCATGCATAGGATCTTTCGTTCACCTCCTCCAATATGAGGTAATGATGGATCCATTTCCACAAGGTAACATTGTTTCGACTAAGCTTGACAACGAGGTGGGGGCGGGGGGGCGGGGGACAACTCCCCATCCCCCTCCCCAAAAATTTGGGGCGGAGAATCCCCGCTAACCATTCGGGGAAAAAATCGGCCCCATTCCCCGTCCTGCCCGGATTTTCGTCCTCGCGGTGATTCAGGGAATCCCCACCCCACCTCTTTTTTTTTTCCTTTTCTTTTTAGTCTAATTTTCACAATTTTAATATGAAATTATAAGAATTCAAAATACAAATTTAACATCAACAAAAATAAAAAAATAGTTCAACATCAACATCAACAAAAATTCAAAATATAAATTTGAGAGAAAATGCAGCTGTGACTTGTGAGATGTAGATTAGGGTTTAGAAATTTTAAACATATTATTTATTTATATATTGACACGACCACCCTTATTTAACCTATTACCATATAAATATAAATATAATTCAACCGGTAACTCTGCTATAATTTTTTTTCCCCCGACAATATAGTATTCGTTCACAAAGACAAATTAACCTGTTTAAATCACACAACCTAAACATTACCATCCATAAAATCACCCTTCCGAGATGTCACGCAAGTCAACACATCAACCTGTTTCCATTCATATAAACAACATAAGTTTCAAAATCGGCAATTCATATTCTCCAAGTCAACAAACCAGCACAAACCAAACCACACAACAACGTTGATATCCTAAAGTGACATAGGATACAACAACAGAAGCAAAATGAGCCGCAGTATGCCCGACAGGTCGTCATCTATGTACACAGCTGCTCAAAATGTGCAGAAGCCCCACAACTCGTCCAGTAAGGTCGGCTCGTCACATATCATCAGAATCACCTACAATGCATAAACTAGGTGAGACATAAATCTCAGTAAGTAGAAATTATGCATGATGATGTGAGTCTTTGAAAATCCTCCCCATACACTCTCTTTTGGAATTACCAATTTATTTACGAAACACTCATAGGGCCCCTGATTCACTGTTATACATCGGCATGAGCTCATAACATATATAAAATGATGGCCTACTCTGGGTAGCCCGCCAGGAGTTACCTGTTCACTACCACTCCCAGGTCGCCCCTTCCGTGTGATCATAAAATGGTGGCCTACTCTGGGTAGCCCGGTAGGAGTTACCTGGTCATTACCACTCCCAGGTCGCCCCTTCTGTGTGATAATAAGACGTTGGCCTACTCTGGGTAGCCCGCCAGGAGTTACCTGGTCGCTACCACTCCCAGGTCTCCCCTTCGGTCCTCTGTGTATAATCAGTGGCCAACACACACACATCATTTGATTAAATCTCATTTCATGATAATGCATGATGCAATGCAATGCAGCACAAATTAACTCACAAGTTTCACATTTCACATACCCAGTTCACATCTAATATCGAGCTCACCAACACTTTCCACAGTGATCACTAAATATCAATCAAATCTCACAATCCACATATTATCCACGTATTGTCAGTTAATCACCATAAAGCACATAATATTATATTTATGCATTATAGTTGCAAATCAATTTCTACTTACCTCAATTGAGACGAATATTGATACCTTGAGCCCCTAGACCGCCTTATCGAGTCTCACTATCAATTCGATAACAATTAACCATGAATATTACTCGAATTCAAATTTCCATTCTATAAACAACTTATTATATCACTTAATCAACACTTTTTATGTTTATTTTCTTTATCCTATAATTTTACGCTCATGGAGAAACCCTAATCACCCGACTTAACTCAACATATGCCGGATAAATTAAATCTTTACAAATTGCCAAGTAAAATTATTAACTAACTTATGAAGTCCTAATAAAAATATAAACTTAACTAGTTTATTAGCTTTGCGAGACTAATATACAAAACCTTACGGCGGGGGGAATCAAAATGGAAAAACCAATGTAAAGATGTTAATTCAATTTGCTAATATGCATATATAAAATTCATAAGATTATCTACGTATATAGCTATTTTGGTTGCATGACCTTGATGACTACCGTCTCGAGCCTTCTTCCTTCCTTATCTTTTTTTTTTCTTTCTTTCCCTCCTTCCTCGGCTCGTCGAAACCCCTGTTCACTTTCTTTTCTCAAAGTTTCTGGTGCGCGTGTGTTTGTAGCTTAAGTGATATATGGATATATGGATGAGTTTTCTAACACCCACCGCCTTAACAAAACTTAATAAATAAGTTTACTTTTATTTTTATATTATTATTGTACTATTATTGTTATTAGTATTATTACTAATATTATTACACTAGTGTTAGCCCCGCGAACTTCGCGGACTGAAAGAAATTTTTTAAATAAAATAATTAATAATATTTTAACATTTTTTTTATTATTTAGTATTTTTTATGGTTAAATAATTTATAACTCACAAAATATTAAAAATGAAAATATAATTCAAATATGCAAAATATGATTTTGTATGTTATTGTATTTGATGATTCTATAAAAAAACAAATGAATCCACAAATTTAGATTAATATATATATATATATATATATATATATGTACACACACTCTAATTAATTATAAAGTTTGAAAAAATTATTTGTAAACAATATTTGTTTTATACTTGCAAGGTCTCCCATCCGAATCGAGATACAAAATTTTCATACTTCTCCCTTCAAAATGAAACGGTGATTTGGTAATCCTGAACATTTAATAGAGAAAATCAATAGAAATCAACTCTCTGTTAGCTCCAGACTAAAACTTCGTTTTGCAAACATTATTAAATTTTGATCAAATACTTCAAAATTTTATTTAATTTAAATTAATTATATTCAATAATAATAACATTTTTTATATTTTAAATATGTAAACTATAAAAAATATATTAATTTACTATGTAAATTGTATTTAAAAGAAAAAAAAGATGTAATTATTTGACACGGAATACGAGAATATTAATACATTAACAAATTTTAAAATAAATTAATGTTTAAAATCATAAATTTCTAAACACATATTTGTAGACAATATTAGTTGTAATTTTGATTTTCCATCATAATCGCAACATTATGTAGTTGAACGGGAATTTTTTTTTTTTATGTCTGTAACAATGAGGGTGACAATTTAAGGAAAATAAGTTTCAGTTTTGTAAAAGTATGTTAGATAGTTTCAATTTGGCAAAAGTATGCGAGTTTCCGCAAAGTAGGACCGTAAATTTTAAATTTTTTAGAAATTTAGGCCCGTGTGTGTGAGAAAAATGGTCTATATTTGTCAAAAAAATAAAAATGAATGTCCTACCTTTGTCAAAATAAAAAGTTAATATCCTACTTTTCAAAACTGAAACTTACTATCATTTCATTAAGTTGACATTGTAATATACTATATTAAAGATATATTAAAAGTGATAATGTAAGTAATTCTAAACTAAATAATTGAATAGATCCAGTTAAGTTGAAGCAAAGTCATTATTTCACCATAAAATTTGTTAATGGTTTAATGTTAAAATTAAACTATCTAATTTTATGTTGTGCATTTGATTGAGTTTTTTTGTTTTTTTTTTTTTTTAATTGAGTCAAATATATAATAAATATAATTTTTCACATAAGAGAAAATGTGTACGTTTATACTAACATATATTATTTCAATATTGACATAGAGTATTTTAACTCTAGAGAGCCAATAAAATAGAAGCTAATGTCCTAATTGATTTTTTTTATATGTCCTAATTTTTTTTTTTAAAAGGTTAATGTCCTACTTTTGCCAAAAAAAAAAGAAAAGAAATTAATATCCTACTTTTCCCGAGCTGAAGCTTATTGTCCTTAAATTGCCACTTACCCTAAGTTACGGGCCTTAAAATAATAGTTTCCCACTGTTCACCATATGCAAAAACTTACTTGTCAAGATATATATTTACCGCGAATAATGAGGGAGTCTAAATATATTTTCAAAGAAGTATTTTCTCATGCAGTTATTCATAAGTGTACATTTAACGTTAAACCCTAAATCATGCAATGAAAGAGATTTTTAAATGGTAACTATAACTTCATTTGTATGTATAGCAAAAAAATTGTAAATTTATTAATTGTACCTTAGCAATCACTTTTGGAGATTTGGTCAACTAATCAATTTCCATAAATTTCGTTATGTAATGAATATATATTTTACTAAATCAAATTAACCATTTTAAGTATGCGGTTTATATCTCTTAATTAAATATAAATATCTGAGTTTTTTAAATTTGACGCGTTTACATTTACTAATTGTATATTGCTATAAATTTTTTAAGCTTACATCAAGATTAATTATACCAATTTATATATATAATTACAAAAAATATAATTATGCGAAATAAGAAGTATTAGTTCATCGTGAATGAGATAACTTAACAATCATGTTGGAGGACGGTATGTGTAACATTAAAAAATTGTAACATTAAATAATCAATATTTTTCCATTAAAAAAATAATATTATCCATGAAAAAACCAATACTATAAGAACTAATCATGATAAGATATATATTCATTTTAGTTCTTAATAATTTAAATTTGTAATTAAAGATAAATAAATTATAATACTTATATACCAATAAATCCAATAAAAATTTAAAAGAAAAAGTACGTAGAATTTTTTGAAATGTTCATGTGCCTGATGCTTTTCAAGAATATACTGCTACTAAATAATTTAATTATTTCTCTTAATATGTACATTTAAATACTTAACAAAAAAACATCATTATTTTATTTAATAATCAGATGATTTACATTTATGAATATTTTAATACACGTACATTATCTAAAATATTTAAATAAATTAGACTGAAAAAATTAAAAAAATATTGCATCTAATTAAATATGGTTTGACTTTGTATATTTAGTATTAATTTATAATCAATTATCATTAATTAGACATGAAATATAATTAAACCTATACATAGAAAAAAATAAACTTAATATTCACATGTGATTCTTAAAAAGATTATTGGCTGCCATGAAATATTTCGATCCATAATTATCGGTACATAATTCTAAAAATAATAATTCCATAATCTTCGCTATCTTGAAGGTATATTTAAATTTTAAATTTTGAACGTATTATAATTTTAACTTTAATCCATAATTTTAAAAATATTAATGTCCTTAAATCACATTTTTAGATAATATATTGTGATTTAATCAAGTCTTTTGAAAACTACGCATCATTTATTTTCGTAAATGAGATGGTTTTTTAAATAATTAGTTATAATTAGTTATAATCATTATAAAGAAGACACTATTAAAGACACATACACATATATAATATATATAATATATATATATATATATATAAATGTATATATATATATATATATATATATATATATATATATATATATATATATATATATATAT
This sequence comes from Stenogyne calaminthoides, assembly GCA_037126765.1. Taxonomy (NCBI): domain Eukaryota; kingdom Viridiplantae; phylum Streptophyta; class Magnoliopsida; order Lamiales; family Lamiaceae; genus Stenogyne; species Stenogyne calaminthoides. The sequence continues at coordinate 32,014,302 of JBBCBC010000018.1, forward strand.
ATATATATATAATATATTGAGAGAATTAAGTTATTAGAATTAAGTTTTTTATGCCTAAAATTATATTTATATACCAAAATTATAAATGATTGACATGATTATAGAATGTGATTGACTTTCATTTTATATGGATTGTTATTAATTATGCATTGTTTTATGCAGTGTTTTCAAAAACCGGTTGAACCGCCCGATTGAACCGGTCGAACCGTAAACCGCTCATGTCGCCGGTCCAATTTTTCCTTAATAACGGTTAGTCCGATTTTATTATTTTTATTATTTATTAAATAATTTTTTTTAATTTTTTTATTATTTTTTTTTCTAAATCTCTATGTACAATGTTATTATTTTTATCTCAATATCATTTTTTTCTCTCATAAATTTTATCACAAGTCATCAACTTCATTTAATCTCTTACCGCCGTCACATATTGTGTGGAATTAATCCACAATGCAATCATCTCTAGTCTCCAAACTCTATTGTATTTATTTTAATATAAGAATTATAAGTTATAAATTGGTATAATTTTATTTTTTTATGAATAAATATTTATTTTTTAATGTAACATACAAATATAAAAGAAATATGCATAAATCAATTTAACGGTTGAACCGTCGGTTCAATCGGTCCAACCGGTTGGACCGGTCAACCGATGCCCAGATCGGTTTGGTCGCTAGTTCGATTATGAAAACACTCATTTTATGCATTCTATCAATTTTTTACCTCTAAAAAAGTCAACTAAGCTGAATTTTGAAATCTTAGATTAAACGTATTATTTTCTAATTTTTTTGAATCAATGTTTATTTATTTAATGAAAACGAGTCAAACATATATATCCAAAAAATTAGTGTTGATAAATTCACACTAAAAATTACTCAACAATATCAATAATATCCATAATAAAAGAGAAAAAACCAACATCCGAATTTAATTAAATTTCTAAAAAGATTTCATATAATTATATTTTTATACTTAAATTTAAAAATGATTCCTGGAGAGAGCGATGTGCATGGACCAGGTGAGTAGGGATGCAGCTCCGTGGACCGCTCGTCGGGCCTGATAGGTGGTGGTATCACACCCTTCTCAAAGAAACCGTACTTGACACTCTCGTTGACATTATTATAGGATGTTATTGATTTTTCATTTTATATAGATTTATTATTAATTATTTCTTGATTTATGTATTATGTCAAACTTGAATACTAAAATAAATAAATAAATTTATATTGATACTTAGCTTCAACGTGATTATTGATGTGATTCACCCAAATATATTAATTTATATTCAAGATTTAGCTTCAATTTTTATCATATTTCATGAGCATATTCAATGATAATTTGTAATATTTTTAATACGTATCACTTTTTAAGGTTTATAAAAGAGAAAAAGCCATTTATTGCAAATATATTGATAGGACACACTATTAATTTAGTATTACTTAAATTAATGCTAAAAAATATACTACATTTTTTCAAGGATCGATTAAGGCATCAATTTGTCTTTAAATTTTTTTCTTTTGACCAAAAATTGCAACATATTTTAACGGAGACATCCTAATTTTTTTAATAAATATTAAAATAAAAACGGCATAAATCATTTTTAATTATTTTGTCAGCCTACGAATCCTCTTTACATACGGTATACAATCTCTCTCATAAGTCCTAGAAATATAATATCCTTTTAAATTTTTAAATATATTAGTTTAGTTGACTAAAACTATATGAAAGATTAAGCAATTAAAATTAAAATAATCAATTTTACATAATATCATAATATAGTAGTTTATATTTTTGATAAATATATTATAAATTAGTTATCATTAATTATTATAATTAAATGGACTTTGACTTTATATTTTTGTTAAATATATTATTAATCAATTATAATTAATTACACATTATATTTAATTAAAGAAAGAATATTGATATACAAATAATAATTACACGATTATAGTATTAGTATTCACTATGCAAAATTATCAGACATTGAAATAATCTGAACAAAGTAATGGATTTCGTTCGAAAAATATTACACCAAAAAAATTAACACTAAAATATAGTGGTTGAAGAATCATCACCACTTACATTAAAAAAATTACAGTAATTTAAATCTTAACTCGTATTAGATTGATATACATATAATTTTTGTTCTCATAATCTCATAATATTTAAATTGAAAATAATAATATTTACAATGGTCTATTCATTTGAACAATGCACATACAAATTTAAAATGATCTACTCATTTAATCAATTTTTTACAAAGTTGTTATCGACTTCATTGCAGAATTCGAATAATCTTCATGTATTCAATTTCATGTGTAATCTCCTCCTTCAAAAGCAATCTTCTCCACAATAATATATAAATCTGAAAATCAAAATATGGTTATTAGAACTTTGAAAAACAATAAGAACAAATAATAACATTCATGTTATTAATGCTATATAAAAAAAATCGACAAATAAGATCTAATGAATCTACGAATACCTTCTGAATATGCTTCAATTAGAATGATCTAGAAATCTATACTTTTTCAAATCATTTGCAAGTAATCTTCTTCATGTGCGCACAATACAAACGATCTGTTAAAAAAAGGAATATAATTGGTTTTTGAATTATCTACACAAATCAAGAAATATGAGAATGATGTGCACAATATGAAACACAAAACAAATAATGACAATAAATCAAAAATGAGAGAGAGAGAGGGAGAGAGAGAGAGAGAGAGTAATGAATGAAAAATGAATAAAAGATGTGACAATTTATAGAAAATAGTAAAAAAAATCAGTGGCTGAGATTAAAGCAACACTACAAATGAATGAGATTAGAGATTTGAAATAAAGAAATGTGCTTTTTTCCACAACAATGTAAATCACGTCATTTTATTATTTGACACATCATCTTTTATAAGTTTTGCATTATAGATGAATATATCTATTACTTCTATAAAGGGGGAGTTCAGTAAAATTGGTCAGTTTCCTTCAAGTTACCGGTAACATCCTCGCAAGTAGTTGCCCAAGAAGTGTAAAATGGTTTTGCGTTTTTTTATTTTTATCTCTTGTTCTCTTTCCCGTTTAATTTCTGTACGTTCAAGTTTCTTTGCCTTCCGGTGTTGCACCACTTTATCATATTTCCAACATAAATTTCTAGCGTTTTCATCTCAAAATCTCGTATTCATTTCTTCCAAGCCGTCGTCCTCCAAGTTTTGCTTCAAGAGTTCAACAGGTATGCATTTGATGAATCGGAATGTGATTTGGGTTTGAATTAAGAGGTAGGTTGATTACGAAAGTGAATAGGTGGCGTTGGTCGGTATTCTCACTCCTTTTTTGGAACTAGGGTTTTTTTAATCATTGATTTTTTTTAATTAACTCAATTGCCACAGGACTGAAGAAGAATTCAAGAATGGTCACTTGGAAAATGCCTTGAATATAGCATACATGTTCAGTATTCCAAAAGGAGGTAGTAATATATATGATTCGTGCTATATATATTTATCTTATTATATTTTTGCTCTGTTTTAGGGAAAAAAATACAAAAAATATATTATTGCTCTAAATTTGAGGAAATTCAGGTGTGGTGAAGAACCCCAAATTTATGGATCAAGTTCGGCTCCTTTGTAGCAAGGAGGATCATATTATAGTGGCGAGTCTGTTGTAAAGACATTATCAGATTTTTATTTTATTTTTAATTTTGCGTTTGTTACCATTACATTTCTACTTAGGCAGTGCTAAAAACATGTCAATATATCAGGGTTGCAAAAGTACTGTAACGTCTGTATATGCAACAACTGACCTTCTTAATGCAGCAAGTTTTATTTTATGTATTTTGCTAATTTTGGGGCTTTAATGTATGCGTCGTAATTAGTTGAAGATGTAACAATTAAAACGAGGTGTTCACTGTTAATTTACCCCTTTTCTAAATGAGCTAAGATGATTACTTAAAGAGTGTTGATTTTGGTTTTTTCCCCTACTTGTGAATTGTGTTCTTCTTTCCCTGCTTAATGTACTAAGATGAAGATTTTAAAAAAAAATAAAAATATAAGATCTGGGATAACACCTCATTCCATGAGGTGTGCACCCTAACTAGCATATACACTATACCCTACTAGGGTTATATATAATATACACATCTTATATATTCACTCTAATTTATATTTGCTAACATTATTAACTAATCCCCAAATTATTCACACCTAATTCATACAACAATGGACACTAAAATATTACTAAACCTTAATAAGCTATATCAGGGTTTTTTCTCCACTAATCACATATAGGTCTAGCAAATAATTCAGCTTTTAAAATAATTTAAACGCAAGATAAATAATGTTGAGTCAAAAATATCACATAAATAATATTAGCACGTAAATAATATAAAATGCACGGAAAATATGAAATATATTGGCCAACGAGTAGTGAGAAGTTTGGGTATCACATATATAGATATATATATTTATATATATAATTATATCGATATTAATTTAAATATTAAAAATTGGGGTCCAGCGGAGAACGGGGTAGGGAATACTATCCCCGCCCCGCCCCGCGGGTAATTTTCGCCGGAATTCCCCGCCCCGATTGGGGCGGATCCCCGCGGGGAACGGGGATTCCCCGCCCCACCGTCAAGCCTAGCTTCGACTTTATGGATTGGAATAATTTGATTAATTTGGAAATCAAGAAATGAAACGATTTTTTAGAACATTGCACCGGACGTGAAGAAGCTATCGAAAGCAAGAACTTGGTCTTTGATAGTGGCAAAAAACCCGAAAGTAAAAGATAACCCATTTTTGAAGTGGGGTCAAAATCCTATAATAGAAAATACTTCATCTTTGTAAAGGAGTTTCGATACTGATTTCTCTTTTGTGGTGTTGTCATTATTTTTTATTTTTCCTCCTTATTTTATAAGAACGAATATAACTCTTAACCCATTTTAATAAATTTTTATTTAACTAATTAAAAAACTAATAAAATAAAATAATTTAAATGATTAGAGTAAAACTCTGCTAACTATGTTGCGAGTCTATGACTCTATAATCATAGACTTTGTTTTGATCTTAAAAACAAAAACTAAGAAACGGTTGACAATGAGTATTATTGCATTAATTAATACGCGGATGCATAGTCATGTAGACAGAGTGGAATGATCCAATGGTTTGAATTTTAAGTCTTAACATGTGACTAGTATCTCCTCTCTCTTTTTCTCCCCAAACCCACAATTGGTTCAAGATCAGAACACACTCTGAGCATTCTCTCAAATGGCCCAAAATCAAGAAATGGCGATACCCCAGATGAGGGAAGCTGTTCACAAACTCGGTTCTTCCACTGAGGTAACCTTTAATCCTTCACACTCCCAATAATCACACAAATCTTCACTTCTTTAATAACAAAAAAAGGGGCATTTTTTCAGGGGTTTGCTGAAACCACTCTGATGAGATTCTTGATTGCGAGATCATTAGACGCAGAGAAAGCTGCAAAGATGTTTGTGGAGTGGCGAAAATGGAGGGCTTCATTTGTGCCCCTTGATTACATCCCTCACACTGAAGTTGCGGACGAATTAAATGCAAAGAAAATGTTTTTGCAGGGAATTTCAAGAACAGGGCACCCTGTGGTCATGGTGCAAGTCAGGAAGCATTTTCCTGCTAAAGATCAACTTCAATTCAAGAGTAAGTGTAAATGAATTGTATTTTAATTTGGGGTATGTTATTTTAGGTTATAAATTTAACTTCTTGTGAGGGTTTATTAATTTTTTTTAATAAAGATTCTGTTTCTGAGTCATAGCCGAATTCCTTTCTTAGACTTTTTATCTGCAAGAACTGGGAATGGATTAATTATTGTTTTTGTTCTGACTTTTTATTTTATATTTATAATCATGGATCATGATAATTAGTCTTATATTGGTGGGCCTTTTTGGTTAAGCAATATGTTATAAGCATGTTTTACCTAATATTTGGAGTCATGTTATTTTGCCCATTTGTGCACTAAGGATTGATGTTTCTTTGTGTATTCATGGATGTGCCTTTTGTTTCTGATGCAAATCTTAACTCATGGTGCAGAATTTGTTGTTCATGTGCTGGACAAAACCATTGCGAGGTATAAATTTTCGATTAATTCTGGTAATAGAAATTGTAGATATGGATATGGTAGTTGAAATGTATGGGGAATTCTTGTTAAGTCATCTTAGACATTGTAGAGTTCAGAAAGAAATGAGTCTGAAAAGAAGCTTGATTGTGAATTTCCTTGAGCAATAATGAAGTAGAGTAGCTGTGGTTATAAACATTCTCGTTTTCATAACATATTTAGGAACAAACAAAGAGATGTACATAAGACTATATATCATCGTAATCGTCGTGCTGCTCAAATTTAACTGTGTTTCTCTTATCATGTTCTATTCATGGACCACTTGTATCCTTGGTTATTCTCAATCATTCTTCTGCTTGATGATTTTCAGTGGATTTAGAGGCAAAGAAATTGGAAACGAGAAGTTGGTTGCCATTCTTGATCTTCAACAAATATCATACAAAAATATTGATATTCGTGGCATGATCACTGGTTTCCAGTTCTTACAAGTAAGTAATCCTAACGTACCGTGCTATCACCTTTCAGTAGAAAAACTAATACTTTTCAGTTTAAACAACCAATACGTTTTAGTAAAACAACTAATACCTTTTAAAATAAACTTGAACTGCACGGTGTGTGCATTTTTGTTCTAGTATTTGCTACCCTCCTATGTGCCGGTTATTTACATTAAGCTTTGTTGTCGGCATGTATAGGCGTATTATCCAGAGCGCTTGGCTAAGTGTTACCTTGTGCACATGCCTGGATTTTTCGTGCATGCTTGGAGATTGGTTTCACGCTTGCTTGAGAAAGCTACTTTAGAAAAGGTACAAATGGTGTATGCATTTCTCATCTTTTACATCTATTCGAAATATGCAGATAAAAAACTTTATATATTGATTAAGTTGTTATACAGAAATGCCACAATTAGTTGTCTAATCTTAGATTAGTTATTTCTCGTTTTAACAACTCATGCTCATTCCTCGTGTACGTAGATCGTGATTGTGACGAACGAAGAGGAAAAACGGGACTTTATGTGGGAAGTGGGTGGTGTGTTGGCGGAGGAGTATGGTGGGCAAGGGAAACTCACACTTGTTCAAGACGTCGAGCTAAAGCCGTTGGATGACTAACTTATTCGATTGACAGAAACTAATAATTGATTCAGTATGGATCTCTCTATGTATGTATTCTTAATGAATTTTAATAAACAGAAGATGCAAATGAGGCTGAAGGATGATGTATTTGTCACACTTACTTATTCAAGAATGCCTTGTTGGACCTAAACTTGAAAGTGTTATGAATGAGTTATTTACGCTCTACGTTTTCTTTTTCTTAATTTACAAGTGGATTATTAATTGAGAAAGAGTAAAAGTCACGACACTTGTCTGTATTTGGCCTCTTCCACACACCCGATTCTTTCAATAAAATGATGGGGTTATGTACTCGAATAAAAAAAAATCTCAAGAGTGAGGTGCATGGATATTTTCTGTAGTCTAAAATTTGCACCCACAATTTTCTAATTTTGGAAAAGTCGAAAGTTCTTTTAATAATGCTTATCACTTTATTTTATTCGAATGGTACTACGTTGCATTTTATTTCCAGACTTTCTTGGCTTAAATTGACAGGGACATATGGCCGAAAATTGACACAAAAAGAAATGAAACCCCCCTCCCCAACCCCAAAATATATATATATATTTAAAAATAGATCTTCAATAAAACTTGTTAATAATATAAAAATTAAAACGTTATATTTATAAATCAATACCATAACACTAATCAATTCAAATCATTACTTTTATAAATTAAGACCATACCATTAAATGCTCTGTTTTTAGCTTATAAAAGTGGTGGTATTAACTAATTTATAAGTGTAAAGATATTAAATTTTATATTATGAAAAAGTTTTATAGGAGAGCATTTTTTTTTTTTTTAATTGAGGAGAATTTTTTTTTTGGGCCAAATGTGATTTAGATAAAATTTTATTTTGAGCCTATTACAACTATTTTTCCATAAAAACATAAAATAAGTGTTAATTTACATTGAGGACAATACTTGTGCAAAAGGGTGGTTGTTAATTTGTGGGGAAAATTTATGTCGAATTCATTTTACACCTGTAATTTTTTACTTTTTTAATTTTACTCCTAAATTTTGTTAATAATCATTTTTGCTCGAAAAAAATTGAATTTTTCCGAAATTAGCACATGAGACGTACATGATAATTTTCAAATCATAATTTGCTGGTCAATTCGTATATATGGAGTGTCACTCAACCCAAAAAAAATTCTAATTCCACGTGGATAAATTGAAATACGAAGACAAATTTTGCATCCAATATCATGAGAAACTATAAATTCGTATGTGCATTTTACCATACATTAAAAATCTCAAATTTTAAAGGAGCCACGAGTTGGTTCCTATGAAAATTCTAATTTTCCAAGCAAAAGGGACTAAAATTGACACCTTCAAGATTAAGATTGAAAAAAACAAATGTCCGGACCAAAAATAAAATGGACTTAAGTTGTAGGACTAGTTTTAAAATTTTCTCTGAATTTGTGCTAATACGAGTTTTTGTCTTACATATGGTGGAATCCACCCGCTTTAGCATCTCGCTAAAAACATCCACCAATAGAAGTAGAGAGCGAAAAGAGCAAAATTAACTCGAAAATTGGAGATTTCTATACAATCCAAATTCTAAGAATTCAGGGGTCAGGGCCAGCTTGGTCGAGGGTAATGAAAATTATTTCTATTAATGTTGCTTGGTAATTTTTAAATTCCGGCAGTAGGAATAGAAGTAAGTAATTGATTACTGTTGGTCCCGTTTTGAAAACCCATGAATGCGTTAAGTACCAATTGTAATGCATATAAAACAGGGGTGAGGGAATGGTGATTCCAAATTTTTCTTTTTAAACCATGTGTTTTGCTTATAATCAAATGCATATTGCAAGTAAGAACATAAAGCAGTAAGGAACACACGATTTTATAGTGGTTCGGAGTCCAACTCCTACATCCACTCTTCCCTATCAGCAGGGGCACCAACTTAACCAACTGGACTTAGATTAATGTGTTAGTCCAACATAATACAACAGATGTTTAATGAGTTCTCACTCTCTCGGGACTTATCTCCCTCACGGGATTGCCTACCCTCCCTTTCGGGATTGCTTAGATGTGTTACGAGTTCTCACTCACACCCAGAATTTAAGTTAGTCCAACTAACTTAAATTCCTTGCTTAACAAAACTTAACCGAACACTCGGTTTGGGTAAAGATTGTTTGGTGTTCAACTAGGGTGAGATTTTCCCTTACATTTGTTTAGCCTCAATGCTAAGGATGAGAAAATCTCTCTAAGCTTAGGATATTAAATTTGTACTTAGATCTAGGGTAGAACACTCTTGAATATATGCTTGTATTTCTTGCTCAGTGTTCTATGGTGGAAATGCTAGATGATTTGGCTCTGTAGCTTCAATGGTGTTTTCACACATTTCACACTTCCACACTTAATTTGATGGAAGAACTTGTATTTATAGTGTGGATTTGAATGTTACCGTTGGATGGAGTCACATTCAAATCCATACTATTCTGTAGCTTTTGCGCTTTTTTCGGGCTTGTTGTCTTCCTCTCATTGGTCACGTTAGTTGAATCTAACAATTTATATTCTTCGGGATCTTCCGAGTCTTAGAGATTCTTGATTTGAGACTTCTCTTGGCGGACCTTTGTCGTCGATCAGCATATCGACACTTTCGCCATCGAAGTTCAACTCTTCCGACCGGACATCCTGACCCTCAGGTCACTAGCACTCAGGCTATCTGATCATTAGTAGCGTTTTGATTCTCAGTGAACATGACTTCAGATGACTTGTCTTCAGGTGACTTGTCTTCTGAGGACATCAGATCAGGTGACTTGTGGTTTTACGATTTCTTCGCCTCGATCGATCAAATTTCACCCCGATCGATTAGTAAAGCATCAGTCAAGATATCGGTTTATCTTCATCGATTAGCACATCAGTCATCTTATCTCGATCTCGATCACGTCTCGATCTCGTCGGTCTCATCCCATTTCCTCTTCTGATCTGTACCCTTCTCTTCTGATCTGGTCTTCTGATCATCTCATCAACTTATCTTTTCTGGTCATCTGATCAAGTCACTTATGATCTTCTGATCTCAGGTCCATCTGATCAGGTAACTTCTGATTCTTCTGATCAGCGCTTAGCTTTTTCTTTTCTTCCGATTTTGCTCAAATTTCATGGCTTAACTCCAGGAATGTTGGGATTATCTTTGGAAAGTATGCTTTTTTACTTTGTATAATCAAAACCGAATTTTAGACTTATTTCTTGAAATAAATTGTTTTATCGATGATCTTTTAAATATCATCGAATGTTACATATATTTCTTTGCATAATCTGTTTCAATAAATAGTACTCGTTACATTGTAGTTAATTTAGTGATACCAGATCACAGAAGATTAAATTAACAGTCCCTTATAACCAAAAGTACACCATTCACGACCTAGATGGAAATGAACAATCCATCGTGAAAGGTTGAAGTGTAAGGCTCAGATTGGCTTGTCTTGACCAAGAGATTACACTAATGCATGGTGATGTAATGAATAGGACCCTCACAGGAGGACAAATTCTTCAGAACTGAACAAGGAAGAATTAGACCTCAGTGGTTCGTTATTTCTTAATCTTCGTTCCTTAAATATGATCACGTGTGGTTGGTAACTATTGCTTTGACTTATCACGGGTAGAGAATCAACGAGATTCAATACTTTTTATCTTGGGCAATATTATTGGTCACATGCGATTGCTAAGATTTAATACGAAGAATCGTGTGCAAGTACTCTTGTTCGATTTGCCCCCTTGGGAGGTTCATAAGATTTATCATACCAAATCTTGCAAGTGGAACTAGTTTCCGGTATGGATAATAATGTTGAACCATTCCTTAACCAAGGACAAAAGATATTAATTAATGGAAAGCTATTTCAGTGGCTTGAATTAATTAATGGGCTAGATAATCTTAAACACGGGAAATAATAACCGGGAGCCATATTGACTGTAATATGGGTTAAGATGGATAGTGCAATATTAATTATGTAGTGAGATTAATTAATATTTATGGGCTTGAATAATATTGTGGCTCAATATTGATAATTAAAGATCAATTGGAAGGTCCAATCTTAATTCTCCTAAAGGCCCCCTAAGTAGCCCAACATAAAGTCCAATAATTGAAAAAGATGTTTAAAAATAAAATAAATATTGTTGCACATTTTTCCTATTTTTTCAAAAATTATGGATTAAAAGGGGAGAAAGATTTTCTTTGAATTTTGTTATGGAATGAAGATATGTATTCTTGGAATACAAGATTATCGCATTAAATTCAAGAAATCTCCCACTTGGTTATCCATATAGTATTTTTCAAAAATTTTGAATATAAAGGGCAAGAAAGATTTTCTTGATTTTTCTTGAAAATATATTATGAAAGATATGTATTTCTTGAAATACAAGAATATCTCATAAATTCAAGAAGATCCAAATCTTGGATTCTTGTTTCCTAATATTTCAAAAATTCCATAACAAAGAGGAGTTGGGATTTTTGTGGAATATTTTAATTATGGAGAAAAGAATATATGAGATATATTTAAGATTTCTTGGAGATCAAGAAAAAGATTTTCCCATATTATTTTATCCCAAATTTTCGACCACCACACCTCTATAAATAGGGGATGAGTGTTTCATTCCCAAATACAATTCCATGTGCTGGAAAAATTAGTAAATCCACAAAGGTGGTGCAATAAATTTTATTTTCTCTTTTGTTAATTGTTCACGAGCTTCCTTCCACCGGATTGACGAGCAAGGAATAGGGAATACTTGGGAAGAATTTTTGGTGTGTTTTTATTGACGAGACCATTGCCACTCCAAGAGGTTAGTTCCCGTAAACCCGTAGTAATTCCGCATGCGTAGGATTTATGTGAACTATTTATATGCATGATTTGTTGTTGAATTATTATTTGAATTAATATAGGATTAATTCATGCTAGTAATAATTATCAGAATTAAATTTGTATTTAAATATTTATCCCGAATAGATCCGTGCAACTTATTCCCCAACAACTGGTATCAGAGCCTCGGTTTTGGGCTCTGAATTTTAAATTGTAATTTAATTCGCTGTCATTAAATTTGAAATTGGATAGTAGAATTGTTAGATCTTTTTTGCAGGTATCCAATTGTCATGGAATTTAATGTGTTTGTTTATGCATGCATATAAATTGTGGGTTTTAATTCGACGATTTGTTGGATTCGCTTTTTGCCTCGTGAGAAAATCCACAGTAGATTAGGATTTGTTTGATTTGATCAATGTAATAGACTAGTCTAGATCTAGGTTTATTTATTTTTTTTTGTAAATAAATTGTAACCGGATCGTAAATGGAGACGAGACGAAGAATTAAAGGATAGATCCAAAATCGCATACAGACGACGGCGTGCATCGCGCGAAAATGTGCCAGGGAGGCACGCTGCGCGTGACGCCGACGCCACCATGTGCACGGGCGCCGACGCTAGGCATCGGTGGGGCCCGACGCTGGCGGGCCCGGCTTGACGGGCGACGCGGCGATGAATGCCTTGTACGGACCGCGCGTGAAGCCGGCCGAGAGGCGGGGTTTGCCGAAGGGAAGCGTGGAGGATGTGAACACCGCCGAGATCCACGGCAAGGCGAGGTGGCGGCGATGCGGCGGATCGTCGCGGATACACGCGTCGCTCGCCGAGCCGCTTCTTAGCGTCTAAGCCGCCGAGGTGACTTCGGCCAAGTGGGGCCGGATGCGGGCATGCATCCATTTGTGAGCTTCTTGGCGTGGCGTTCGAGACGAAGTTCTTTTCGAGACGATCGAGTGGGAGAAATTCAAGGCGGCGTTTCTTCAAAATCAAGCTTTTAAAAAAATCAAACCATGACAATTGGATAATTTGTGTCCAATATGTTTATTTTTCCGCTTTGCTTGATTTATTATTGTGTTTTCTTGTGCTTTATTTAATTTGTTTAAATGTGTTTTGCATGAGAGTTGCCCAATGAAAAATCTCACCTTCAAAAATTACTAAGTATGTTTAAATAATTAATTGACAATTTTATTTAGGATAATAAAATTGAATTAATTTTGACCTCCATGATTTATTTATTTGTGAATTCTTTTGGAGAAATTTCTACCGGATTTGTCAAAAGTTAGCTTTCACATGAATGAATTCCAAATGGATGATTGTGGGTTATTACTAGTGGCGACGATGACCCTCCCCACGAGGCTCGTTCAAAGCGAAATAATGATTCTGTATTTAATCATGGTTATTACTTAGGTATAAAATTGATATGCATATACTTCCCCGAAGTCCCTGTCAATTTTATATTGGTCAAGTGGGAGCCAACTATTAATCTGAATATTAAAGGTTTAATAACTGTTCTTGTTTATAACCTGCTTAAATGTGTTTAAATAATGACCCACCCCACGTGGCTTATTTAAACTGTTTTGAGATGTTGGCTGATGCATGTTCATATTTTTTTGAGATTCTAATATGAAACATGTGATCGAATCTTGTGATATATTTGTGCTTATGCATATTATTATTTATTTCAGTTCATCATGTCGCAACCTTTTAATCCATTGTTCAATATACTTAAAGACAATTTGCTTACTGGTGAAAACTTCGTTGATTGGAATCGTAAACTTACTATTGTCCTCACTGCACAAAGCCATAACTGGGTTCTCACTACACCTAAACCAGAAAAGCCAAAAGATGAGTCAACTAAAACGGTCAAGAAAGAGTATGCTGACTGGGAGCGTTCCAACGAAATGGCAAAGTGTACCATCTTGACTTCTATGTCAGATGTGTTGCAACACCAACACCAGAACGTTGAAACCGCTGCAGACATCATGACTAGTCTTAAAGCGATGTTTCAACATGAGAACCTTGTGGCTCTTCAGATCACTATGAGGGACTTGCTCTCTATGAAAATGGTGGAGGGAACGCCCGTAAGGGAGCACGTTCTCCGGATGATGGCTCACCTTAACAAACTTGAGGTACTTATACCGAATACGACATCGAGACCGAAATCGATTTCGCGGCTCCTTTCTACGCCGAAAAGTTTTGAAAGTTCCGAACTACCAAATGAATAATTAGAATTTCTCGATGCCTGATCTATTGCAAGCTTTAGTCTCGGCAGAGGTGATATTGGGGCAAAATAGCCAAGCCTTGGTGTCAAATGGACCCTCTTCTTCTTCTAGGCCAAGGGGTGGTAAGAACAAGAAAAAGGACAAAAGCCACAAGCAAGTGAACTCAAGTGTTGCCAATGGCAAAGAAAAAGGAGAAGAGTGGTAGAGGAGTGAGCAAGCCAGCTAAGGGGAAGTGCTTCAACTGCGGTGAAAAAGGACATTGGAGGTAAGCCTGTTCCAAACCCAAAAGGAATGGAAAGAAAGGTAATTCTCACGCACTAGTTGTTGAAACTTGCTTGGGCGTATGCCTCCCATTTATGGGTAGTGGATCTGGGATCCATCGATCATGTTTGTATCACTTACTGAGGGGTTCAGCCGGACCACAACTTAGTGAGAGTGAGATCCTCATCACACGGGCAATGCTTCTGAGAGTGGCGGTGAAGCGATGGGAGAAGTGCACTGTCTTTTGAAGACAGAGTTTTAATTTTAAGAGATGTTCTTTACGTTCGATTTTTAGAAAGAATTTAATTTGGGTTTCTAAACTTTTTTCTTGATGGGTATTCGGTTACTTTTAATAAAGTTGTTACCATTTTCTTTTTGATAAATTTATACATCATGGAACGTTGTCGAATAATCTCTACACCACTCCACTTAAATGCATCCTATAACACATCAATTGTTTTAGAAAAAGAAAAATGTTCATCGACGTGAGCGAGACACTTCTATGGCATCTAAGATTGGGGCATATAAATCCAAAGGTTGGTGAAAGGCGGTTCCTTGGAGTTTCTCCAAGTTGAACCAATTCCAACCTCGCGAATCATGTTTGGAGGGTAAAATGACCAAGAGGGCATTTGGAGCCAAGGAATAGAGCTAAAAAAGAAGTGTTAGAAATCGTTCACATGGATGTATGTGGTCCAATGTCAACCAAAGCAAGAGGAGGTTATGAGTATTTTCGTCACTTTTATTGATGACTACTCAAAGAATACGGTTATATTTTCCTTATGAAGCATAAATCTGAGACCTTTGAGAAATTCAAAGAATTTAAGGCTCAAGCAGAGAATCATAGGGAAAAACGTATCAAGTCTCTACGATCCGATCGTGGAGGCGAATACCTCAGCGATGAGTTTTGAACTACTTGTTCGATGAAGGGATTGCAAAAATTTAATCGCACCCGGAACCCCCTCAACAAAATGGGGTTGCAGAGGCGAAGAAACATAACTCTTTTGGAAATGGTTAGATCTATGATGAGTTTATGCGGATCTTCCCAAGTCGATTCGGGTCATGCCTTGGAAACAAATGACCTACATTCGAACTTGGTGCCATCCAAATTGGTTCCCAAAACTCCCAAAGAATTGTGGGACTGGCCATGAAGCCCGGTTTGAGGCACATGAAGATTTTGGGGTGTCCGCCTACATGTTGGACAAGGAAGTTTAGAATTGGATCCTCGTCGTAATTAAGGTTGTTTGTGGGATACCCGAGGAACAAAAGGGTGTATATTCTATGGTCCCGAAGATCAAAAGGTGGTAATAAGCACCCACTTTAGATTTTTGGAAGAAGACTATATGAACGAAAGAAGACCCAGAAGTGAGATTACCTTAAATGAGCTAAGGGGGCTAACCTCAATGCCAATTTGCACAAGATGACATACCAAACGACACACTTACACTGGCAAAACCTCGTCAGAGTGGGAGGGTTGTGAAACAACCCGAGAGATTCATGGGAATAGGAGAGTCCTCGGACTTGATTCGGTCAAGATTTAATCGGACCCATGGACATATGACGAGACAATCCAAGACAAGGATGCGGTTTCTTGCAAACAAAGAATGAAAGCGAAATGGGTTCTATGGATCATAACAGAGTGTGGGAGCTAGTCGAACCACTTAATGGGGTCAAACTCATTGGTTTCAAGTGGGTGTACAAGAGAAAAAGAGGACCGGACGGGAAGGTGGAAACCTTCAAGGCAAGACTTGTGGCGAAAGATTATACTCAGAAAGAAGGGATCGATTATGAGGAAACTTTTTTCGCCCGTAGCCATGCTCAAGTCCATCGAATTCTCTTATCGATTCTTCAAGATCTCGACTTTGAAATCTGGCAAATGGATGTCAAGATGACTTTCCTTAATGAAGTCTTGATGAAGAGATCTATATGCAACAACCCCAAGACTTCATTGAAAAAGGCCAAGAACACCTAGTTTGTAAGCTCATGAAGTCTATTTACGGACTCAAACAGGCATCCAGAGCTTGGAACCAATGTTTTGATCATGTTATAAAATCTTATGGGTTTGATCAAAATGAGTTCGAAAGTTGTGTGTACAAAAAGCGTGTCGGAACTGCATTGGTATTCTTAGTACTATACGTAGATGACATTCGATCATCGGGAACGATGTAAAGGTGTTATCGAGCGTAAGGGCATGGCTTTCAAAAACAGTTTGATATGAAGGACTTAGGGAAGCCAAGACACATCCTTGGGATCAAGATCACTTTCGAGATCACAAGAAAATGATGATAGGCTTGTCATGAAGCTTCATACATAGACATCGTCTTGAAACGATTGACAAGATGCAGATTCCAAGAAAGGCTTTGTACCTTTCAGACATGGAATCCATCTATCCAAGAAAATGTGCCCTAAGACACAAAAGGAGATAGATGACATGAGAGCCATTCCTTATGCTTCGGCTGTCGGAAGCCTTATGTATGCAATGCTGTGTACTAGACCAGATATCTGCTTTGCCGTTTGGCATAGTGGCAAGATATCAAAGTAACCCGGAGAAAGAACATTGGACGGCAGTTAAAAACATTCTGAAGTGTCTGAAAAGAACTCGGGATAGAATGTTAATTTATCGGTCCGATAGTCTAATCCCCATCGGCCACACGGACTCGGATTTCCAATCGGACATAGATTCGGAAAATCTACCTCCCGTTAGTGTGTTTTGCATGGGGAGGAGCCATGACATGGAGAAGCGTCAAGCGTAAATGCGTCGCAGATTCTACCATGGAAGCGAATATATAACCGTCACTGTAGGCGTGAAAAGAAGTGGTTTGACTTCAAGAACTTCCTAGTGGACTTGAATGTAGTTCGAATTTGCTTAGCAGAATCACTATTTATTGTGACAATCTAGGAACGATTTGCAAATTCAAGGGAACCAAGAGCCCACAAGGCCAAAGAAACACATTGAAAGGAAATACCATCTTATACGAGATATCATTAAGAGAGGAGATATAGAGGTGGCAAAGATAAGCGTCGAAGACAACCCAGCGAGATCCATTCACAAAGGGTGCGCCTCTGAATACATTCGAGAGACATGTGGAAGGAATGGGTGTCAAGAGAATTTGCTAATCTCTTTTGAGTATAAGTGGGAGAAATTATTAGGTTCGTGTAGGTAACATTAGATGTCACGATTAGGAACTACACGAGACATGATGTAGTATACTTAAAAGCGGACTTTTGAGTATAAGTGGGAGATTGTTGGGATTATCTTTGGAAAATATACTTTTACTTTGTATAATCAAAAAGCGAATTTCGGACTTATTTCTTTGAAATAAATTGTTTATCATCGATGCTTTAAATATCATCGAATGTTACATATATTCTTTGCATAACTGTTTCAATAAATAGTACGCGTTACATTGTAGTTAATTTAGTGATACCAGATCACAAAAGATTAAATTAACAGTCCCTTGTAACCAAAAGTACACCATTCACGGCCTAGATGGAAATGAACAATCCATCGTGAAAGGTTGAAGTGTAAGGCTCGGGATTGACTTGTCTTGACCAAGAGATTACACTAGTGCATGACCGATGATATTTGAATAGGACCTCTGGAGGACAAATTCTTGAACCGAACAAGGAAGAATTAGACCTCAGTGGTTCGTTATTTCTTAATCTTCGTTCCTTAAATAGGATCACGTGTGGTTGGTAACTATTGCTTTGACTTATCACAGGTAGAGAATCAACGAGATTCAATACTTTTTATCTTGGACAATATTATTGGTCACATCGATTCTTAAGATTTATCTGAAGAATCGTGAAGAGAGTAGAGAGTAGAGGAATTTAGGGTTACAAGAGAAGAGATATAAGAGAGTCGGTGAGTGATGTGAGTATCTAATTTAGGGTTTAAGAGAAGAGAGAGAAGAGAGAGTGCAGAGTGATGTGAGTATGCGTGCAGAGTGATGTGAGTATGTGAGTGAGATGGGCGATTAATTAGTGATATGGGATTAGGTTTTGGTGAGGTGGGCCGATTAATGGGCTAATTAAATGAGTTTTAGGGAGTATTGGGTTGGGTTAATTGAGTGGCAGTTGTGTAAATAAAATGATATGAGAATGGTGATAGTTAAATGGGGTATGTCCATTTTAGGAAAGAAACCTTAAAGATTGAGACAAAAAAAATGAAAATAAAACCTTAAAGATTGGGACGGGGGGAGTACTTTTTTGACGGGCAAAAAACATATCCAGATGTCCAAAAAAGAAAAAGTATGTATTCGGTGAAATTTATTAATAATATAAAATATACATATCATTACATTATAAAAATAATAATATTAATTTATAAGTGTAATAATATCAATTTAATAGTATGAATAAGTTTCACATGAATTTTTGTGCATGAAAAAGAACACAACAAACTATTTATTTTGCACTCCTCTATCAGTCAAACATAATTTATAACTTGTGAAGAGGGTATTTGAGTATTTATTTTTTATTACTAGATTCAGTTAATAATCCGGACAAATCTCAATCTTTTTTAAAAAAATTTACCCATATTTCATGTATACTACTTTGTTTGCACAACACAAAAGTCAAGTGATAAAAAACAGTTGTCCAAGGTGGGTGCTTGGAGTCTGACTAACATTGTGGTTCAGAAGCTTCGAAGATGGCGGTCTTTTCGCGTAACCAAAAATTAATAAAAATCAACAGAGTTTTGAGTCAACAATGATGCATTTTACATATATTATATTTTGATAGTTTCAAGTGGGCCTTCTATTTACATATATATGTATGTTTAATTATCACTACAATTTCCAGTCAATGCTCATCATTTTCCCATCATCTTTTTCAAATCTCTCTTCCTCTCTCTCAAGTTAAGAATTACCAGAAATGGACCAAAATCAGAAATTGGTAGTAGCCCATATGAGAGAAGCAGTTCATAAGCACGGTTCTTCAACTGAGGTAATTTTGCTTCTGCAACTAATACTTTACAGTAAAGCAACTAGTACCTTTACATGAAACAACTAATACCTTTTAATGAAACAACTAATACTGTGATTTTTTTTGGGCAGGGATATGGGGATATTACTCTGATGAGATTCTTGATTGCAAGATCATTAGACAAAGAAAAAGCTGCAAATATGTTTGTGCAGTGGCAGAAATGGAGGGCTTCATTTGTGCCACTTAATTACATCCCTCAATCTCAAGTTGCTGATGAATTAAATTCCAAAAAAGCCTTTCTACAGGGTCTATCAACAAAAGGCTACCCTGTCATTATAATCAAAGTCAATAAGCATTTTCCTTCCAAAGATCAGACTCAATTCAAGAGTATGTATATGTGTTTTAGGATTTTTTTTTTTTTTGTGCTGTTATAAAAGTAAATTAGTACTTCATAAAAATTATATTTCTGACTCTGCTAAATAATTGGTCCATGAAAAATGAGTTTAATAATGGTGATCCTCATTAGAATAATTGGCTATTAACACCCATCAAATTCATTTGTACATTAAAAAAAAATTATCTACTTAATTGTAGTACCATCAAATACAACCATAGAAGTGAGTGAAGTTAGTAATTTTGTGGGTATGAATAGTCACACTCTTTTCAGGAAATATATACATTTAAGAAAACAAATCTATTTTCTATTATTTAACTCATGAGGTTTTGGAGTGTTACATGTAATAAAACCTTAATTAGTTCCTAATGCAAAGGCTTTAATGATGGTGCAGAATACGTGATTCATCTGCTGGACAAAATCATTGCAAGGTATAATTTTCATTTAACTATATATGGTTATCTAATTGCAAATATGATATTTGAATTGTACGTGAAAAAGGATTATAAACTATAAAAAAATGTTTAACAAATAAACTATTAGCATCCTATAAAATGACGCAAAGTTGTCTACTTATGATGATCTTCTTCCGATTCCATTGGTTGTGTGATTTTGGAGCTTATAAGAAGTTTAAAATAAGCTTAGTCAAACGTGTTGTAATTATGTTTATGCCGATTATTGTAAATCTTTGCGAATAAAAATTAAGCAGAGTTGATGACGATGTTGTTCCGATTTCAGTGGTTGTAGAGGTGGCATAGAAGTTGGAAACGAGAAGTTGGTCGCCGTTCTTGATATGCAACACATGTCCTACAAAAATGTCGATGTTCGTGGGATGCTCACCGGTTTTCAGTTCTTGCAAGTAAGTCAACGATCCTACATTTAAATTGAGGAGTCTTTCACTTTGATTGCATTTTATAACTTGAGTAAGTCTCATGGTACTGCTCAACTACACACAACTGATACAGTTTAGTGAAAAGCAATTTATTCTGACCAACTAATACTGTTCAGTAAGAACAACTAATACCGTTTAAAAATTGATTTTGCGTATTGATTCTCTCTGTGCATTCGTGTGTCGGACAGGCATACTATCCGGAGCGCTTAGCCAAGTGTTACATACTACACATGCCTGGATTTTTCGTCCGTGTTTGGAGATTGGTTGGGCGCTTTCTTGACAAAGCTACTTTAGAAAAGGTACACATAACACATGGATTTAATTTGATTTTAGGAGATTGTATGCTTGGTTCTTGTTTAATTTATGATAAATTCAGGTGGTGATTGTGACAAGCGAAGAGGAACGAGAGGAATTCGTTAGGGAAGTTGGGGAGGAAGTGTTGCCAGAGGAGTTCGGTGGGCAAGCAAAACTCACACTCGTTCAAGACGTCGAGACAAAGATATTGGTGGACAAACTTATCTGAGAGTTGATGCTCATTCTATCATCACTTTAACTTGATAAAATTTATACCGATTGTACAATTTTGTATCTACGGGTGTAAAACAAACAAGAGGGAATTGTTACAAATTATGCATTAGTAACATTTTCTTAACGTACACGGATCTTAATTTGCATATCTATTATCTGAAACGAGTCATATATCTTTGTGTTATTATGACTATGAATTATGCATATCTATGTTTAAAGAGAAAAATTTATATGAATTTGGTTCGCGACCGTGAGCTCAATTAATCTTACCTAACAAATTCTACTAATCGGATATGTTGTTAGATCCATTTTTATGAATGGGTCTAAGATGGAATGGAATTTACGTGGTTCACAAAAGTGTTCATGTTTGAAATGTTGCAACTTTTTGTTGTTTTAACTGTTAAGAAATTGCTTGCAACTACGACTTTAATATTTGGACTGGCTCAATAAATTCTACTCCAATGTGAATAGGTAGGTAAGAGTTGTATACTCCCTCCATCCTGAAAGACTCTGCGCCAACTTTTCGACTCAGAGATTAAGAAAAGTTGTTTTATGGGGGTAGTAAGTGTGTATGAGGGGTAGTAAGTGTGTGTTGTAAGGTTATAAGTTGAGAAGAGTGTGTCCATTTTTTGGTGTGCAAAGTCTTATGGGACAGACCAAAAAAGAAAGTGTGCTAAGTTTTTTAGGACGGAGGGAGTATATACTAAGCACTTCATTGACTTCGAATTGCTCTCCTCTTCCCTCAACGCCCGATTCATGGAGAGCAATTCAAAGTCAGAAAATGAATAGAAGCATACATCGATTCGCAGAAGACAAAATCCACGCAGTAATGCGCAAGCTAATTAATGGAAAGAAGAGAAGATGGAGAAGACTTTGTTTTCGATTTTATCAGAGCAATTATTATTTAATTATGAATCATATGGCCATGTTGCGAAAATGATGAGTGGTGTGTGCGATATAGATACACTAGGTTTGTACGTGTTGATGAGTTGGGTAGTATGATGGTGGTGAGTCAGTGTACCAAGTTGTAAGCGTCTTCAATTATTCGAAATTCACCAAACAAAAATTGAGATCTAGAAAGAGAAGGGGAAGAACAGTGATAGTTTTAAAGCATAACAGTGAGAATTTTTTTTGAATAAGAGTGAGAGTTTTATAGAATAACAGTGATAGTTTAATAACATGAGAGTGAGAGTTTTATAGGGTGATAGTTTTATAGCGTAACAGTGAGAGTTTTATAGAGTAACATCGATAGTTTAATAACACGATAGTGAGAGTTTTATAGAGTGATAATTTTATAGCATAATAACAGTGAGAGTTTTTCTGAATAAGAGTAATAATTTTATAGAATAACAATTATAGTTTATTAACATGATAGTGAGAGTTTTATAGAGTGATAGTTTTATATAGTAACAGTGAGAGTTTTATAGAATGATATTTATTGTTTTATAAGATAAAGAGTTGAGAGTTTTATAGCAATGCGAGAAAAAATCGAAAATCTTGACGGCGAGAGCGACGCGCGAGTGGGGCGAAAATTTGGGTGTACCCATCCCTAAATGA
This sequence comes from Stenogyne calaminthoides, assembly GCA_037126765.1. Classification (NCBI taxonomy): domain Eukaryota; kingdom Viridiplantae; phylum Streptophyta; class Magnoliopsida; order Lamiales; family Lamiaceae; genus Stenogyne; species Stenogyne calaminthoides. The sequence goes on from JBBCBC010000018.1 coordinate 32,037,057, forward strand.
GTCATATTGAATTAGAGTTCATAGAGTGAACCTGATTCACATAAGTGTTACTCGTGAAATTTTGATAAATGCAAATTATTTTTTTAATACTAAATATTGGATTATATATATGAGTTAGTTCTAAGGGTGTGTTTTGAAACACTTAAAACAACTTCCAAAAACACTTATTTTCAAAAGCTGTGAGAGGGAGTTTTGAAAATAAGTCTTTGTGTTCGTTTTTAAAAGTTTTAACACACACCTTAAGTTCTTAATTAATATTGTAACACCTACATTTTTTTTATTATTGTCTCATTTTATAAACACTATTTACGCCACTTTGCTAATATCAATACAAATTTACCCTTATTCTTTCGACAATAGCCTTCATAATAACTAATCAATTTCTTATCAATCGTGGTCTATATGAATAATTATCTCAAATTATTTAATATAATTCATTTTTATTTATTATCTTAAACTATTTTATTATTGTATTAGATACTCTATTGATGCATTTAAAACATTACTATCTCCGTTCCAATTTAAACTTTACATTCGGTAAAGATACAAATTTTAAGAAATATAATGTTAAATATACTATTGGTTAATGAGATGTGTAAGAAAAGTAAAAATATAGAGAATAAAAGAGAAAGAAAAAAATGTGTGTATTTTAATATTAATTGAGTGGAGATTGATGTAATTTTAAGTAAAAATATGGATAATTGTTAAGAGAAGTGGGACCACAACATGCCAAAAAATAAAATGTTAAACTTAAGTTAGGAGGCCCGAAATGACAAAATGTACAATTCTCGTGGAAACGGAGGGAATATTTTTATTTTGTTATAATTTACATTTTTTTCTAGTGTTTAAAAATGGCAAAAAATTATGTGTACCATTGTTTACGGGAATTTTTTTATTCAAGTATCACTATTATGTATACACACTATCACTGATATGAATGTGCTCTTGATTTTTTTATGAAACTTGAAACGTGAATCTGAATTCACAGAATACCTACTCTTAAAAAATTGTGTATATCCGCTCCTTTCCAACTCGCTTCGTTATAATTGAAAAATCGTTTAGATTCGTACCGGAAAATAAAAAAAATTGTATCGCTTCACACCGAAATTTTCATATGGATACACACTTGAATTTTAAAAATCCAAATTTCAATAAGGATACAAATATTTTCGAATATTCGTTTTAATATTTAGGTGTCTGACACTCAGACATATCCCGCAAATAGGGGTAGAAAAAAAACCAAAACTTTTAGTATACCGCACTTATTGTATCGAAAATTATCGAATTTATCAAAAAAATTGATATACCAAAATTTTCAGTACGATATTATATCGTATCGAAAAGTTTCGGTACAATAACGGTATGACAAATAAAAAATTTCAGTATTTTTCTATATATCGATATACCAAATTTTTTTTGGTATTTTATTGTTATAACAAAAAAAATTCGGTATTTCGATATTATGGTATCTCGTTTTTCAGTATCTGCAGTAAATACTCTAAAAAAAATTAGTATGAAATAATATAACAAAATTTCGTCATGGACCAGTACATAAAATTTTCGATATGAATACAAATATTTTACCGAAAATTCGATATGATACAGTATTTTGAATTTTTAGTACGGAAAATTTTGACATACCAAAATTTTCGATTTTGATATCAACAAATTTCGATATGTATACAATATGGTTTGATATTTTGCATATGGTTCACCATCCCTACCCGCGAGGGCCAACAATAATAGTGGAGTAGAACTCTTGTGAAATATTGCACAATAGCGATATGTACAATACACCACAATTAAGATAAATTAAATCAAAATTCGCGGGTCAACCTCGACGGGTCGGGCGTGGGGCGAGCCAGGGCTATGGATTGTGGGTTGGGCGAACACATGTATATTTATAGAATAATATCTTTATCAAACATGTGTTGTAGTTTAGTGATTTAGGCCTGTTGTTAATGTATTTGGTCGCATGTTCAATTCTTGTTGAACACATAATTTTTAAATTTTTTTTATCAAGTTTTTTGGCGTCACTACATCTACGTGTTACTACGTGAAAAAAATATGATACTTATAGAAACGAAATGTGTTACTGCGTGAAATAAAAATTACATTATCATTTAAAAAAAACATTATCATTCTCCATTTGTTACTGAATAGATAATTAAGTGTACTACATTTTAATATTGAAATAACTTCATATCTTACGTAACATGTATTAAAACATAACGTAACACATAAATGTTCATAAGGTAACACATTGTTATTCATATAGTAACACATGAGTATTCACTGAGTATTAGACGACATGTGTACAATGTTACATATTATTAAAAAAATATGTGTTACTACATGAACAAAAAGGTTACCCTATGAAGAAAAACGTGTTACCACGTGAACAAAACCAGTACAAACGCAAAAAGAAATCCTCAGTCCAAAATTACAGATTTAAAAAATAACTTGATGTGTTACTACATGAACAAAAGTGTGTTACCCTATGAACAAAATAGTGTTATTACATGAACAAAAACCAGTACAAGCGCGAAAAAAATTATCAGTCCAAAATTACAGATTTAAAGAACAACGTGAGAAGAGTGCAGAAGGATCTGAAAAACTGCGCCAGAAAATCAAGAGAAAAAAGAACGGAATGACCTATAAATTTGCTAGGATGAGAAAACTGAAGAAAAAGATAAGAATATGGAAAAAATTGAATAAGGAAGAGAGAGAAGAAAAAGGAAGAACAAGGGAGGAGAAGGAAAAACTTACAGATCGCGAGGAAGAAGAATTTGAAAACGTCAGATTCACAAATTCAAGAAAGAAAAGTCCTACATGGAAGAAGAACGGAAGCGCGGATCCGCAACGTGCTTGAGCCTGACCCAACCTAATTTGTTCGACCTACAATTTTTTTTTAAAATGTCAATTTGAACTAAAATTGCACATAATAATAGTATGTAATGTTGCATACAATGTTTTGTCATGATAGTGGGGGTGAAATGAAAGTTTTACCTCTCTCTTACCCCAAAAAAATAAAGGAACAAATTATGACTTTATATGAAAAGAGTGAGTCTCTTATGCATCCAAGTGTACCGTACACTCATTCAATATACTTGACCAATTTATAAAATATTTGATCAATTGAATATATTAGACGTAGAAATTCTATGTATATATGGGTAGGGAATGCAAGTTGTACTTCTACCTACATTCCTTTTTTTATACCAGCTTGTTTTGCCTCCAATGGTCCAACAGAGTCCTCTCAATTTCCCTTATATTTTAATTCCATTCTAAACCCTACTATCTAATTTACAACAAACCGCCATCCACCTTCCTCATTTCTTTCTCCACTGCCGCCAGCCGCCGGACAAAATGAAGCTCCCAACGCTCTCTCTTCCGCACCACAACCTCACCACCCCCTTCCTCCACAACGCCGCCACCCTCCCCATTTCCCGTTCAACTCCAGTCTCGAATCGCCGTGGCGCCGTCCGCATGTCCCTCAGAGAAGACGGCCCCTCCGTCGCCATTGTCGGCGTCACCGGCGCCGTCGGCCAGGAGTTCCTCTCCGTCATCTCCGATCGAGACTTCCCCTACCGATCCCTCAAGCTGCTCGCCTCCAAACGCTCCGCCGGGAAAACGGTCACTTACGAGAACCGGGATTACACAATCGAGGAATTGACGGAGGACAGCTTCGATGATGTCGACATTGCTCTGTTCAGCGCCGGCGGGAGTATCAGCAAGAAATTTGGGCCAATCGCGGTTGGAAAGGGCACCATTGTGGTGGATAATAGCTCGGCTTTTAGGATGGATGAGGGGGTTCCGCTCGTGATTCCGGAGGTTAATCCTGAGGCAATGGAGGGGATTAAGCTGAGGAGTGGCAAGGGGGCGCTAATTGCTAATCCTAATTGCTCAACTATTATTTGCCTAATGGCTGCTACCCCATTGCATCGTCTTGCAAATGTAAGTATTCCTTTTCAGCTGCATTTGTTTGGTTTATTTATCCCCAATTTTGTGATGTGGGAAAAGGAGAAACACAATAGGACTATATTTCAACCAGAATGCTTCTTGCTCTGAATAATCTCTTTGTTGTCAGTGATAGCCTATTCTATGATGTATGGAGATCGTTAGTGAGATTGAATTGATTTCTCAGATTTTAGGCTACATGCTTGTGGATATATGTGAGGGAATAGTGAATTATTGGGTTGGTTATGTCATGAGTTGAGGAAGAATCGGCAATTCCTTTCTGTTTGTGTCCTTTGAAACAATAATTTTTTGAGCATTGGATTTGCTCATTGGTTTATTGTTCAAGATAGCAATCATTACAAGAAGGTCTATATTGATGAAGATGACTATGAACAAGCAACAATGATAATCTGTTAATACATATGTTCCAGTCGAGATGAGCTTATTCTAGAAGACTGTGTTGCCGGTCTCCTTTGGCTGCTATTTAAGTTTGATTAATGGAAAAAAGATGAGAAGCATCACATTCATATAGCTTGGTTTGGCAGGTTGTCTAAATCTCATTGATCAAGATGATGCCTTTATGATTAGATAAACCCTTTATGGAGTGGATCTTATACTGACTACCATAGTTGGGCTGTGTTTGTTGACTTTAAATATACTTTGTTTTGAGTTTGGAAGAACTCCAAAATTTTCTTCTTATATTATTAACTTTCCAGTTTCTATTGTATTTACTCCAAATTTTTCTTCTTATATTATTTAGTACTGTCTCATCTGGTGTACTGGGGGTGACCATGCATATCTTATTATTTTGCTTTTGAACAGGGTCCTGATTCCTGGAAAAAAAATAGTTTTGCATTTTGTTATGCCAAAGATATGAAGTTGATCTGCAAAAGTGACACATTTTTGGAACACTGGATTAGTGAAAAGCTCACAGATTATTGTTTCTGACTCCCAACACTTAAATTCTGTACATAGCAGTTAGCACACTTCTATTCGTCACAATATTTAGTTTTTGGCTACCCAAAACACTTTCAAGGTTATATCATTTAACTTTAAAAATCTCGTTCATTATGTATGCTGTGTTATATTTGACAATCTCATGCAGGTGAAACGCATGGTAGTCAGCACATACCAGGCCGCTAGTGGTGCAGGCGCTGCAGCAATGGAAGAGCTTGAACAGCAGACTCGCGAGGTGCTTTCCTGTTATATTTAATTTTTAATATTTTTATTATATCACCCCATTACTGGGAAAATGAAATGACTTGTTCTATAACTTAGGTACTGGAAGGAAAAGAGCCTACGTGTAAAATCTTTAGCCAACAGGTCAGCATAAGTTCGAAGACCATATTTCTGCATCTGATCATCTCTGCTGTTTCTAATAAATTTATTTAACCTGCAGTATGCCTTTAACTTGTTCTCACATAATTCACCTGTCCTTCCAAATGGATACAATGAGGAGGAGATGAAATTAGTTAAAGAGACAAGAAAAATATGGGTAACCTTTCAGTTTGATTTTATGCCTTTATTTGGCAAGAGAGATTAATATGTGTGTGTGACGTTTTCTACTATGCAATGCAGAACAATAAATATGTCAAAGTTACTGCCACCTGCATTAGAGTGCCTGTCATGCGTGCTCATGCTGAGAGTGTGAATCTTCAGTTTGATACACCGTTGGATGAGGTATAAGTATTTTATCTGAAACTATTTGACAAGTCGTGATGTTTTTCTGTATTCTATACAAATGGATAAGCAAATTGGACGTTTTATGTTAACATTTTTAGTTTTTTACATATTCATAGAAAATGTCTGATGTTTGCTTGATCTTTAGTATTAAGTCGCAGTTTAGTTATTTATTGATAATTACATCATTGGTTATAAAATTTATTTTCTGTTAGCTTATATTCATCCACCAATTGTGCATACACATTGAAAACTCTCCTATAGCTTTACTAGTACTGCTTGGGTTGGTACCCCTCCGTTTAATTATGGAGATGACTGTTGAATCATTTCTTTTGGACTTTGGGTTGTAACAAATTACAAATTCTGAAATAAGAGCATCTCTAATGGTTTTGTACTGCATCAGTTATATCTCCAATGTCTTCCACGTATATTACATTTTCTGTACATTCCTCAATATTTTATTTTATCAAATAGCTAATTATAATTTATAATCCTTAAAAGAAAGCTTTTTATAATTTCAACCACATATTTTTTTTTATAATCTATTTAAAATAATATTTAACAAAATATTTATAATTAAGATTTCCATCTCTAACAGGACTTGGCAAGAGAGATTCTGAGCAGTGCCCCAGGCGTAGTGGTGATTGATGACAGAGCGGCCAACGTATTCCCAACCCCATTACAAGTTTCAAATAAAGATGACGTGGCAGTTGGAAGAATACGCCAAGATGTTTCTCAGGACGGCAACTATGGGTACAATTGATCCGTATTTTAAAGAGTTTGCAACTAACATCAGTATCTACGTATATATATTTCTCTTGTAGAATCAAATGCCAATTATTGTATTTTTTCTGAATATAGGTTGGACATCTTTGTTTGTGGGGATCAAATACGCAAGGGTGCTGCTCTCAACGCCGTCCAGATTGCTGAGATTTTGCTCTAGAGTCCATCCTCTGTTTGTTTTGTGAGATATAATGTGGTGAGACGCGGGATGCCATTTTTTTTTGTGTTCCTCAAACGAGGATAGCTTTTACCTGCTGAGTTGCTGAAATGCTTTTTTTGGGTAGTTTGTTGTCTTAATTGTAAACTACAATTTGTATTTTATTTAAAGAAACGGATTTTTGATTATCTTTTGGTACTTTTGTTATTTATTTTAGATTATTTTGATAGTATCTCTAAATAGATGTTACATGGAATGATTATAAACTCTAATGACTGTAGAATATCTGCACTCAGTATTATTTAAAACAAAATAGTGAAAGTTTTACTTTTGGAAGCCCTTGAAGAAAGAGGAGGCAAAGGAGAGAGAAGAAGCTGAAATCTGGATGGAGAAATTGTTTGACGACGAAGTTGTCGAGTTTCTACTAAGAAATGGACGTTGATTTATATGTACTTTGCACGACTGCAGAATGCTGGGCCCAAATCTAACTTGATCGCACCCTGATTGTTGCACCAAGGCAAAGTCGGAGAACGCAGTGGAATATGACAGTTCAACAAGCAACGTTTAAATCCATAGGGAATTAGTTGTTGCCATTGCTAAAGCACGAAACTCAGCCTCTGCAGCTATGAGCAACGACAGACTGTTGTGTCTCATTGGAACGGTCCTAACCAACAAACCTTTTAATGCCTTTGGCCTTGTTGAATCGATGAAAAGGGCCATGAATCCCTCAAAAGGATTCACAGCAAACGAAATTAAAAAGACTCCCATCGTTTTGCTATATTTGTGGAGTTGTTGGCCACATGAGGAAAGAGTGTGACCTCATTGAGGGGTCAAAGGAGCTGGAATCCTTACCGGATGATAAACTCCCTTACGGTGAATGGCTAAAAGCCTCGCTGTTGAAGAAAGCATCCATCACTACGGAAGAACAGGGCACCCATAGGGACTCCTCGATACCGACAAAGAAGACCAACAATTGGGCAGTAACGAACCAAGCACAAATATCCAGAGCCAAGACTGAGAGAATTAAGAGGAAAGAGAATGAAACCAGGGAAGCAGACGAGGAGTACAAAAAGTGCAGGATGGATGATGATGAGGGTATTACCTCTGATAACCAAAGGACAGCGGTTGCTGAGCAACCCCGCCGATTGCAATGATCATCATCAGCTGGAACTGTCGCGGGCTTGGGAACCAAGCGACAGTTCGGGCTCTGAAGAAGCTCCTACATGAGAAAGATCCGGATGTTGTCTTCCTCATGGAAACGAAGCTAAAAAACATCCAGATGACTAGACTGAATTCCAATTCGCTCCACGTTGAAGGATGCATCCCAGTGGAGTGCTTGGGAGGAGGTAAGGATACAAGTGGAGGCCTATGCCTTCTGTGGAGAGGTCACATCACCCTCTCTTTGATCGGATACTCAAATAACCATATATCGGCAAAAATCGGTAACGAACAGCAAGCTAATGACTGGTTCTTGACGGGTATTTACAGGTGGGCATCCCGGGATCAACGTTCTCAAACATTTCAGCTGATGCGTCGTGCAGTACCCCACTCGGGCCAACCTTGGCGACATGAACGCGATCTTATGGTCTCAAGAGAAAATAGGTGGAAATTCACAGTTGTCGTACCATATGAGAGAATTCCGGATTCACATGGACCAATGGAAGCTCGGGGGAGTCGAATATCCAAGTCAGGCTTGACAGAGCCTTAGCTAACCCTAAGTGGAGAACTCTCTTCCCGGCGGCAAGGGTCTCTCATCTTCCCCGGTTCCAATCGGACCACGCCCCAATCCTTCTGGAGTGTGCTAAAGGAACCCTCCCTGGTCGTGGGCAACCCCGGAGACGGAAACTGTTTCGTTTCGAGAAAATGTGGGTTGAGAAAGAGGAATGTAGCCAAATTGTGGCAAGAGGGTGGGACCAAAATAACACCAGGCTCTCCTTCAGTGAGTGAATCCAGAAATGTGGACTCTACCTTAAGAATTGGGATCGGGAGACCTTTGGGAATGTGGCTAAAAATATCACAGCCGCTAGGAATAGGATAACCTTCCTCCAAGAGCAGGTGCAGACTGAGGAAGTAATCCGGGAATTGAGGAAAAAACAAGGCGACCTTGATGAGCTCCTCAAGTACGAGGAAATTCGATGGTTTCAACGATCGCGAGCCTTGTGGCTCAAGGACGGGGATCGGAACACTCCCTTCTTCCACAAGAAGGCTTCCCAGAGACGAAGAAGAAACACCATTCTTCAACTTAAGAACAAAGAGGAAGTCTGGGTTCAGGGGGATGAGAAAATTGGGGTGGTGATGCGGGAATATTTTATGGAGATATTTTCATCGGTTGAGCCTAGTAACATGCACCATGTAATCGAGTCAATTGAGTCAAAAGTGACAGGGGATATGAACGAAACTCTCTTGCAGCCATACACAGAGGCGGAGATCAAGAAAGCCCTGAAGCAAATGCACCAGGCAAAAGCTCCGGGACCCGACGGTATGCCTCCTCTCTTCTTTCAAAAATTTGGCCCACCATTAGAAATTCGTTCATTACTACGTGATTAAACGTTCTTAACAATGATGTGGACCCCACTTCTCTTAATCACACCTTCATTGTCTTAATACCTAAGGTGAAAACTCCCGAATGTGCAAATGAATTTCGACACATTAGTCTTTGTAACGTGGTTGTTTGTGTCATAACAAAAGTCATTGCTAATAGATTGAAACTTGTCTTAGAGCCAATAATATCCCAAAACCAGAGTGCCTTCATCCCAAACCATTTGATTACTGATAATGCTATGGCAGCCTTCGAAATCTTCCACTTCCTGAAAAAAAAAAGAAAAAAGGAAATAAGGGCTTTGCCGCCCTGAAACTTGATATGAGCAAAGCTTATGATAGGGTCGAATGGTCCTTCTAGCGTGCTATGTGTGTGAAGTTGGGTTTTGATGCTAGATGGATTGGTCTAATTATGCGATGTGTGACTTTTGTGTCTTACTCCCTCTTGATTAACGACTTTCCTACCGAGAAATTTTCTCAAAAGCGTGGATAATAGTCGTCACAAGCATTGCAGTCACCGTAAGTGTAGCAACTGTTGTAAATTATTTGTATTTCAAAATGATTTATAATTAAAAACTTATAAAATATTTTATTAAATTAAATCTTATCATATTTAATAAAGATTTTACCAAGTCAAATATTCCCATCTAATAATCACGGTTAAATAAGGATTATCTACCACTATCAGTTCCTATATTTTCTCAAAATATAACCGTGCTTATCTTTTAATTAAAACCACTATGAGTTTGTTCCTATTCTTAAGGTGGTCAAAAACCGTTTTACTTGCAGCTTTATTTTATATATAATAGAGTGTTCATTGAGAACAGATGACAGAAAAAACACTGCGTAAATTCTTTTTCTTCTTCTATTCTTTTTCTTTGGGTTTATTATTCTCAGAGTTCTCGATCCTAGGTTTATCCTAGAAGACTTGTTGAATCCCTGGGGATTCTTAAGTGTAAATCTCATGACGCGGTGCATTTCAAGCACGCCTCAAGTGTTTTTCCTTTGATCTTCATTTTTGTCTTTTCCTTGTCTTATTTTGGTTATTGGATTTTCTAATATTTTCCAACAATCTTAAGGATTTACAATCACCAAAGATCAAACTTTATTTTTCTACCGGCTGTGATCAAACGTGAGTCTATTATTAGGAAATCATATTATGATTAACCTTTCGTTCCAAGTTGATTCTCCAAGAATACGGTGATCGCATCGTTTGAGCTCTCGAAATCCAGGACTCAGTTATAGGCAAGTATGGAGGCGGATAAAATTGGTATGGTCATAAACCCTAGTTTCTTAAGTGTTCAATATGGAGGTATGCTTGAGTGAGTTCTTGTGTTGATTTAATTTGAGTTTAATTAAGCGTAAATCTGGTCTATATGGATTGTTATTTTTGATATATCAACTATTTTTTTTTAAATACACAATGATGATCATTGCTCGTATGAGTTTCTAATCTAGGTTAGCAATTTGATGTGTCCCAATGATTATAGCTGATAATATGTTATGACTCATGGGATATACCCTAGTTGTTATTCTAGATTTAAAAAATAAAAAATAAATAAAGGGTATCATTTATATTAAATTTAATTATGGAGTGGAAACATAATTGAATTCTTAATTATTTTGTTTTAATATAATGGGGTTTAATGTTGTAAATCGAGCTACTGTTAATTTGGTGTGTGTATATATATATATATATATATTGGCTATTAATTAGAATATGTGAAAGTGTTGTGTGATTATTGGATTTTGCTATCTTTTAGTTGATTTAATATGATGAATTTCACTTAAAGATTAAATAAGTGGCATCATGCATATGCGTTCAGATGAATCTAATGAGGATCAAATATATATTATTTAATATACATCGTATTTGGCTTATTGTTCATTATGCAGTGGATATAGTTTTGGGATCATGTATTATTATTATTATTATTATTATTATTATTATTATTATTATTATTATTTTTTTTTTTTATTATTTTCATTCATGATTATCTTGACTGCAATTATGGTTTTGGCAGCAATAATGAAAGTATTGTCCAATAACTTCATGTATCATATTTTCGAAAATAAATATGACGAAAAGAAAATATGTGTGTATTTATATATTTATTATGTTTGTATTTTATGTTTTAGTATAGTTGAATAAAATTTGTGGGATTTTCTGTCTGGTTGTGATTATAATTGTTGCTTATAAATTTCATTTGTGCATAAGCAATTATAATTATATGTATTGGGGTTTGCCTTTATTTTTAGTTTAGTAAAGTGAGTTATATATATACAGGTATATATAATTTTTTTTATTGTGGGTTGGATAGCATTTAAATTGCACGTTTTTAAATGAAGAGTAACTCTGAAGTATAAGCTTCAAATCTATCACAATTGAAACATTTTAAATTATTGGGTGTCTTGCTTAAATATTATGGTATACGTTTTTCCTTTTCCTTTAGTTGAAAAATATGTTGAATGGAAATTATATTGTTGAGACAAAGAATATTGAATTCTTTGTATTTGTACTCCTTTGAAGAGTTAATTCTATCATGCACTTGTTGATAATGGAGTTTATGATTTTTTGTGAGTGAAAAGAATTTTTGCAAATGAGTTTTATACTTACCTTATTTGAGAAAAATTCTCGAAAAATTTTAAATTATATTATTTCAAATGATTCGAAATATTTGAACCAAATTATTTCTATTGAAAAAAGAAAAAGAAAAAAAAAGGGAGTCTTTAAACAAAATTGAAATATATTTTTAAATGATTTATCATAAGGTTATAAACCTATTGGTTGTGAATGAATTTTTAAAATAGTTTTACTCAAAGTAATTTTTATTATTTTGACATTATTTCCTTTGTGTATACAATTTTGTCCATTTGAGATTTAATAAATTATCTTGATTACAAACTTTTTATTCATCAAATGGACATCAAAACAATTATTGAATAGAGATTTAAATTATAAGATTTATTCGAAAGTGGCATGAGAAATGTGATCAAGTCTCATTATTTAGTGATTTTACTTCTCTTGAAGTAGATGGTTGTGTACATACAAAAATGTTGATGAAAAATCAAGGTGATCTTGTGGCTCACTTTTGAGTTTGCAAAAGTTATTGATAATTTGATGCACAAATTATAATTGTTAAACATATTATAGTGTTAGAGTTTTATGCTCAAATTATCCGCAATGAGGCCACGGTTAAGAAATTGCTTAGCTTCGTGCATTCCAATTTGATGAGAAACAAACGCTCATTGTTGTCGATGCTTTGTGATGGCTAAAGCTAATAACCATTGGTAAGAATAAAACTTTCAATGGTAAAATAGATATATTCGCATTTAAATTAAATGGTTAACCAAATTTGGTAGAAGATGAAATGATTTGACTAGTCTTAATTGAAGAGGAATGGGACAAGCCAATTGAAAATTATTAAAATGGTAGGAACCCAACCTTTGTGATTGGAGATCCCATGAATAAGGTTCATATGGGTAATAACAAGCCACTTGTTAGTTCTGCTAGCACCTTAAAATATATCACTTCCTAAATATGTAGTGCTTTAAAGCAAATGATTTCTAAAATAAGTGTGGTGCTTTACTGCAAATTGAGAGGATAAGCTAAAAGCTTTTAAAAAGTCATAGCCCTTATGGGTGGTATATTATTTGCATAATATACTTTGATGAACTCACCTATATGAGTGTGTGGAGTGGGGCATTCCTATGAGACAGTGACTAAGTCTCTAGAGCACTCATGAATAACCGCACGCCGCCAGATTGCTTATTATAAGACAAATCGCGTTGAGCAACAAAACAAACACATGTAATGTGATGAGTAAGAAATTTAAGTTACAACAATAAGTTATTGGTTCATAGAAGCTATATGCTTCACCAATGTTTAGTAATTTATATCTTATCTCTTCTAGGTCCGGTTCATAGTCCAAAAGACACCGATTCGATGCATTACATAGTCTGTGATACCCAAATTGCTTTTTATTTTATTTTTTGCATTTTATAAATCTTTTTTTCGAGACTTGATAAATTATTTTATAAATGATTTTGAAAATAGGTGGGGATTTTTTTGTAAATTATTTGTATTTCAAAATGATTTATAATTAAAAACTTATAAAATATTTTATTAAATTAAATCTTATCATATTTAATAAAGATTTTACCAAGTCAAATATTCCCATCTAATAATCACGGTTAAATAAGGATTATCTACCACTATCGGTTCCTATATTTTCTCAAAATATAACCGTGTTTATCTTTTAATTAAAACCACTATGAGTTTTTTCTATTCTTAAGGTGGTCAAAAACCGCTTTTACTTGCGACTTTATTTTATATATAATAGAGTGTTTATTGAGAAGGATGATGAAAAAAAAACATTGCGTAAATTCTTTTTTTCTTCTTCTATTCTTTTCTTTGGGTTTATTATTACATTGTTCACGATCCCAGGTTTATCCTAGAAGACTTGTTGAATCCTGGGGATTGCTAAGTGTAAATCCTTAAGGACAGTGCATTTCAAGCACGCCTCAAGTGTTTTTCCTTTGATCTTCGCTTTTGTCTTTTCCTTGTCTTATTTTGATTATTGGATTTTCTAATATTTTCAAACAATCTTAAGGATTTACAATCACCAAAGATCAAACTTTATTTTTCTACCTTTTGTGATCAAGCGTGAGCCTATTTGAGGGAAATCATATTATGATTAACCCCTTTCGTTCAAGTTGATTCTCCAAGAACACGGTGATCAGCGTCGTTTGAGCTCTCGAAATCCGAGGACTCGATTATAGGCAAGTATGGAGGCGGATAAAATTGGTATGGTCATAAACCCTAGTTTCTTAAGTGTTCAATATGGAGGTATGCTTGAGTGAGTTCTTGTGTTGATTTAATTTGAGTTTAATTAAGCCAGAAATCTGGTCTATATGGATTGTTATTTTTGATATATCGTCAACTATTTTTTTTAAATACAAAATGATGATCACCTGTTCTGTATGAGTTTCTAATCTAGGTTAGCAATTTGATGTGTCCCAATGATTATAGCTGATAATATGTTATGACTCATGGGATATACCCTAGTTGTTATTCTAGATTTTAAAAATAAAAATAAATAAAGGGTATCATTTATATTCGACGAATTATGGAGTGGAAGCATAATTGAATTCTTAATTATTTTATTTTAATATAATGGGGTTTAATGTTGTAAATCGAGCTACTGTTAATTTGGTGTGTATATATATATATATATCTTGGCTATTAATTAGAATATGTGAAAGTGTTGTGTGATTATTGGATTTTGGTATCTTTTAGTTGATTTCATATGATGAATTTCACTTAAAGATTAAATAAGTGGCATCGTGCATATGCGTTCAGGTGAATCTAATGAGGATCAAATATATATTATTTAATATACATCGTATTTGGCTTATTGTTCATTATGCATATTACGTGGATATAGTTTTGGGATCATGTATTATTATTATTATTTATTATTTTCATTCATGATTATCTTGACTGCAATTATGGTTTTGGCAACAATAATGAAAGTATTGTCCAATAACTTCATGTATCATATTTTTGAAAATAAATATGACGAAAAGAAAATATGTGTAATTTATATATTTATTATGTTTGTATTTTATGTTTTAGTATAGTTGAATAAAATTTGTGGGATTTTCTGTCTGGTTGTGATTATAATTGTTGCTTATAAATTTCATTTGTGCATAAGCAATTATAATTATATGTGTTGGGGTTTGCCTTTATTTTTAGTTTAGTAAAGTGAGTTATATATATACAGGTATATATAATTTTTTTTATTGTGGGTTGGATAGCATTTAAATTGCACGTTTTTAAATGAAGAATAACTCTGAAGTATAAGCTTCAAATCTATCCCAATTGAAACATTTTAAAATATTGTGTGTCTTGCTTAAATATTATGGTATACGTTTTTCCTTTTCCTTGAGTTGAAAAATATGTTGAATGGTAATTATATTGTCGAGACAAAGAATATTGAATTCTTTGTATTTGTACTCCTTTGAAGAGTTAATTCTATCATGCACTTGTTGATAATGGAGTTTATGGATTTTTGTGAGTGAAAAGAATTTTTGCAAATGAGTTTTATACTTACCTTATTTGAGAAAAATTCTCGAAAAATTTTAAATTATATTATTTCAAATGATTCAAAATATTTGAACCAAATTATTTCTATTGAAAAAAAAGAAGAAAAAAAAGGGAGTTTTTAAACAAAATTGAAATATATTTTTAAATGATTTATCATAAGGTTATATATATAAACCTATTGGTTGTGAATGAATTTTTAAAATAGTTTTACTCAAAGTAATTTTTTATTATTTTGACATTATTTCGCTGTGTATACAATTTTGTCATTTGAGATTTAATAAATTATCTTTAGATTACAAACTTTTTATTCATCAAATGGACATCAAAACAATTATTGAATAGAGATTTAAATTATAAGATTTATTCTAGTGGCATGAGAAATGTGATCAAGTCTGTTATTTTGTGATTTTATTTCTCTTGAAGTAGATGGTTGTGTACATACAAAATCTGTTGATGAAAAATCAAGGTGATCTTGTGGCTCACTTTGAGTTTGCAAAAGTTATTGTTAATTTGATGCACAAATTATAATTGTTAAACATATTATAGTGTTAGAGTTTTATGCTCTGAAATTATCTGGCAATGAGGCCACGAAGCTAAGAAATTGCTTAGCATGCATTCCAATTTGATGAGAAACGAACGTTCTGTTGTCGATGCTTTGTGATTGCTAAGAAGCAATAACCATTGGTAAGAATAAAACTTTCAATGGTAAAATAGATATATTCGTACGAAATTAAATGGTTAACCAGCTGGTAGAAGATGAAATGATTTGACTAGTCTTAATTGAAGAGGAATGGGACAAGCCAATTGAAAATTAACAGTGGTAGGATCCCAACCTTTGTGATTGGAGATCCCATGAATAAGGTTCATATGGGTAATAACAAGCCACTTGTTAGTTCTGCTAGCACCTTAAAATATATCCCTTCCTAAATATGTAGTGCTTTAAAGCAAATGATTTTTAAAATAAGTGTGGTGCTTTACTGCAAATTGAGAGGATAAGCTAAAAGCTTTTAATGAGTCATAGCCCTTATGGGTGGTATATTATTTGCAGAATATACTTTGATGAACTCACCTATATGAGTGTGGAGTGGGGGCGCTCATATGAGACAGTGGCTAAGTCTCTAGAGTACTCATAAATAACCAGACACGCGCATGGCCTATTCGCGCACAACCGCGTTGAGCAACAAAATAAACACATGTAATGTGATGAGTAAGCAATTTAAGTTACAACAATAAGTTATTGGTTCATAGAAGCTATATGCTTCACCAATGCTTAGTAATTTATACCTTATCTCTTCTAGGTCTGGTTCATAGTTCAAAAGACACCAGATTCGATGCATTACATAGTCTTGTGATACCCAGCTGTTTTTATTTTATTTTTGCATTTTATAAATCTTTTTCTCGAGACTTGATAAATTATTTTATAAATGATTTTGAAATAGGTGGGGATTGTTGTAAATTATTTGTATTTCAAAATGATTTATAATTAAAAACTTATAAAATATTTTATTAAATTAAATCTTATCATATTTAATAAAGATTTTACCAAGTCAAATATTCCCATCTAATAATCACGGTTAAATAAGAATTATCTACCACTATCAGCTCCTATATTTTCTCAAAATATAACCGTGCTTATCTTTTAATTAAAATCACTATGAGTCTGTTCCTATTCTTAATGTGGTCAAAAACCGTTTTACTTGCTGTTTTATTTTATATATAATAGAGTGTTTATTGAGAACAGATGACAGAAAAAACACTGCGTAAATTCTTTTTCTTCTTCTATTCTTTTTGCTGGGTTTATTATTCTGTTGCTCCTGATCCTAGGTTTATCCTAGAAGACTTGTTGAATCCTGGGGGATTGCTAAGTTTAAATCCTTAAGGACAGTGCATTTCAAGCACGCCTCAAGTGTTTTTCCTTTGATCTTCGTTTTTGTCTTTTCCTTGTCTTATTTTGATTATTGGATTTTCTTATATTTTTCAACAAAAGGCAAAGAATGAGAGCCAAGGTTTTCCCAAAATGGAAAACCAATACCGACGAGAATCTCACAGTGGCTGACCTAATTTCGGAAGTTGATAAGTCATGGAAAAGGAGTGTGGTCATGAACATGTTCGTTGAAGAGGATGCACTTAAAATCCTGAAAACCCCTCTGAGTGCCCGTAGCCCACCGGATAAACGTGTTTGGAACCAGACAAAAAATGGGAAGTTCTCGGTGAGGAACGCTTACTACTTGGCGGTGAATCGTTTCTCGTCTTGTGGCAGAAATCTCCCCTCATCTAGCTCGAATCATCCCATGTGGAAAAAACTTTGGATGTGCAAACTTCCCCCCAAGATCAATCATTTCTTGTGGCGGGCATGCCACGACTCCTTGCCCACCCGTCAAGCTCTCGCCCGTCGCAGCCTTCCGGTGGATACCATTTGCCCAACATGTGGGTGTGAAGAAGAATCAGCTTCCCACGTTCTACTACGCTGCCCGATCGCCATTCATACGTGGGGAAGAAGCTCCATCAAAATCGATTTCCACAACCCCTCCCGAGCTAGCTTCAAGGCAACATTCTGGGATCTTGTCAAGGAATTACCTCCCTATGGCTTAATTATTTTTGCAGTAACATCTTGGAACATCTGGAAAGTAAGGAATGCGGCGTATTTCGACTCAAAACCACAGGACCCTGCCCAAATTGCTACCTGGTCCGGCCACCTCGTCGAGGAAATCACTAAGGATATGAAGCGGCAGAGCACTCGGGTCCCTCGTAATAGCGCGGTAGTCTTCTGGTCTCCACCACCGGCGCGGGTCATCAAAATCAACTCAGACGCGGCGGTTTTCTCGGACGGCTCAGTGGGCCGTGGATTCGTGGCCCGGGATTCACTCGGGAAGATTATTTTGGCTGGAACAAAGCGGTACGTCGTCGAGGCTGGGAATAGTACACTTATTGAAGCACTCGCTCTTCTTTTTGGAGTGCAAAGAGCAAAAGAACATGGCCTGACCAATATTGCTCTCGAAACAGATTCAAAAAACCTGGCCATGGATTTCAATGGGGAGCTCGAGGCTGATATTGTAACGCAGACGATTGTTGAAGACATTCAGGAAGTAGTGAAAGGTATGGGCAATGTGAGCTGTAATTTCATTGGCAGGGACGCAAACCATGTGGCCCATACTCTGTCTCACTTTGGCCCTTTCGTTAATTTTGAACAATGTTGGTTCAATGTAGTACCTTCGGGTTGTAATGATGTTGTTGTGGACAAGAATATAAGGCGGTTGCCTATATTTGATCAGTAATGGATCGTTTCTTTCTGTCAAAAAAAAAAAAGACTTCTAAACTCAAAAGACATTGTACAAGTTACTTAAAAGCATCTTGCTGACAAACCCTTGCTTTTAGTGGTGTTAAAACACTTGAAAGCAGCTTCTTATTTTAAGTAACGTTAACTATTGAGTTAGGTAGTTAGGTACACAAATTAAAACTAGCTAAGTCTCTTATGCATCTAGGTGCACCGTGTACTCATAGTGCATTTTAAAATCGTGCAACTTGTTATACTGAAAAGTGCAATTTATTTACACTGAACCGTGCGACTATTAATATGAAAAAATAGTTGCACTATTCAATATAAACAAATTGCACTTTTCAGTATAACAAGTTGCACGATTCTAAAATGCACTATGAGTGCACGGTGCAACATGTTGGCCGAGGGGATGCTATAGAAGAGTTTGAATCACAAATGGTCTCATATCTTTAGCCTAAAAAAACTTTTTTTTGGTTGTCTATTTAGTCCCAATAACTTTGACAATATCCAATTTTGGTCCCAATTTGACCGGAAAACTAAAACACGATGGACTGTCACGTGTAGAGTTGCCCAAACGGTTCGAACTGCCGGATCCCCGGTTTCAAAAAGTTAGAACCGGAACCGAACCGTGTAAAATACTTTAACGGTTTCGGTTCCATCCGGTTCCGGCGGTTCACGGTTCTAGAACCATTTATTTTTTTAATCTTTATCAAAATACAAATAAAAAAAATAAATTGAAGTAAATTTAAAGAAGATGAAGCAAAATCTTATGTTATTAAACATACAAAATTACAAATAACAAACAACTCAAAAAATTTACATGAAACAATAATTTAATACATTACAAAAATTACAATTTACAATTTACAACTTACAAGTTACAACTTACAAGTAACATGCTAAATTGCTAATGCTACAAATACAAGTGTACAACTTATAATTACAATTAAAAAAATTACAAATAATGAAAAGAGGATAAAAAAAAAAAGGGCTTGGGCATAATTTTAAATCTTAAACTTAGAAAATTCTAAGTTAGAAACTTAAAATTATGTTGTCTACGTATCCGATTAGAATCAAAGCCCACTTAGTTCTCTTACCTTGTTTCTTACCTCAAGACTTAAATCTTAAGAAGATTTAAGCTTCACTTCGATTTTCGGTTGTGTCGTCAATCACACTATCTTCGCTAGAATCATGCTAAGAGCTTCATCTTGTGTTCGATCTTCGCTTTCACCCAATCATCAAGTAAACATTGGTTTTTCAAGTGCTCACCGTCAATCTTGAGCGTCTTTCATTCAAGATATGTCCACCCAAGCTAAATGCTGGATTCGACCGCTACGGTTGAGGCGGGACATGCATATACCTCTTTTGCAATCATACTCAACACCGGATAAGCATCTAATCTCCTCGACCACCTTTTAAAATATCAAAATTTTCTAATTCTCCCGGTTGATACTCAAAAGAAGGTGTATTTAGAAAAATTTTAATTTCTAAGAAAACATTTGATTGTGCCGTTGCACGTTGTTGATATCGTTCTTTAGAAAAATTATCTAAACGGGAAAATTTACCATAAAGACCACGACCAAGGGATTGAGTACCACCACGTCCACTAGTAGTACTAGTAGCACCACGAACACTAGTAGAATCACCACTAGTAGGACCAAATTGAATTTTATATTCTCTAAAAACATCCATAAGAACTTGTTTAGATTTTTGGACAACCACAATAGGAGAAGGGGTGTTATCATCTGTAATAGGAAATAAAACATCATAATATATAGAAATTAATTCTTGCACTCCATCTATTCTTACTCTAGGATCAAGTATTTTAGCAATTATAAACACATCGGGAATATATAAAAAATATTTCATCCATTTGACTTTCATTGAACTAATAGCATTATATAATATTTCATTTGGATCACTACAATCTAGAGTAATTGCAACTCTAACACATTGATCTAAAGCAAGAATAGAAGTAGGATAATACATACCGGATAATTGTGTAGTAGCTTCATTAAAAACTTGCAACATCTCACATAAAGTAGCACATGAATCCCATTGACTAGGAAATAAAGTAATACCACATTGTTCTTGTGGAAAAAAATTACATAATGGATTTCTATACTCATAAGTTGCACTTAACATTTTATAAGTTGAGTTCCATCTAGTAGCAACATCAAGTGAAAACTTTTTAGGAGTAAGTTTATTAACTACAGAAAAACTTTTCCATCTTTTTAAAACTTTTTGATGTCTAACCAAATAACCAAGTGCATGTTTAATAGGAGCAACATGCATTTTTAAAGAAGATAAACCATCTTGAACACACAAATTTAAAATATAACAAAAACATCTTACATGAAGAAATCTACCACCAATTGATGTTTGACAAATTGCAATAAGTTCATCTAAACTAGCCTTATTAGCACTTGCATTATCAAATGAAATTGAAAATATTTTTGTAAGAATGTTGTACTCTTGCAAAACCGTACGAATTTTTAGAGCAATATTGGCGGCCGTATGCTCAGTATCAAACTCTCTATATGCAATTAAACATTTTTTAATTTTCCACGTATCATCAATCCAATGACAAGTAATGCCCATATAATTATGCTCTTGAAAATGATCACTCAAAATATCCGAACATATAGAAACTTTTTGAGTTAATCTAGAAAACATGCTAGTCATTTCATCTCTTATTTCTTTAGCCATTTTATCAATTTCACGAGTAATAGAAGACCGTAAATTTTTTTTGACCGAAGGATTATAAGCCGTAGTAACCCATTTTTCAAAACGAAGATCATTTGCAAAACGAAAAGGAAGATGTTTAGAACAAATAAGTTTAGCTAATTCTCTTCTAGCAACCTTAACATTATATCTAAATAAACTAGTAGGATTACTTAATTCACCACCTTCAGAAGACGTCGTGAATCCACGTAGTTGCATTTGAGATGTAGTCATTCCCAAGACTTCTTTATGTTTTGCCAACAAATGTTTTTTAAATGTTCCATATCCACCACCTTTCTCAAAATGATAAACATTAGTGCAATAGTTACAATAAACTTTAAATATATTTACCTCATCGGTTGCCACTTTTTTGAAGTGAATGGTGAATATTTCGGATGCAAGAATTCTACATCTTCTTTCTCCGCCTTGAGGTGGAATGTCCTCCTCCACATTTTCTTCGTTTTCATGAGGACCATGTCCATGACCATGAGTACTTTCTTGAGTACCACCACGAGGTTGTTGAAATTCTTCATTTGAAAAAGTGGCATTCGCATAACCGGGACCAAGACTCGCTTCTATTTCCTCCACACTCCATGGAATATTGAATTGTGCAGTAGGAGGAGGAGGTGGAGGAAAATTGAAAGTCATCGGACTCTTTTCTTTTCCTCCTCTAGAAGATGATGGTCGAGATGATCCTCCTCTTTTTGACATTTTTTATGTAATATAAAATATAAAGTAAGGTGTATATAATATAAACTATATACTATAATGTATAAAATATATCAATATAGATAATATATGAAGTATGAACTATGAACTATAATGAAGTTTATAAAATTAGAACAAGAGAATTAGAGAGATGAAGAAGAATTGATCAATTGGATCAAGTTGGTGCAAGAAAATGAATACAAATGAGGGGGTATTTATAGAGTTTGGGAAAAAAAAAAAAAAACGGTAACATTTCATATTGAATCTCGACCATTGGATCAAAAAACGGTAACATTTGACTCAATCTCAACCATTAAATAAAAATAAATAAAAAAATAGACAAGAACCGGCGGTTCACGGTTGAACATGAATGAACCCCGGTTCAACGGGCAAATCCGGTTTGCAACGGTCATAAACGGTTCGAAACCGCGGAACCGCCGGTTCAAACCGTGGAATCGGCGGTTCTGAACCGGTGGTTACGGTTTGGAAGCAGTAGGAACCGGAACCGAACCGTGTAATACGGTTTGGTTCCGGTTAAATCTGATTTGGGTTCCGGTTTATCCGGTTCCGGTTCCGGTTATAACCGCCGGTTCCGGTTCGGATGGGCAACTCTAGTCACGTGTACTTTTTAAGTGTGTTTGACTAATTCTTGTCGTCAATTCTGTTTTAAATTTAAGTGTTTTTTTATATAATTATATGCCTGAAATTCCACCTGTTAAAAAGAAAAAAAAATACAAAGATCCGTGAAAGTCCCAACTCAAAAAGAAAATTTCGAAAATTGAAGGATCTTTAAAAGAAAAAAAAAAACACGATGATCGGAAAGTCCCAAATCAAAATGGCAAAAGGACGTCGTTTTGAGTTTTCCGAC
The DNA here is from genome assembly GCA_037126765.1 of Stenogyne calaminthoides. Classification (NCBI taxonomy): domain Eukaryota; kingdom Viridiplantae; phylum Streptophyta; class Magnoliopsida; order Lamiales; family Lamiaceae; genus Stenogyne; species Stenogyne calaminthoides. Next base: position 32,059,861 of record JBBCBC010000018.1, read on the forward strand.
CAAAATTGGGACTAAAAATTGACATTGTCAAAGCTATTGGGATTAAATCAACAACATAAAAACTTATGGAACTAAATCTATTTGAGGTCAAACTTATGAGACCAATTGTGATTCAAACTCTCCTATAGAACATTACATGTGGGACGGAATATTTCCGAAGCAATGCAAGCCGAGTGCACACTGCTTAGATCCTGCGGTTGAACGTCAATCGCAGGTGGGAAGAGGCATGAAAGCTTCAGGGATAGGTCCCGGAATGCCTTTCTCGTGCCATCCTCTGGAATCAGGGTGAGAAGGATCACAATGATGAAAGCATGCTCGTGTACAAGAGCAGATTCCAGCTATTTATAAATGATGCACCTTCTGATTTGCAATCGATGAAAGGTACATACATTGACTATTTAAAATACCCACTTATACTTTAATGAACAACAACGGATACTTTTTGACTATTTAACATATTTTCAGTTGTACTAATACTTTTCTTCGTTGCGTCTGATACTTCTCCTTGATAAGATTCACTAATAGCTGATTTTTTATTATATTGGATATAAAATACCCGCTAATACTTTAATGAACAACAACTGATACTTTTTGACTATTTAACATATTTTCAGCTGTACAAATTAGAAATATGAAACTAGGAAGAATGTAAGCAGGTGGAAAAAAATTGGAATGTGAAGGATGGTGGAATACTGGAATGTGGGAGAATGAGTGAAAGATAAAAAAATCTACCCTCCTATTCAACTTAAATGTCATTTTGACTATTCATTTTATTTGTAAGTTAAATAATATTTTGTATTTTTAAATATTGATTTATATATATTTTTTTTAATTTGCACTAAAACTCATGCTAAAAATAATTTAGATATATACAGTAAAACCCCCTATAAGAATACTCTATATAGGAATAAACTCTATATAGTAATAAAAAATCACGGTCCCAACTCGGGACCAGTTATATTTATGAATAAACTCTACATTATAATAAGACATATTTTTTTTCGGTCCCATCTTAAGGATTTATGCCTCCATATAAGAATAAATTACATTATTTATAAAAATTTATATATCATTACAATTAAGATGACTTAAAATATTTACCTATGGTTAATTGTGACACATCTCAATTTCATTGATTTGAGTTCGTTTATTAACTTTGGGTGTCATTTGCTTGAAATAGAAAAAGTGTACTAATTTTATGAATATATATATATATATATTGAACAAACATTTAAACACATGTCAGCAATAACTATTGTTTAGTTTAGTTCCTAGATACATGCATATTAGTTGATATATATATTTTATATACTTTGAAAGTGTATGTATTTATTTTAGTCAAATTCATATTAATTAAATATATGAATTTGTTAATAAATTTACATACATGTAGTATAGTACTTCATCCGTCCTAGAAGACTTATGATGAGACTACGGTCGCACCATTGGACCGCTTTGGACAGAAGTACGAGAGACGAAGAAAGAAGAAAGAAGCAGCGACTTGAAGTTTTCAAGAATTGTCCTTTATGTTTTATTTTCTTGTTTTCTAGACTTGCCATAATTGTCGTTTAATTACTTGCCATATTTGTCGTTTTAATTTCTGAACTCAGCGTTTTAATTTCTGAACTCAGCCCATGGGCTTTAGTTTCGCCGGAACATATTAGACGTAGGGTTTGCTCTTGGATTTCATTATGCGTTTTTATTGAGAATTAATTCAATGGTTTCTTTGCAATTTCCTAGTGTTTTCGTGCATTCATTGAATAACGCGATTTGGGATTCCTCAGTATAGAGGTTTCAACAATTGGTATCTAGAGCCATGGTGACGAACAAGGAGCGGTTGAAGCCACAGAGACATCAATGTTGGAGATATCGCGAGAGCTGCGGGATTTGAAGAAAGACCGCGAGAAGGATCCTCGATGTATATGTCGGGGAAGAAGCGGGGAATACTTGGATGATTCTTTGAGAATCTGGTATCTTCCTAAAGACTGAATTGAAGGTTTTGATATCGTTTTTTGATGGATAGAAAGTGCATCATTAAGTCATCGCGAGAGTTTTGAGCGGTCGGTACCGGCTCTATAACTAATGGAAGATTGATGGTAATGATCGAGCCTCCGACATTTGACTTCATTCGTGTCGTTTTGATAATTCTGGATTCGGATGGTGATGAGAAGGATTGGAAGGAAGGTTGGGAAGAGATCGGCGATCTAATGACCAAGTAAAGGATAAAGTATGCCAAAATTGCTTATATTTTCGATGATCCGGAGGAGGATATCTTTAAACGTTTCCTAAGTCTGCCAAATAAAATTTCTCTTTAAACTAAATTCTTTGCAAAATCAAAGGCGACCCGGGAACCGGCGAAATTCACTAAGCCAGAATTTGCTTTAAAAGAACCGCTGACAAACCCGAGGGGCGAATTTTGTTAGATAGATGCAAATGGGCGAAAATGTTGAAGCGAAGGATCTTGCTCCAAAACGAAAATTGGTGGTTCGCGGAAAGATAACGTTCGGACAATACCGGATGCTTCGTTCACCGCAACGTTATCTCTCGAGGGGAAGAGAGGGAAAAGACATGTTTCGGTTCGGCCGAAGAAAATCGCCGGTTCAACAATCAGGCCCGTTTCCAGTCGTCGAGGGCTTCGAACTTCGGACGAGAAAGAGGAAAATCGGAAATGGAGAACAGGGAGAATCATCGTCGGAAGCAAATATTCTTGATGATTGAGGACTTCCCCAGAAATTTGAGTGGGGAAACAGTTCATTCTTGATTTCATTCGAGTCATACGGCAATGGGGATTTCATTCTCATCGACTTCCCGAAAATTCAGGGTGGGGAAGAGCGCGAATTAATTGGGTAGACAAAGCAATATTTGAATCCTTTTACTCGGGTAAAGGATTGGCGTTCAAATTCGCGTCCTTTTACTTGAAGGAGAAGGCCAATGGTGGCGTTGGTTCGAACAAATCAATCAATGGGGGTCAAGAACTGGATTGGTATGAATTCAAAAAAAAAGGGCTTTAAGTCGATTCGGGACGACTCAACACGAGGATGCAAATGAATCGATGAGTCGATCAAGCAAGTGGGCAACCGTGATTACTTACGAGAATTTGAAAAGGCGATGAGTAGAGTGCCACATTGGCCGCCAAGTGCACTACTCGGAACCTTCATGGCGGCGGGCTAAAACTAGAGAGCTTGCTCTTGAACTTAAGATGTGGAAGCCTAAGAATCTATCCGGAGGCAATTGAACTGGAACAAGTCTTCGGAAGGAGGAACAACTCAAATCAAATCGGGTAGTTTTGATTTGTGCTTCAAAATCCGAACCGATGGAACATGAGACCCGAATTTGGACGGGAGGAATTAGGAAGTTTGCGAGAAAGGGGCGGCCATCCCGCGTTGAGGACCACACTCACGGCAAGTGGGGGAAGCCGGTTCAATTATGATGTTAAGGATACCTGACGATTCCCACCTTTGGTCGAGGCGAATCAATTGTCGAATGAGGAGATCAACCGGAGAAGACAAATGGCTTGGTAAATGGGCGGTGTTTTCACGTGTAACGAGAAATACTCGTGGAACCACGTTGTGTCCGAACGCGAAGGCGATGAGTTTGATCATTAATGATGTTGTGATCAAGGAGGACATCGATCCACTACCAATCTATGACGAAGAAGGTTATATCAAGACCAAGTTGAGGGATATTGTTTAAGTATTTGGAGAATGACGATGAAGCAACACAGAACCCTCGAACGACCTTGAATGATCGGGAAAGACCACGAGCCACGAAGTTCGAGGGTTCATTGGGCGATCTTGATAGTTACGATTCGGTTATGGGTGGTTATATTGGTGGATAGCGACATCGCTTAATTTCATTTCCGCCACCTTAGCCGCTTATCTACGGTACGAAAACTTACCGCGATGTGAGGGACAAGCAACAATTTAACGTCACGTTGGCGATGGTAAAAAATACCATGTAAATCGCACGTGGCACGAGGGATTCGATGGCGTACAAGGCATCTGTTTTTGAGGCGACATTCTATCGCTTCAATGCCACACTGGATGTTATCTTCGGAATGCCTTGGCAGGCGGTCGACCCTATGTATTTCGATGCCGCCAAGCGAGTTGTCTTGTCGGTTTCGTACTAAGAGGGAATCAATCTTCTTGAAGGGCATCGGCTACATGACTTGGAAGCAAGTCGATCAAGAATTTTCTCCTAATCAAAATTGAATAAAAAATTGTTTTTAAATGGCGGAGGAACGAAACCGATGAGGTGAAGTGTTCTTGACGGGCATCGAACGGGAGTGACATCTTCTATAAATAGGACCTCACCCCTGAATCTCAACGAGGCGAGATCGAAAGGGTTGTTGGCCGAATATAAGGGCGATGAAAGCATGCCGACGCCTAATCCCTCCCACCTAGGCGAGATTTCGACCACCGAATCCGTCTTTTTGACTTTTTAGTTGGTAAAAGTGTATATAATATAAAGAATAAACCGGTTAACGTGGCGCTATAATGAAGTTTATAAAATTAGTGCGCTCATTTTGGATCAAGTTGGTGCAAAAAAAATGACATCTGAATGATCGAAGGAAGAGATTGAGAAGCAAGTGAGCGAGATGATGGGGCAAGGTTGATTCGATGCAAAGACGAGTTCGTTTTCATCGCCGGTGTTACTCGTTAAGAAGAAGGACCATGCGATTAAAATTGGCGATTTTGTACATTAAATTACTCTGAGCCCTAAATGATGCAACCATTAAGGATCGATTCCCAATCCCCTCTTTTGACGAGCGATATGTTAGATGAGTTGCATGGGGCCTTGTATTTCCGAAAACTTCGACTTACGTGTAATTTCTTTACCATCGATTCTATGCACCGACGATGTGCATAAGACCGCTTTTCATAAAACTTACATAGTGGCCACTATGAATATTTGGTCATCTTCGTTCGGTTTGAGCAACGCCTTTCCCCTTGAAAGGCCATCATGAATCACATATTTAAACCCTGATTTTTGAGGCGGTATGTTCTTGTGTTTTTGATGATATCTTAATTTTTATAGTAAGTCGTGGGTGGAGCATGTGGAGCACTTACGAACGATCTTAAAAATTCTTGAAGGATGGTGGAACAATAGTTTGTAATTAAGTCATCTAAGTGTTTTTTGGGGGTTATGGAAGTGGAGTACTTGGGTCATTTCATTTCATTTGAGTGGAGTACTCTATAATAGTGGATCCAAAAAAGATAAAGCGATTAGGGAGTGGCCTCAGTTTAAGAATAAAGGATTATTTTAAAATTTATGAGTTGCGTGGCTTTCTCGACCTCTCGCGAAGTTATTATCGCTCATAAAGTTTTGATAAATATATTTTATAACATATAATTGAGCGAAGTTCGGGAGAAAGCTCGTCCATTGCATAATTTAACAAGAATAACTTTGTTTGGTCGGAAGTGGCGAACGGGCTTTTGACGAGTTAAAGATTGCTATGAGTTCAACTCGGTGTTGGCTTTACCAAACTTCAACGAGGATTTGTGATCGAAACCGATGCATCAAGGCAAGGCATTGGGGTCGACCTATCTCTCAAAAGCAGGCGACGGTGGCATACATGAGTAAGGGGATCGCGGAATCGAAAGAAATCATGGTCGATTTATGAGAAAAGATCTTTGGCGATTTTAGAGGCCATTAGAGGGTGGAGAACATACTTGGTTGGGCGGTTCAAAATAATTACGGACCAAGCGGAACTTACGGTTCTTCTTTAGAATAAACAAGATAACAACTCCCGAAGAAAACAAAAGTGGATATCCAAACTAGTGGGGGTTCGACTACAAAATTGTCTACGGCCGGGTAAAGATAATGGCGTATGAATTCAAAAAAGGCTTCTAAATACCGTTGCCGCGCGTTTGTCACGGAGAAGCCACGGGGAGTCCTTGATGACGCTCACGACTCTTTCTTCACCTTAATCCCCCAATGAGTTTGGAATTTGGGCGGACATCGCCGAGGCAACGGGAAGAAGGGCGGAGAGTTGGGGCGTTATTGGCCAAAGCATTGGACCCAAACAATTGAAGCGTCGGGGTTCGGTCTTGCACGGGTGTTTGACACTTTAGGCGGTTGAATTTGGGTACCACAGGGGTTCTTCGGGAGAGGCTTTTTGCAAGAGTTTCACTCGTCTGTTTTACGGGGTCATTCGGGCATATTACGACGTTTTAAACGCATTTCCTGCTTTGTTTCTTTTGGCAGGATGAAAAAAAAAGGAGGTGAAGCGTTTGTTCGAAGCTTGTGATACGTGCAACGCAAAGAAGAGTGATTGTCGTTTCGCCATCGGGACTTTTAGCTCCGCATTCCTATTAAAGCAAGTATGGGTAGACATTTCGATGGACTTCATCACGGTCTTCCCGTTCTAAAGGAAAGACGCGTTATCATGGTGGTCGTGGACCGTTTGTCCAAATCGCCCACTTTATTGCCATGAGTCATCCATTACCTGGCTAAGGATGTCGCCGAGTTGTTCATCGCCATATTGTTCGTCTTCACCCTTTTTGAGGCGGATTCCACATTCCATTGTCTCGGATCGCGTCGAGTGTTCATTAGTGCGTTTTGGGGCGAGTTCTTCAAATTTCATTTTGCAAGGGCGACACTAAAAATGAGTTCGCCTACCATCCCCAAACCGATGGTCGGGGCGGAAGTGGTAAATCGATGTCTCGGCAAAGATATCTTGATTGTTTCACCCATGGCAAACCGAAGGAATGGGAACTACTTACTTGGTTGGGCGAATATTGGTATAATACATCTTATCATCCGAGTGGATATCGCCATGACTCCTTTTGAGGTGTTTATAGGCGACCGCGGTTCCAATTTTTGTTTCATAGGCGGGTTAAAGCGGTTGTGCGAGGTGGACATGCAACCGGGATCGTGATGCATTACTCGAAGAAATTTTCCGTTTCTGTTGGAGGGGGGCTCAAAATCGGATGAAACAAATGTATGCCGATGTCAAACGTCGACGGAGGAGTTCCTTGTGGGTGATTGGGTCTACCTTAAATTACAACCATACCACAGCGATCTTTATTCAAAGCGTATCAACCGTAGTTAGCCGCCAAGTTTTACGGTCCTTTACGGGTTCTTAGAAAATTGGGACCCGGTCGTATATAGGAGTTACCCCGGATTCGCGAATTCATCCCGTATTCCATGTTTCATTATTAAGGCGCCGAATTGGCGGCCTTCACGGTGGCGGATTTTCGATCGACCCTATAAGAATAAATTGCATTACTACGGTGACGGATTTGCCGGTGTGGGAACCACGAGGTTCCGAGTATCGTTGGAAGAGTTGCGATCGTGGAAAAGTGCGTGAGGCCTTGGTTCGATTGGAAAGGTATGGAGTGGGCGATGCCACTAGGGAAGCTATTAGGAGCTACGTGGCCGTTTTTAGGACTGAACCTTGAGGACAAGGTTCTTTTTGAAGGGGAATGATGATGAGACTACGGTCGCACCATTGGACCGCTTTGGACCTTTGAAATGAGAGACAAAGAAAGAAAGAAAAAGCGGCGACTTGAAGTTTTCAAGAATTGTCCTTTATGTTTTATTTTCTTGTTTTCTAGACTTGCTATAATTGTCGTTTAATTACTTGCCATAATTGTCGTTTTAATTTCTGAACTCAGCGTTTTAATTTCTGAACTCAGCCCATGGGCTTTAGTTTCGTCGGAACATATTAGACGTAGGGTTTGCTCTTGGATTTCATTATGCGTTTTTATTGAGAATTAATTCAGCGGCGGTTTGCTGCAATTTCCTAGTGTTTTCGTGCATTCATTTGAATAGCTGGGATTCCTCGGTATAGAGGTTTCAACAACTTTAGCACAGTTGACTTTGACACACGTTTTTGCGAACGAGTTTTGTATTAGTAATTGAAATGGTAAAGTAACTTTTAAGGAGCAGTATGATAGAAGAGAAACTTATTGAATGTATTATTTTTTAAAAAAAATAATTATTTTTTTAATGTAAAACTCTATTTAAGAATAATCTTCCTATAGTAATATTTTTTACCGGTCCCGACAATATGACTGTATGGAGTTTTTATTGTACTCCCTTCGTGCTCAGACAAACTTGAACTCAAAATGGAGCACACAAAAAAAAGTGTGCACCGTGCAACTCAATATTAAATGCATTATATTATTATAATAGTGCACCGTGCAACTCAAATGCATGTTTGATGTTTCAAAAATGCACCTGAGTTGCATGGTGCACCTGGTGCACAGAATACCTACTCTTTCCACTTACCCTATATTTGACAAGTCTGGAGCCTCAAAAATAGTAAAACGATCAATTAGAGGTCATAGCTTTTTTTATCGATGCAGGACCTGAAAAATAATAAATCATCAATTTGAGACCTAAAAGATAGAAACTATCATTTAGGACTCGCATATTTTAAGACAATGTTTGATAAATGAGGCACACTTGCATGGGACGGTCTCACAGCATGAGACGGAGCATAATTTGAGCATGATACTTTAACACTTTGAAAAGAATGAGTGTTGATTTGTGCTAGTTTGTACACCGAGACCCGTCTCATGCGAGGTTTTGCCTATAATTTCTAGTAATCCAAACAATATTTTTATAACAACTAAAAAAGAGATAAATATTTATTCATGCGAGTGGAAAAAAATTAGAAAAATAAATACGCTCCTAAAGGATTAGTTTTACTATATTTCAAGTCCTAAATTGACAAATTTTTTAAAAATATTATTTATTCAAGCTAGTATTATAAAAATTTGATTTACTAGGGCAATGACTCTGTCCTCAGTTACTTAATATATGATGGAGTTATAGTCTTCAATCCTAGAAGGGTGAATGAGTATTTCTGAAGGTTTCACCCATTAATTGGATAGCCCGATTTGAATAAAAAAGAAAAGGGTTTAGACCAAAATACGTGTGACCGTTTAATATCTTAGAGCTTATTGGAGAGGTGAAATTTCGACCTGACCTGACCTGACCTTGGAGTTGTCTGCAATACATGATGTTTCCACGTGGAAATGCTTTTGAGATACATCCTAGAGCCCAATCACTACAACCTCGAAAATTTGGAAGTCAACAAGGATCTTATATATGAAGAGCGACCCATAAACATTTTAGAAAATATATATATATATATATAATTAGAATCTTGAGGATAGAGACATACCTTGAGTTCTAGTGTAGTAGAATAAACATGGAAAAAAAAATCAAGACCTTGAAAAATAGAGACATGCCTTTAGTCCTAGTGCTTTGGGATAGACATAGAGAAAAGAGGCAACATAGGAGCGCGAGGGAAATATGCTAAGCAAATACTCGAAGCTTTTTGTGTAGTAAGTCCAACTATGGTAGTCAGTATAAGATCCACTCCATAAAGGGTTTATCTAATCATAAAGGCATGATCTTGATCAATGAGATTTAGACAACCTGCCAAACCAAGCTATATGAATGTGATGCTTCTCATCTTTTTTCCATTAATCAAACTTAAATAGCAGCCAAAGGAGATCGACAACACAGTTTTCTAGAATAAGCTCATCTCGACTGGAACATATGTATTAACAGATTATCATTGTTGCTTGTTCATAGTCATCTTCATCAATATAGACCTTCTTGTAATGATTGCTATCTTGAACAATAAACCAATGAGCAAATCCAATGCTCAAAAAATTATTGTTTCAAAGGACACAAACAGAAAGGAATTGCCGATTCTTCCTCAACTCATGACATAACCAACCCAATAATTCACTATTCCCTCACATATATCCACAAGCATTTAGCCTAAAATCTGAGAAATCAATTCAATCTCACTAACGATCTCCATACATCATAGAATAGGCTATCACTGACAACAAAGAGATTATTCAGAGCAAGAAGCATTCTGGTTGAAATATAGTCCTATTGTGTTTCTCCTTTTCCCACATCACAAAATTGGGGATAAACAAACCAAACAAATGCAGCTGAAAAGGAATACTTACATTTGCAAGACGATGCAATGGGGTAGCAGCCATTAGGCAAATAATAGTGGAGCAATTAGGATTAGCAATTAGCGCCCCCTTACCACTCCTCAGCTTAATCCCCTCCATTGCCTCAGGATTAACCTCCGGAATCACGAGCGGAACCCCCTCATCCATCCTAAAAGCCGAGCTATTATCCACCACAATGGTGCCCTTTCCAACCGCGATTGGCCCAAATTTCTTGCTGATACTCCCGCCGGCGCTGAACAGAGCAATGTCGACATCATCGAAGCTGTCCTCCGTCAATTCCTCGATTGTGTAATCCCGGTTCTCGTAAGTGACCGTTTTCCCGGCGGAGCGTTTGGAGGCGAGCAGCTTGAGGGATCGGTAGGGGAAGCCTCGATCGGAGATGACGGAGAGGAACTCCTGGCCGACGGCGCCGGTGACGCCGACAATGGCGACGGAGGGGCCGTCTTCTCTGAGGGACATGCGGACGGCGCCACGGCGATTCGAGACTGGAGTTGAACGGGAAATGGGGAGGGTGGCGGCGTTGTGGAGGAAGGGGGTGGTGAGGTTGTGGTGCGGAAGAGAGAGCGTTGGGAGCTTCATTTTGTCCGGCAGCTGGCGGCGGTGGAGAAAGAAATGAGGAAGGTGGATGGCGGTTTGTTGTAAATTAGATAGTAGGGTTTAGAATGGAATTAAAATATAAGGGAAATTGAGAGGACTCTGTTGGACCATTGGAGGCAAAACAAGCTGGTATAAAAAAAGGAATGTAGGTAGAAGTACAACTTGCATTCCCTACCCATGTATACGTACAATATGTCTTAATATATTCAATTGGTCAAATATTTTATAAATGGGTCAAGTATATTGAATAAGTGTACGGTACACTTGGATGCATAAGAGACTCACTCTTTTCATATAAAGTCATAATTTGTTCCTTTATTTTTTTGGGGTAAGAGAGAGGTAAAACTTTCATTTCACCCCCACTATCATGACAAAACATTGTATGCAACATTACATACTATTATTATGTGCAATTTTAGTTCAAATTGACATTTTTAAAAAAAATTGTAGGTCGAACAAATTAGGTTGGGTCAGGCTCAGGCACGTTGCGGATCCGCGCTTCCGTTCTTCTTCCATGTAAGACTTTTCTTTCTTGACAATGTGAATCTGACGTTTTCAAATTCTTCTTCCTCGCGATCTGTAAGTTTTTCCTTCTCCTCCCTTGTTCTTCCTTTTTTTTCTCTCTCTTCCTTATTCAATTTTTTCCATATTCTTATCTCTTTCTTCAGTTTTCTCATCCTAGCAAATTTATAGGTCATTCCGTTCTTTTTTCTCTTGATTTTCTGGCGCAGTTTTTCAGATCCTTCTGCACTCTTCTCACGTTGTTCTTTAAATCTGTAATTTTGGACTGATAATTTTTTTCGCGCTTGTACTGGTTTTTGTTCATGTAGTAACACTATTTTTTTCATAGGGTAACACATTTTTGTTCATGTAGTAACACATCAAGTTGTTTTTTAAATCTGTAATTTTGGACTGAGGATTTCTTTTTGCGTTTGTACTGGTTTTGTTCACGTGGTAACACGTTTTTCTTCATAGGGTAACACTTTTTGTTCATGTAGTAACACATATTTTTTTAATAATATGTAACATTGTACACATGTCGTCTAATACTCAGTGAATACTCATGTGTTACTATATGAATAACAATGTGTTACCTTATGAACATTTATGTGTTACGTTATGTTTTAATACATGTTACGTAAGATATGAAGTTATTTCAATATTAAAATGTAGTACACTTAATTATCCATTCAGTAACAAATGGAGAATGATAATGTTTTTTTAAATGATAATGTAATTTTTATTTCACGCAGTAACACATTTCGTTTCTATAAGTATCATATTTTTTTTCACGTAGTAACACGTAGATGTAGTGACGCCAAAAAACTTAATAAAAAAAATTAAAAATTATGTGCTCAACAAGAATTGAACATGCGACCAAATACATTAACAACAAGCCTAAACCACTAAACTACAACACATGTTTGATAAAGATATTATTCTATAAATATACATGTGTTCGCCCAACCCACAATCCATAGCCCTGGCTCGCCCCACTCCCGACCCGTCGAGGTTGACCCGCGAATTTTGATTTAATTTATCTTAATTGTGGTGTATTGTACATATCGCTATTGTGCAATATTTCACAAGAGTTCTACTCCACTATTATTGTTGGCCCTCGCGGGTAGGGATGGTGAACCATATACAAAATATCAAACCATATTGTATACATATCGAAATTTGTTGATATCAAAATCGAAAATTTTGGTATGTCAAAATTTTCCGTACTAAAAATTCAAAATACTGTATCATATCGAATTTTCGGTAAAATATTTGTATTCATATCGAAAATTTTATGTACTGGTCCATGACGAAATTTTGTTATATTATTTCATACTAAATTTTTTTAGAGTATTTACTGCAGATACTGAAAAACGAGATACCATAATATCGAAATACCGAATTTTTTTTGTTATAACAATAAAATACCAATTTTTTTTCGGTATATCGATATATAGAAAAATACTGAAATTTTTTATTTGTCATACCGTTATTGTACCGAAACTTTTCGATACGATATAATATCGTACTGAAAATTTTGGTATATCAATTTTTTTGATAAATTCGATAATTTTCGATACAATAAGTGCGGTATACTAAAAGTTTTGGTATTTTTTCTACCCCTATTTGCGGGATATGTCCGAGTGTCAGACACCTAAATATTAAAACGAATATTCGAAAATATGTGTATCCTTATTGAAATTTGGATTTTTAAAATTCAAGTGTGTATCCATATGAAAATTTCGGTGTGAAGCGATACAATTTTTTTTATTTTCCGGTACGAATCTAAACGAATTTTCAATTATAACGAAGCGAGTTGGAAAGAAGCGGATATACACAATTTTTTAAGAGTAGGTATTCTGTGAATTCAGATTCACGTTTCAAGTTTCATAAAAAAATCAAGAGCACATTCATATCAGTGATAGTGTGTATACATAATAGTGATACTTAAATAAAAAAATTCCCGTAAACAATGGTACACATAATTTTTTGCCATTTTTAAACACTAGAAAAAAATGTAAATTATAACAAAATAAAAATATTCCCTCCATTCCCACGAGAATTGTACATTTTGTCATTTCGGGCCTCCTAACTTAAGTTTAACATTTTATTTTTTGGCATGTTGTGGTCCCACTTCTCTTAACAATTATCCATATTTTTACTTAAAATTACATCAATCTCCACTCAATTAATATTAAAATACACACATTTTTTTCTTTCTCTTTTATTCTCTATATTTTTACTTTTCTTACACATCTCATTAACCAATAGTATATTTAACATTATATTTCTTAAAATTTGTATCTTTACCGAATGTAAAGTTTAAATTGGAACGGAGATAGTAATGTTTTAAATGCATCAATAGAGTATCTAATACAATAATAAAATAGTTTAAGATAATAAATAAAAATGAATTATATTAAATAATTTGAGATAATTATTCATATAGACCACGATTGATAAGAAATTGATTAGTTATTATGAAGGCTATTGTCGAAAGAATAAGGGTAAATTTGTATTGATATTAGCAAAGTGGCGTAAATAGTGTTTATAAAATGGGACAATAATAAAAAAAATGTAGGTGTTACAATATTAATTAAGAACTTAAGGTGTGTTTTAAAACTTTTAAAACAGCTTCTAGAAGCACTTATTTTCAAAGCTCCCTCTCACAGCTTTTGAAAATAAGTGTTTTTTGAAGTTGTTTTAAGTGTTTCAAAACACACCCTTAGAACTAACTCATATATATAATCCAATATTTAGTATTAAAAAAATAATTTGCATTTATCAAAATTTCACGAGTAACACTTCTGTGAACCAGGTTCACTCTATGAACTCTAATTCAATATGACTCATTTAGGGATGGGTACACCCAAATTTTCGCCCCACTCGCGCGTCGCTCTCGCCGTCGCATTTCAGTTTTCTCGCGCATTGCTATAAAACTCTCACTGCTATGCTATAAAACAATAAATATCATTCTATAAAACTCTCATTGTTACTATATAAAACTATCACTCTATAAAACTCTCACTATCATGTTAATAAACTATAATTGTTATTTTATAAAATTATTACTCTTATTCAGAAAAACGGTCACTGTTATTATGCTATAAAACTATCACTCTATAAAACTCTCACTATCGTGTTATTAAACTATCGATGTTACTCTATAAAACTTTCACTATTACGCTATAAAACTATCACTCTATAAAACTCTCACTCTCATGTTATTAAACTATCACTGTTATTCTATAAAACTCTCACTCTTATTAAAAAAAAATCTCACTGTTATGCTTTAAAACTATCACTGTTCTTCCCCTTCTCTTTCTAGATCTCAATTTTTGTTTGGTGAATTTCGAATAATTGAAGACGCTTACAACTTGGTACACTGACTCACCACCATCATACTACCCAACTCATCAACACGTACAAACCTAGTGTATCTATATCGCACACACCACTCATCATTTTCGCAATATGGCCATATGATTCATAATTAAATAATAATTGCTCTGATAAAATCGAAAACAAAGTCTTCTCCGTCTTCTCTTCTTTCCATTAATTAGCTCGCGCATTACTGCGTGGATTTTGTCTTCTGCGAATCGATGTATGCTTCTATTCGTTTTCTGACTTTGAATTGCTCTCCATGAATCGGACGTTGAGGGAAGAGGAGAGCAATTCGAAGTCAATGAAGTGCTTAGTATATACTCCCTCCGTCCTAAAAAACTTAGCACACTTTCTTTTTTGGTCTGTCCCATAAGACTTTGCACACCAAAAAATGGACACACTCTTCTCAACTTATAACCTTACAACACACACTTACTACCCCTCATACACACTTATTACCCCCATAAAACAACTTTTCTTAATCTCTGAGCCGAAAAGTTGGCGCAGAGTCTTTCAGGATGGAGGGAGTATACAACTCTTACCTACCTATTCAAATTGGAGTAGAATTTATTGAGCCAGTCCAAATATTAAAGTCGTAGTTGCAAGCAATTTCTTAACAGTTAAAACAACAAAAAGTTGCAACATTTCAAACATGAACACTTGTGTGAACCACGTAAATTCCATTCCATCTTAGACCCATTCATAAAAATGGATCTAACAACATATCCGATTAGTAGAATTTGTTAGGTAAGATTAATTGAGCTCACGGTCGCGAACCAAATTCATATAAATTTTTCTCTTTAAACATAGATATGCATAATTCATAGTCATAATAACACAAAGATATATGACTCGTTTCAGATAATAGCTAGATATGCAAATTAAGATCCGTGTACGTTAAGAAAATGTTACTAATGCATAATTTTGCACAATTCCCTCTTGTTTGTTTTACACCCGTAGATACAAAATTGTACAATCGGTATAAATTTTATCAAGTTAAAGTGATGATAGAATGAGCATCAACTCTCAGATAAGTTAGTCCACCAATATCTTTGTCTCGACGTCTTGAACGAGTGTGAGTTTTGCTTGCCCACCGAACTCCTCTGGCAACACTTCCTCCCCAACTTCCCTAACGAATTCCTCTCGTTCCTCTTCGCTTGTCACAATCACCACCTGAATTTCATGGCCGACGAATCATAAATTAAACAAGAACCAAGCATACAATCTCCTAAAATCAAATTAAATCCATGTGTTATGTGTACCTTTTCTAAAGTAGCTTTGTCAAGAAAGCGCCCAACCAATCTCCAAACACGGACGAAAAATCCAGGCATGTGTAGTATGTAACACTTGGCTAAGCGCTCCGGATAGTATGCCTGTCCGACACACGAATGCACAGAGAGAATCAATACGCAAATCAATTTTTAAACGGTATTAGTTGTTCTTACTGAACAGTATTAGTTGGTCAGAATAAATTGCTTTTCACTAAAAGTACTAGTTGTGTGTAGTTGAGCAGTACCATGAGACTTACTCAAGTTATAAAATGCAATCAAAGTGAAAGACTCCTCAATTTAAATGTAGGATCGATGACTTACTTGCAAGAACTGAAAACCGGTGAGCATCCCACGAACATCGACATTTTTGTAGGACATGTGTTGCATATCAAGAACGGCGACCAACTTCTCGTTTCCAACTTCTATGCCACCTCTACAACCACTGAAATCGGAACAACATCGTCATCAACTCTGCTTAATTTTTATTCGCAAAGATTTACAATAATCGGCATAAACATAATTACAACACGTTTGACTAAGCTTATTTTAAACTTCTTATAAGCTCCAAAATCACACAACCAATGGAATCGGAAGAAGATCATCATAAGTAGACAACTTTACGTCATTTTATAGGATGCTAATAGTTTATTTGTTAAACATTTTTTGATAGTTTATAATCCTTTTTCACGTACAATTCAAATATCATATTTGCAATTTAGATAACCATATATAGTTAAATGAAAATTATACCTTGCAATGATTTTGTCCAGCAGATGAATCACGTATTCTGCACCATCATTAAAGCCTTTGCATTAGGAACTAATTAAGGTTTTATTACATGTAACACTCCAAAACCTCATGAGTTAATTAATAGAAAATAGATTTGTTTTCTTAAATGTATATATTTCCTGAAAAGAGTGTGACTATTCATACCCACAAAATTACTAACTTCACTCACTTTTATGGTTGTATTTGATGGTACTACAATTAAGTAGATAATTTTTTTTAATGTACAAATGAATTTGATGGGTGTTAATAGCCAATTATTCTAATGAGGATCACCATTATTAAACTCATTTTTCATGGACCAATTATTTAGCAGAGTCAGAAATATAATTTTTATCAAGTACTAATTTACTTTTATAACAGCACAAAAAAAAATAAAAAAAAATCCTAAAACACATATACATACTCTTGAATTGAGTCTGATCTTTGGAAGGAAAATGCTTATTGATTTTGATTATAATGACAGGGTAGCCTTTTGTTGATAGACCCTGTAGAAAGGCTTTTTTGGAATTTAATTCATCAGCAACTTGAGATTGAGGGATGTAATTAAGTGGCACAAATGAAGCCCTCCATTTCTGCCACTGCACAAACATCTTTGCAGCTTTTTCTTTGTCTAATGATCTTGCAATCAAGAATCTCATCAGAGTAATATCCCCATATCCCTGCCCAAAAAAAAATCACAGTATTAGTTGTTTCATTAAAAGGTATTAGTTGTTTGATGTAAAGGTACTAGTTGTTTTACTGTAAAGTATTAGTTGCAGAAGCAAAATTACCTCAGTTGAAGAACCGTGCTTATGAACTGCTTCTCTCATATGGGCTACTACCAATTTCTGATTTTGGTCCATTTCTGGTAATTCTTAACTTGAGAGAGAGGAAGAGAGATTTGAAAAAGATGATGGGAAAATGATGAGCATTGACTGGAAATTGTAGTGATAATTAAACATACATATATATGTAAATAGAAGGCCCACTTGAAACTATCAAAATATAATATATGTAAAATGCATCATTGTTGACTCAAAACTCTGTTGATTTATATTAATTTTTGGTTACGCGAAAAGACCGCCATCTTCGAAGCTTCTGAACCACAATGTTAGTCAGACTCCAAGCACCCACCTTGGACAACTGTTTTTTATCACTTGACTTTTGTGTTGTGCAAACAAAGTAGTATACATGAAATATGGGTAATTTTTTTTAAAAAAGATTGAGATTTGTCCGGATTATTAACTGAATCTAGTAATAAAAAATAAATACTCAAATACCCTCTTCACAAGTTATAAATTATGTTTGACTGATAGAGGAGTGCAAAATAAATAGTTTGTTGTGTTCTTTTTTTCATGCAAAAATTTATATGTGAAATTTATTCATACTATTAAATTGATATTATTACACTTATAAATTAATATTATTATTTTTATAATGTAATGATATATATATTTTATATTATTAATAAATTTCACCGAATATACTTTTTCTTTTTTGGACATCTGGATATGTTTTTTGCCCGTCAAAAAAGTATTTAGTTATTATTCATATTGCCAAATTCTTTTGGTAATTTGCACAAATTTTGCAGGGTGTTTTGTCATATTTATTCGCAATTCAGTCTTCAAAAACGATTTTAAAAAAAAATATTAATCAGGATAAATTACCAAAAAAAAAAACTCCTTACTTAGAGGTATGGTTTTGCAGTTTTTATCAATAAAAAACAAAGTTTTTTTTTAGTTTTTAAGTATTCTTTTGTAAATTGTCAAAACTGTAAGATTCTTTCAATAATTTGTAAATTCTTGAAGGAGTTTCGTGATTTTACCATATTAATTGAATAACTAAATACCATTCATCAGCATATCAGGTTCTCAATACCTGCTACCTCAATTATTCGAATTGCTTATCCACTTTCTGTTTTTTGTCTTCTTTTGTTCAACTTTTATAATTAGTATATTGGATCCAACTAATCTTGATCCTTTGTTTTTAGTTTTAATTAATAATTATGGTTTCTGTGGAGTGTGGGAAGTGGGAAGAGAGTCAACTAAAGGTAGCTATTTTACTTTCATGGAAAAAACTCTGTTTTTAAACCAAATTTACTCATCAATTCTCATGTCCTTCATGAAAATATTATGTAGGATCCAGAAAATATAATATTTTTGTTGAACATTTATACTTCGAGGCAGGTTGCATTGAGACGGTTTTACGATGAGACGAAACATAAGTTGGACATTCACACATTAACACTTTGGGAGAGGTGGGTATGATTTGTGTTAAATTATATTTCGTCTCATGAATGAGACCATGAGACCCTCATAAGTTTTTGTCTTATATTTTTTACATGCAAATGTCATCGTTCAATTAATCTGCATTTTTGTGTATATTACTAATACTAATAATATTTTTGTTAAATATTTAAACTACTGATGGTTTGGGTTTTTTTTTTTTTAAAAAAAAATTAGGATATATTGTTACTGATATGATCATCATTACCAATTTGTGAATTTTAACAAAGGCTAAAACAGGTAGGTAAATTTGTTATGAATTTCATCACTCATCACTACCAATTTGTGATTTTAACGTGATTTTATTGATTTGCAATTAGATATTCTCATTTCAAGATTTTCGCCTTCCATGTGGAGATTGATCGGCATCATCTCCGTCGATTAAATTAGCCAAGATGATAAAGAAAAATAGGGGGATTGTAAGAGTATATTTGGACATTTTTTTAAGTATTTTTTCAAGAGATATATTGGAATTAAGGTTGATTGTGTTTGATAATGAAAGTGGGGAATGATTTATATTGTACTTGAAAAAGTAAACAGCAAGTGGGTCATTCTATGATCATACGTTAGAGAACTTGCTAAAACGGCATTATTTTGGTACTCGTAAAGCCTCAAATTTTAATTAAACAATTACTAGTACTATTTAATTTCCCATGAACAGTTTCGTTATTTGGACCAAACAATATATTATGTAATCTTGCGTTTTTGTTTTGTAACTTGACCAGCTATAAATATAATTAAAATTAATACACATAAAAACTATCACTTTTACTTGGAAAAATTATCACTATCAATTAGACAAACTATCATTGTCACCGTATGTTATATTAAATATCGTTGTTACATACATAAATTATAACTGTTATAAAGAAAAAGTTTTACTATTACTCAAAAAATTATCACTGTCTCTAATAAAGGTACATTACTGTGTTGAATGAGTTTTAGTATATGTCGTGAAGTATTTCCCTTCACAATCGTTAATAGTGATATTTTTCCCTCCACCTTCATCTTCATTGTTTATGAGTGAAATGAGGGCATGGAAGAGCTTGGTGTGGCGGCGTGATGCGGTGTGGAATGAGAGTGGCCCGATGCAACGTGGATTGAGCAGCAGTGGCGGGAGCTCGCAACGTGAGTTGAGCAGCAGCAGTGCAAGAGCCCACGCGACGCTGGCATGAACTGGCGAATTGAAGTGACTGGACTAGGAGCAAAATTTGGGTCAACCCATCTTTCAAACTGAGGGATCATATTGAATTAAGATTCATAATGAGAATCTAGTGTATATATATATATATCACTGACATATTCACTACAAAATATACATCCACAACTTTAAATTGAATAATTATGATTATATTTATTGATTTTAATTGTCTTTCATAATATATATGAAAACGTACGAGTTGTTATTTGTCCCTAGAAACGTAGGTTAGGTCTTGATTGCACCAGGTGTACCGTGCACTTCATAGTGTAATTTATAAATATATAATTTGTTACATTAAAACATTCAATTTGTTTTACGAATTCAAGTTGCACGTTTCAATGTAACAAATTGTATATTTCTAAAATACACTATAAAGTGTACCATGCACCTGGTGTGCATGAGACTCACTCGTAATCCTATAAAACCTTAAGAATATACTAAAATATAAAATTGTATTTAAAAGTAGTTTGTTCTAGAATAATTTCATAAAACTTAAGAATATGCATAGAATTATGGAGTATCTAGGGAACTTCTCCTAACTGTTGAGTTAAAAAAACTTATCTACTGCTCATTAAGGAAGTGAATTAATATAAATAGAAGAAATAAATTGTAAATAAACATTCATTCTTTTAATAATTCTTGCACCCTTTATTTACTTCTTAAATTTTGCACCTCATTGAAGCACACTCTTTATATGTGTGAACAAATATTAATCTTAAGCACATTTCTGCCATGGAAAGAAATAAAATAAAGAAAACTCACAACTTTAGCAGAAATTGGCCACCCTACTATGAAATAGTAAGTTTTAATGAGAAAACTAAATAATTTGGTCGAATAAAGCTTTAGTTAGATGGACGTGGCTTTGCCACATAAACTATCTTAGAATTAGGTTTGCTTTATATATAATACTAGCACTTAACCCGCGCACTACTCGGGATTTGAAAATATTTATTATATTATTAATTTTAGATTAAATACTTGAAATATTTAATTAATTTGATTATATACATAATTTTTATTTTTTAATATTGTATATTATGTTTTTATTCATTTTTTATTTTAAATTATGAATTATGAAGTGTATTTTTAATATAATGTATATGTGTGAGAAGAATGATAGATGAAGAAAAAAGCAAATTATGAGAAAATCATAGACCATGAAGAGAGTGAATTTGAAGAAGGAAAAAAAAAGCATGAAAAAAATCATACTAATAATAACATATAGATATTGAATACTATTATATAAAGTAATATAATTATTAAAATAATACTCCTCCGTTCTAAATTTGATTTCCACGTTACTGTATGCTCGGATTTTAAGAAAAAGTGATAAAATGATAAAGTGTTGGGTAGAAAGAGTTGTTTATTACTCCCTCCATCCCATAAAAGTGTGCACGTGTTCCTTTTTGGGACGTCCCAAAGAAACGTGCATGTTTCCTAAAATGGCAAAGCACTCAAAACTTACACTCTCACAATATCATTAAATAATATCAATAAAGTAAGTTTTCTTATTTTTTGTGCCCGACTAGGGGTGCACGTTTCTTTGGGACGGAGGGAGTAGTATTTTATGTGATAAATTGATGGGTAGTTGGAGTTAAAAAGAGTTATTTATTAGTATTTTGTGTGAAAAAAAGTGATAAAGTGATAAAGTAGGTATTTTCATTTAAGGAAAGTGAAAATCAAGTATGGGACGCTTGAAACGAAAATCATGTTTTGGAATATGTATTAATAAAATTATATAATATGCCCTTTTTTTACCTTTATTGAAGCTTTATTTTTCAAATATTTTATCATATAAGATAAACAATTAATTTATTATATATCTAAAAATAATCATTTATACATATTTATCTATACTATATTAAAAAGTGGT
Organism: Stenogyne calaminthoides; assembly: GCA_037126765.1. Lineage (NCBI taxonomy): Eukaryota > Viridiplantae > Streptophyta > Magnoliopsida > Lamiales > Lamiaceae > Stenogyne > Stenogyne calaminthoides. The sequence goes on from JBBCBC010000018.1 coordinate 32,081,691, forward strand.
GTGGCTAATGGTTGAGAAATATTTTAAAAGCATTTTACCCTTCTAATCATTTTAATTGTGCAATTTAATCTTTAATAATATTCTTATGTGAGAAGACGTATATACTCTAGAATTATATCATAATTATTGGGTATGAGACTACACGACGACCTTATAATACATGAAACAATTATAGGCGGTTTCACGATGAAATCCAAATCACGAGGGCGTTGGTCTAACGCGGTGGCAGTCCCAAACCGCGCGAACACTAAACACCCGTCTAACACATTAATGGCGACGGATCTAAAATTGAAGCGATGGCAATTGGAGAATTGGAAATTGACGGGCAGGGGACATAGCTCACGGAAAAAAAAAAAAAAAAGGATAGTGAGGCAATTGCAGGGGCATATGTGTTGGGAAAGACGACCTAGAGTTTGCAAAATGCGGTTTATCAGTTACTCAACTGGACCATTTTGAGGTGGTTGTGAGACACTAGACGCTCCACTCTAGTTCTCAGTTTTATATAATACTCATTAAATGCATTCAATATGAACTCACTAGTTAATTGGATAATTAAAAAAATAGGATTTAAATTCAATAATTTTGGCAATAAATTTGCTTCAAGCAAACAATATCAGTCCACAAATATATCCATGACTTTGTTAAAAAAAAATATAGGAGATTCACTTCCAACTTTAATATGAGAAGGTTTTACTATGAGTTTTCTTTTTACACGAGCCTCACAAATAAATTCATTACAGAAGGGTGTTGGGGTTACACGTGAAAGTATGTTTTTACTTTGTACAACCTATGCATTAAACACTTATTTACTGAAATAAATTATTTATCACTGTTGCTTTAAATATGATTGAATGTTATATATATTTTTTGCAAACCGTTCATATAATAGCACGCGTTACATTGTAGTTAACGTGGTGATACCAGATCACAAAATATCACGTTAACAGTCCCTTGTAAACAAGTGCACGTTTCACAACTTAGATTGATCCGAACAATCTATTGGTAGAAGTTGATGTGTAAGACTCAGATTGGTTTGTCTTGACCAAGAGAATACACTAGTGCATTCAATGCGCTGAAGCGGACCTGCAGAAGGATAAACTCATTCACATTGACTTATGGGATGAAGAGTTAGACCTCAATGGTTGTTGATTTCTTAATCTCTGTCACTTAATAAGGACTGTGTGTGATTAGTAGTTATTGTTTTGACTTATAAATGAGAAGATAATCATTGCGACTTCGATACCCTATATCTTGGGCAATAATATTAATTGCACGACAGTTGCTTAATTAATACAGAGAATCGTGTGCTTGCAACGTCTTGCGTGATTGGTACTCTTGGTGGGCTCAGAACCTTTATCATATCAAATCTTGCAAGTGGAATTAATTTTCCGGTATGGATAATAAAGTTGAGTTGTCCTTACTCCAAGGATAAAGATATTAAATGCATTATAATATTAAATTAAAATATTAATTTTTTTATATATTACTACAAGGGCATTTCAATCATTTTTATATATATTTTTGGGTGTGCAAGTTCTTTTGGGTTGTACGAAAAAAGAAAAATATACAAGTTATTACATGATAGAGAGAGTAATAGTCTTTAAAGTATGATGTAGAATTACAAAGTTATTAATTAAGGGCATAATAAGAAGTCAATAATTTTCTTAATATGTATTCTTTTATCTAAAATGACATATATTTTGATATATCAATTAGATTAGATAATTTAATTAGATTTAATCATCGCGTGAAAGCGTGAGTGCAATACTAGTCTTTAATATATATAAAGACAAACTTTTAGACAAAACTAAATAACTCTATTTTAAAATTTCTCTAATTTCAATACTCTAATTTTAAATTGATCCCATAAGCCTAATTTGCAACAATATTCAAAAGTGGTGATTTATTTGAAAGTATCCAAAGTTCTAGATTAAATTGAAATTAAGCGAAAGGTGGTGATTTTATTTACAATTAAGTCTAATAAGTATGACTTGTTATAGTCTTTTTGGGGGAAATCTTTATGTTCAGTTTTCCTATGAAATTGTAAATTTGAAATAATGTCCAATTTTCTTAACTAGAGGATTTAATACACTTATATACAGCATATATAACATATTTGGAGATTGCAATATTTTAGAATGATTATTAAATGTTTAATTTGTGTAGATAATTGTGAAACGTTTTAGAAAATATTCTCAACTATTAAGTTGAAGTAATCTTCATTGTTCATTTAAGATGTGAACTTTTATATAAAGGAGTAAATATTTTATTAGTAAATAATCTAAAAAGTATTAAAGTAATTAAGTATTCAATACAACTAGGGTTTTTCTACCGTCTGAAAAGATTTCGCCCTTCCTGACATCAGATACCCAATAAAAAATCGACATGTCATTTAGCTTCGCCTTGGGCGGTCACGCTTCGCCATAGGACAAATAATTATTTTTAAAAAAATTAATATAGAAAATTACTAAAATATTCTTATATATACATTTTTTAAATTACAGAATTTACATTTTTGTAATATAACCTTTTTTGCTATTTATTCAATTTAATAATCAATCAAGAAATTAAAAGACTAGAATTCATCTGCTGGAGTTTTTAACAATTCAAACCGATCATTCAAATTTCTATTGGAAGATTACTTAATTTCTTTGTGTTTTATGGTCTTCGCCGAGCCAAATCTTATAATTTGGATTGTAGTATACATTTTATTTACGGAGGAAATCTCGGAGGCGGTATCGATGTTTTTAATAGGAATTTGTCGAGTTCTTAAAATAGACGGGAACAATTCTTTTTCTTTTTTGGTTGGAGATCGTCGTTAAATCTGATAGTAATGGTTTCGTTGTTGGAGAAGGTTTCGTTCCTTGTCAACTGCCGAAAATGGTAGCTTCGGTTTACAGCGGTTTACAGATTCGATATTCCAGAGGATGATCGATCTACCAATTTCTGGTTCTCTTCTGAAACCTAAGCGGTGCAATTTTCAAACGATGTTGGTGACTCTCGTTTCTGGTTTGACGATGGATTTTCGGAAAAATTAATTCATTTCATCTTCACAATGTTGATCGTTTAATACAAAAGAACGCTTTGTATTGCAGAGATTTGAAAATAAATAATTTTCTCAATCTGAAGAATTATTCTTTTACACATGATTGTCTCATCTCAAGTTGGATATGTTTTTAATTATTCTCTTTTCATCTCTTACTTGTATATGTATTAATTTTAAGACAGGGCTGTCTTATCTCAAATTGAACATGGGTTAGTTTCACCTTCTGCTAATATATGTGTTGCATCTTTTTTGGAGTCAGTCATGTATCCACTTCTTTCTGGAAATAATTGATAATAAAACAAGGTTAAAAATGCTAGGTTTCATTTTATGAGAATTAATCATCAAAATGGAAGTGTCACTTCTTATTGTTGAAATCTGAACTTTGAGCATGAACGTTTACTTCCACACTCTTCCTTTATAAGTCACATGATTCTTAACATTTTGGTTATTCACACCTTACTGAAGATAGACAAAAATGCAGTGTCATGTTAGAATTTCATCTTTGATGTTTGAATTTTTCAATATTTTGGACGCCTGATTGAATGTAGAAATCCTTTTGAAGTTCTACCAGCCTCTCTCGTACACCCTAAAAATCATCAAGCTATGAATATGTACAATTGTCAGCTCTTGGTAAACAAAACAGTAAATTCTAGTAAGCATTCTGATAAATTTTTTACCTCTGATTTGGTATGTTTATTGGAAGCATCATGATTCTCTGTTCTTTTTATTGCTTTATTGGAAGCATCATGCTTCACTCTTTAAAAACTTTTTCCACGAAGCCCTCACAGTAGGTGCCACCTGAAGTCGCAACAAGTCAAACATCAGAGTTTAAATCACAAATGGTCTCATGACTTTGGCCTTAAATAGATATAATCTCATAAACTTTTTATCATCGATTTAGTCTCAATATCAATGTCCAATTTAAGTCCCAAGTCTGCCCGTAAAATCCAAAATTACGTCATTTCGCCAATCAAATTTGAGATTTTCCAGCTACAGGTCTGACTAGAATGCCACGTGTAAAAAGATTTCAGATAGATCAAGAATTCTAGTTTATTTAAGTGTTTATTTTATTTTGATTTTTTTTTTTAAAATTCTATGACCTATGACCTGTAATTTCATGTGTAAAAATATTTACACGTGACAGTCAAGTCACACCCGCTGCCGGAAAACCCCAAATTCAATTAGCGAAATGATGCAGTTTTGAATTTTCTGGCATAATTGAGACTTAAATTGAACATTGTCAAAGATCAATACTAAATCGACGTAAAAAAGAAGTCAAGAGACTAAATCTATTTGAGACCAAAATTATGGAACTATTTGTAATTTAAACTCCAAATATCAACTATGCGTTGCTCATTTAAACTTCCAATGAGCCAAGACAACAGTAGTTTAACTTGATAGAAATCAATATTCAACTCATGAGAATTTTATTACAAATAAGGATAACTCCAATTCAACTCACCAATCTCAAATGACGGTAATCAACTTCCTTGCCAATTCCAGCACGACCCCATTCTTCAAAACAAAAATTCACAAGAGAAGGAGATTAAATTTATGTTTGACAAAGACTCATGTTGTTGTTCAAAGTTTACACACAAAAATGAGGACATGTGTTCCAAGATAGGAAAGTAAAACTCATCAACAAGGTGTATTTTTTCGGCTAATTTCCTAGTTAAATTTGTTGTTACCCCCATCATTTTTTTTTTGTTTTTCTTTCACTCCAATAACAACTTTTATTCACCAAACATTACTTATCAGTTGTTGGTTTACGAGTGTGTTATATTTTTTATTCCACTATTAACAAATTGGAATTTGCATACACAAACAGCCAGAATACTGTCCTGAAGTATCTTTCCAAATACAAATCTATTTATTGATCAAAATAAGTAAAGACAATGAATATGCAATCTAGTTAGCAGCAAACAATCACTTTTAACACAAGCAGCAAAAGCTACAACTTACATAGAAAGATTGAATTAGAATTCAAATGATTAGTGTTCATATAACTAATCAAGTTAAAAGTCATGTAGCAACAAGTATAAGTCTTATTTCCATGAACTAATCTTGATGCCTTCAATCACCTTCAACAAGTTCGGGACCACGTCTTTGAAGATTGCATCATTTCTTGCCTTCCAAACTCTCCATGTCAAACATTGCCATATCAACAATAAATTTTCCTAATTACCTTGCCACCACCACCATTCATAAAGTTTAAAAAATGAGCAGAGAGCTCATCTTCTTCACTCGAAGTACACCCAAGCCAATCAATCAGAAGTTCCCATATTTATGAGAAGAAGGGGCACTCAAGAAACATGCTTAGCAGGCACCGATGGATGATTACAAAAGAAACACCCAGAATTTGTTACACCGAACATAGTACCTTGTTTCACAAGATTATCCTTTGTTGCTATCCGGTTTTAAACTAGTTTCCAATTAAAAGCCGATACTTTAAATTGTATAACTTTCCACCACACTTTAGAAAGATAATACTTCATTATCAACCTTTACCTCCAAGACTTGCACGAGCGAATTGTACATTGAACTTGTAGAGAAAGACCCATTACGAGTCTCATTACAAGTCACATTAATAGGATTTTTCCAGGAATGAAGCACATTGTTTACGAGCTGAAATGATGGTGGAGTTGATTTGAGCATTGATGGACCAGAGAACTTGACTTGAAGTTGAGATTATTGGGTTGGAATGCAATGTGGCAATGACTCTTATTCATCGCACCCTCACTAATTGTAGGTAAAGGTGGCTGCTTTGTAGCACAAGAAGTTTGTCCATGCTCAAATTGACCTTGAAACTAGAAAATACAAATCATAATCAAATACTACACTTACCATGCTACAAACTATAATCAAATGCCACATCTATAAATGAAAATACCCACATTATCATGCAAATACGATTTTTTCCCAGTTGGTTCTTCCATCCAATTCCTTGCACTTAAATATTATTAATTATACAGGACTATCAACTTATAAAACATATCAATTCTTCCATCCAAATTTTTTGAGACAAGATCTAGACGATAAATTGAGAGGATTGTGGACTGTGTTAATTAAAGAAAAACAAATTCATACACAATTACATTGAACTTATATTCATACATGCAAACCCATCCGAAAAACGGGCGAGCAGAGTCGGCGTTGCCTTCAATTTCTTAGATTGCAAACATAAAAACGGAAGGACTCAGCATTACAACCAGTGAAACTTGTTTGAAAAATTGTGCCGAAACAAAAAATACTCACCACTCATGGATGTATAGATAACTAAGATAAGTGATTTACATAAGCGAGGTCAGAGAAACATGTGTCCATAATTCAAAGTAACATTGCTCCTAAATGAAAGATGCGCTAAGCTTCCGCTGTCGAAATTCAAGCAATAAAAAATGGAAATGGCAAAAAGAAAATATTGTCAGACTCAAAGCTCCGCCATTGAAAGCTGGAGAGCGCCGATCTAGCAAAACTTGAAGGAAGGCTTGGCGGCAGAGGTTTCAACTGAAATAATTATGGCTCGATTAATTTGTCCCATTAAAATGTTGATTAGGATAAAAATAAATTTAATTATATTTAAAAGTGTTTAACTTTAATAATAAGATGTTGATATTGTTATACATATAATTATATCATTAAAAGGGTAATTTCGATATTTTATAATTATTAAATTAATTTATTTAAAGGGCGAAACATTGCTATTGCAGATTGCACAGTGAAAACTCAATAATGCGGAGTGCAATCACTTAAAAATGATTTCAACCGTTGGACTGATGATCCAATGGCATTAAAGAGGTCCACTGTTGTCAGGAAGGGCGAAACATTTTCTGACCATAAAACTAGGATCATTCATAAATTTGAAAAGTATGGCAATGGTTAATTTTAATTTTTATAAATTATTTTTTATTATATATATATTATTTATGACAAAAACTAATATGAGACGGTCTCATGTATGAGATGGAATGGAATCAAGCACAAATTACATCCACCCCTCCCAAAGTGTTAAAGAGTCAATGTTCAACTTATACCCCGTCTCATTACGAGACGGTCTCATGCAAGTGTACCTCATTATTTATAAGAATTTGTTATAATACATATATATCCAAATAAGGAGCATAAAACAAAACAAAAATGGAGTTTATTACTCTTTTGCAAGCTCTTCAATGATTCTGTGCACGCGAATGTAGATCTTGCAAGATTTTCAATGATTTTGTGCAAGAGAATGTAGAATTTATCATGTATTTTGAGTTTTCTGCACTTTTGACTTGATTTCTTGGGATACGTCTCAAAATATGGTTGATTGTAAATGAGTGTTTTAAATAAAGCAAAAACTTGATGGATAGATTTCATCAATAACCAACGTTGACTACTTTAAAACTTCACCGTGACTTGGTTTCTCATAATTCGTCTCAAAAAGTGGTTGGTTGTAAATGAGTGTTTTGAATAAAGCGGAAACCTGGGTCACCAAATCCGACGAAAATGTAGTTGGTTGTAAATGAATATATCGAATAAAACAGACACTTGATAGACTAGTTAGTAAGTTTAAGGTTCGTTCTTTCGGATCCGTCTCAAGTTGGTTGTAAGTGGATGTTTCAAATAAAGTAAAAAGCTGATGGATCAATTGTGACAAGTTTAAGTCGGATCAATTGTGAAAATAGACCTGTCTAAAAATGTGGTGGAATGTAAAAAAGTATTCCGAATAAAGTGAAAACCTGATGATTTAATTGAAAGACTCGTCTTGTAGCATGGACTGATCCAGAACTTTTTTATATCGTGGAACAAAGAAATATAAATACAAATATATTACTAAGTTCTTCTTATGTAACACAAATCTAAAATCTATTACAATTAAAACCTACGAAATTTCATTAATTGAATTATTGGCATGATCGACTCATTGTCAATACTAAAAAAACTTACTAATAATAATACTAATAATCTGTCTCATTTTTATTTGAACATTTTTAAAAAATGTTCGCCCTAAACTTAATTTGACATTTCGATAATAAATTTTTTCATTTTATTCATCCCCCTCAAACATATCTATATTACACCGTTTGCTGTTACTTTTTCCATACCAAAATCAACCTTACCTTCTTTAATTTATACAAATATCATTACTTTAATTACTATTTAATTCCCGTTAAAAAATAAGTTTGTTCCTTTAAAAAATAATAAACAATTCTTACATTAAAATACATATAAATTATAAATATTCAAATAAAAACGGAACAGATGGATGGAGTATGATATGGTTATTGATATTTGACACATTTCTTTTAAACAATTTATATAATATAAGCAACTAATTATAATTTAATTATGAAGTATTCCCTCGTCCCATTTAAAGCTTCACATTTACTGTTTTCTCGTGTTTTAGCGAGCGAGTTTTTTATTAGTATTTGAAATGATAAAATAATTTTAAAAAGACATATAATAGAGGAGATATAGATCTATCATACTCCTCTTTAAAAGTCATTTTATCATTTCGAATACTAATAAACAACTCGCTCGCTAAAACACGATAAAAAAATATGTGCAAGTTAAAATGGGACGGAGGGAGTATAATATAAAAATAGAAAAAAAAAATATTTATGAGGGCACGTGCCCCGAATGTAGGAAATATAGATCCGTCTCTGTGCTTGTAGGTAAAGGCATATGACAACTCTTGATTTTTGGCATGAGCGTATATGATTGTGTTTACCATATAGACGAATATTTTAGTTGTACATTATAAACAAATTGAAAAAGTACAATTTAACTACTTTGGTCTTTAAGGAATCGATGTGAAATACAACAAATACAAGACAAAAATTTATGCGAATTAGGGCTCATGGTGAACTCGATTTTTTTAATATAACTGTTATGCATAAACACTATCACTGTTATGCACAAAAAATTATTATTGTTTAAAAAATGCTTTATTTTTTAGAAAGTGATAGTTTTTGTGAATATCAATGATAGTTTTTGTGCATACTAGTGATATAATTCATATATATATCTGATTCATAAGAGTGTTACTCCGAGTGCACTATTTGGATAATCCAGTAAAATTACAGGACCAAAATAAAAAAGTCAAAACAATCGGGACCAATCTCAAAATGAAGCAAAGTTATTGGAATACAAAAATCTTAATCCCTATTTTATAAATATATATTGACTTAGAACATATGATTAGGTTTGTTGTGAATTAGATTCAAGTGATCTCTCTTTTCGAAACTAATACTTCATCCGTCCCAATAATTTGTTCACCCCTCAAATGGCACAAGCATTAAGAAAAGTTACTTTATTGGTAAAAAAATATGAGTTTTTCCTTTTTTTGCTTAGTATATTTTCGCCAAAATATTATAGCTGAAAAGGTGGAATTTACCTTTTTAATTAAAGTTAATTTTTCCCACCAAATCAGCTCAGTTCTTGGGAGGGAAAATATTTCCTATTTTTCAATGGAAATCAACATTAAAATAAAAAAAATTATCCTCAAAATATATTTTTTTTTTTTAGAAATATAACTGCATTTTGTAGATAATTAGGGTTTGTTCTTGAGAGAGAAGAGGAATGTTCGAGAGAGAATTGGGGTTTTTGGGGGTGGGGATGAGAGAGGCATTTGTTATAGGATTTTGGTCAATTTGGTTTGATTTAATACGTTTGGGTTTGGGTTAGGATAATTGGGAGGAGTTTAGTTTAATTAGGGTTTAGTTGTGTAATTAGGAATGGTTGGATTTAAGGATAAAAAGTGGGTCTAAATGAGTGGCATTTTTGAAATAAAATCTACACTGTGATAATATTGTTATTATGTGTTATTTTCATTTTAAGTGTGAATAAATTATTGAGATGTACCGAAAAGGAATATGTGAACAAATTAATGGGACGGAGAAAGTATTTTTTAACACATAAAGTATTGTTTTTCAATATACCAAGTATCTCATTTTAAAAAAAAATTGATTTTGTGGGCTATTCATTTCAAAATCACTAAAATTTTATATTCAAATATTAAAATGTACCACGAGTTTAACATAGAATTTCTATGAAATAAGTTCACAAATTTTTTTTGTCAAAAAATATTTATAAAGTTGAATTATTATTTAAATGCTATATGAAACAAATAAATATGAAAAATATAATAGTATATTAATATTTATATATATATATATATGCATATATCATCCTAGTATGTAGCCCTATGCGGTATGAAATAAAAAAATATATTATATAATTACTTTTATATTAAATATTTTAAAAATATGAGATTAATTAATTTAGTTCAACTCTAATTATGTTTTTCAAATTTTAATATTTTATAAATGCAATATGCAAAATTTATGATTTGATCCATATAGAGATGATAAATCATCGGATATTATAATTGTAAAAAGTGCATTATGAAGATTGTATTAATGATACATGTGGTTGGTTGTAATCAAATAATCATCATAAATTATAAGATTAATATGAAGTGAAGAATTCTCTCACAAAATTATTAGATGCAAAATAAGGTTCTGAAAAATAAAAATCATGCAAAGCAAAAAAAAAAAAAAATCTTTTAAAATAAAAAAAATCAAACATAAAAAATATAAAAAATTATCCCATAAATAAGAAGAAGAAATTGACGCAATAAAGAGATAGGACAAAGAATTGAGAATAGTAAAAAAAGGGATAAAAATAATAATAAAATAATACCTATAAAAATTAAAGATAAAGATTATACATTAAAGATATATATATATATATATATAACTAATTAGAAAACAGTCGTGTGTAATTTACGCACGCCAGACTAGGGTACTTAATCCTTTTCGTTGTCCCTTCTCCTTGTTCCTTCGTCGCCCGTCGCCTCCGGTTCACCGGCGCCTGCTCTTCCGTCTGATTCGAGGTAAAATCATTCAATATTGATAATTGTTTTATGTTTATTTCTAATTTCTCAGCTCGAGTTTGTACTGCGTTGGGGAAATCATCCATGGCTGATTTCGATTAGAATAGAAACAACAATCAGTTGAAATGTGCCTAATGTCATCGAATAGGCATAATTTCGATATCGCAAGAAAGAGAATTTATTGTGTATATTCTTTTATGTTGCTAGTGCTTTAATTCGAGCATGATTGTGTTTATATGCTAAGGTGAGTAGCTTCGATAAACCGTATGTGTCTAATTGTGTGGGTCTATTGGTGTTCTCTGTGTGCTTTGAAATTGATGGAGTAGCCCCTTTTCATCAAGAATGCAAAAAGTTCGTCATGTTTTTGAAGTGGATAAGGGTAGACCTTTCTGTTTAGCAACTGGTATACACAGTTGAATTTCATATCCTGCTTGCCAAATTGGAGCTTCCTAGTGATAAAACTTTTTGATCATGTTGAATGATTATATTCACTCTTTCTCATGGTAAAGGTTATAATGATTTTCAGGTGAATCAATTATTGGTACTGATATGTCGTTGTGTTTCACTACTGCCACTCCCATTGCATCGCCATCTATAGGTAACAAACTTGCAACTCTTGTCTTGGTCTATAAATCCCGTTGGGTTTTGGATTTTTGGAAATTTCAGTTAAATTTTTTCAAGCTTGCCACAAATTTGGATTGTCGATACCAGCGTATGCAATATTGTTTCTTCATGTTTGTCATGAGACACAACATCTTGTTTTTCAAATATTACAATTGGTTATGTAGCAACATTAAGTTTCGTCTTCACTGGATAAACTAGGTAAGTTTCGCACGTGCATATAGTGTAGGCTTTACTGTAGAGTACTCATTGAAGGTAAATAATTTGCCTAAACTATCTTCAATTTCATTTAGCTCGAGCTTGCCTGAAAAGTTTTTATGTTGCACAGATAGATTTATTTTCTGTTTTGGAAGATCTAATATGGGAAACAGCTAATACTGTTTATGTTTTCTTGTCTCTTTGTAATAGGCCCTTAGTTATTTACTCTTGGGACTGATAAGTGAGTTTAATGTTCATAGCACAGTTGTGAATGTGCTAATTCATTTAAAAGGTCTGTATCAGCTAAGAAATTAACATGTCAGCTTCCACCTAGAAGAACACCTTGTATGATTTACTTGTTGTAGATTTATAGTCATAGCCACTTTACTATAAGTGGATTGATGGTGAGAAAGAATCTAATGCTAATAAATCGGTACAGTTATGTTTAATGAGCTAGATCTATGCTGGTGATACAGCAGATTTTCAATTGTTTTCTCTGAACATTATTGTACCTCTTCTTTTAATTAGATAATCAGATGTTAAAATATGTGTTATACCATATTTCTGCTTCTAAATCTATGGCTATGACTAATCTACTTGTCCATACATGCTTTCTTTCTGATTCTGTGCTTTTGTCCTGGTCCTGTAATTAAGTTTTCTAGGACAATGAACTGAAACCAGAGCTACCTAAGAATGAAAAGTGGTTATTTGTCCCACATCTCTAATTACGTTCCATTTTAATTCTAGTGCTAGTTGATATTACAGTTTAGATCATTAATTAGTTGGGAAAATATGCTATGGGTAGCTGGATTTGGTTTCATTTTTTCATATTATTGCACATCATATTTAGAGGAATCTTTTTCTTCGCAGCTCGATCAGAAAATCAAGGCCTGAAGCTTCAGAAGAATGTTTTGTCCAATAGGCTTTGCATGCAGTTTCATCCCTTAAGAAGGAGCATAAGTTGTTCTTCTCGAGTGAAACATTCTTCTGTTATATGTTCTGCCACTCTGGTAATTTTACAAGCTATGATGATTAATGATTATGTTTTATACTTTGATAATGAGATCTTATATTTGAGAAGAAATCCCATGTCACATAACAGAGTAATTACTGTTTACATTCTGATTAGCTTATTTTTAACTGCAGAATGCCAGGTGTGGTGCAGAGCAGACCCAAACAGTAACACGCGAGTCCTCTACCATCACTGTTGCACCTACTCAAGGTAATAATTTTATTTTTCAGTGACCTGGTGTTGTGTGCTGGCTATCGCACCTTACAATTTAGGCTCAACCACTCAAGTCATGTTATATCTTTACTTGTCTAAAAGTAAAGTATAAATCACGGGAAAAAATGGATTTGTAAGATACCTATTTAGCCCCTATTACATAGTATTAAGGGTAAAAAAAAAGGGCAGAATGGAGTTACCATTAATGTAGTATAATTCGAATATAAAACTGATGACCTTGGCATCTGAAATTATATTTTAATTGACCCTATTATCTGTATATTGCAACTCTTATTTATTTTTAAATATTAAGTGAAGTTAATTGTATAATAATTCGGAAGCTCTACGTATATTATAAGCATATAGAAAACCCAACGTCCTCTCTAATGAGGGTTTTGGCAGTTAGAGCTATTACAGTGGGTTCAGAAACATCTGTTGGTTGGGTACCATCTTTCCAACTAGAATTGGTTGCTTGAGTCGTTCTATAACTCCATTCATATCATATATTAAGTAACTTGGGACGGAATCATTGCCTAGTAAACTAGTATTTTATAATACTAGCTTGAATAAATAATATTTTCAAAAAATTGTCAATCCAGGACCTGAAATATAGTAAACCTATAATTTAGGAGCTTATTTCTTTTTCTTATTTTTTTCCGCATGCATGAAATAAATCTCTCTTTTTTTCTAGTTATTATAAAAGTATTTTTTGGATAACTAGAAATTATAGGTAAAACTTCATATGGGACGGTCTCGGGGTACAAACTAGCACAAATCAACACTCATTCATTCCAAAGTGTTAAAGTGTCATGCTCAAATTATGCTCCTATTACAAGTGTGCTCAAATTATGCTCTTATTATGTCAACACTCATTCTCACTGTGAGACCTTCCCATGCAAGTGTGCCTAATTTGTCAAACATGGTCTTAAAATATGTGAGTCCTAAATGGATAGTTTCTATCTATTAGGTCTCAAATTGATGATTTATTATTTCTTAGGTCCTGAATCGATTAAAAAAAAAAACTATGACCTCTGATTGATAGTTTTACTATTTTTGAGGCCTTAGACTTATCAAATATATAGTAAATGAACAGAATAGGTCTCTTGTGCACCATGCAACTCAAGTGCATTTTTGAATCATCAAACGTGCAACTTGTTTCGCTGAAATGTTCAACTTGTTTACACTGAAAACATGCAACTTGTTTAGTGTAAAACAAGTTGAACTTTCAGCGTAAACAAGTTGAATGTTTTAGAGAAACAAGTTGTTTCAAAATGCATTTGAGGGTGCACCTGGTGCATACAAGACTTTGCCATCGAAAAATTGGAGCTATTATAATATTTTATATATTTATCCAAATGATTAATGTGTTATTTCTTATCAAAAATATTAATATGATATGGTCTGCATTTAAGTTCTCCAATAGCTTATGGAGACAGAATATGTTGATGGATTACCTATATTTTGGTAGAGTACTTGTTCAAAGAAAGGCATCCCAAGTATTTGCTACAATATTTGTTTTAATTGAATTTCAGGGAAAGAAAAGTCTCCCGACCTCGATGATGGTGGGTCAGGATTTCCACCGCGTGATGATGGAGATGGTGGGGGTGGCGGAGGTGGCGGTGGGGGCCACTGGTCCGGTGGGTTCTTCTTTTTCGGGTTCCTTGCTTTCTTGGGCTTCCTCAAAGATCAAGAGAGTGAAGGCCCATACAGGGATGAGAGAAGAAGATAAGTAATCATTTATTTCAGCCCATTTGCTGTTTTTTTTACTGCAACTATAGAGATGTTGATGTATCAGACATATATGGTTCCACAATTAGCATTTTATGGAAATAGTAACGACCGTTGTGTTAGTTGAACAGTGTGAAGCTTTTATGATGCGCGATGAACACACTTAAGCAAATAGTTGAGGATCGAGGTCAATGCAATATTGTTGGAAATATTAACTAATTGTTGTAATGTATCATTACAGCGTCTATGAATTGCTTGCTTAGGCAATTAGGGCACGTTTTTAAACTTAAAAAGTGGTACAGAAGCACTTTTTTTTCTAAAAGAAGTTGGACATTTCTTGAAGAAAAAAGAAGTGATTCTTCTCGTGGAATAAAGTTTGCAAATAGGTACTAAGTTGCACATGCTTTATCTCATTTTTCTTCATACACATTTCTGTTTTTGTTCAATCAATTCTTTGTTTTGTATATATTTTTCAGAATTTTTGCAATGAATTCTTTCATGGAAGTTTTGTTGGCAGAACATGGTTCTTAGATGAATAAACCTTTATTCAATGTATTCAATTCTTCTTCTAATGGGTCCAGTTCTTCTTGTTCTGCACTAAACATAAATTTCGAGCTAAAGTTTTTGGATTATCAAAAACCACAAAGTCAGGTTTTTCGAGTTCCTTTACTAGCCTGAATTCTTTACTTTATTGGCATATGTTGAAGTCTAATGAATTTGTCTCCACAACTAACGACAATTTGGTACGGAGGTTTGTTCGATATCCATACCAACTGGTATATATATTTACAAAAATGATTTGAAATTTGTTCAACACATTATGTGCTAGCATTTTTCCACTTAATCACTCTACAATGGAATTTTGTCTCATATATGAGGCCGTTTCACACAAAACTGCCATAAAAATCAAATACAAAAACTAAATAAAGCAACAAAAATTACATGCAACAACAATCAAAAGCAGAAAAGTGCCAACAAATAAAAAAAATCAAGAGATGTGATCTATTCTTTACATATAACTCTATAACTACTTTCTACATGTAGCTTAACCCAAGTTTATATATAAACCCATCACTTTTACCCTAAGTCTGCCACAACTCCTTCCCATTCTCTTAATCCGCCACAATAATTCAAAAATCAACTAAAAATCCCATTTGGATGAAACTAGAGACCTAGATTCCATATCCACTCTTCATGCATATAATTAACAAATATATTTATGCTATTTACATTATATTTCAAGTGATAGCATCTTATAAAATTGATCGTGAACTTAAATTCAACAGAGAATTTAACCCGAAGGCAAATCGTTCCCTTCTCCAAATCCAACTTGCTCGGTGACCAACCAATGCCCTGGATTATCTGATAGGCCCCGACACAATTGCGTCGTGTCGACGAACTTCAATAGCTTCTGCATTTGCACGGGTACCGGTGGGCCTGTCGGATGAATCCCGGAATCGATGATCACCGGCGTTGATTTCTCCTTCTCAGCATTTCCGGTGAGGGAAGTGCTGATCAGGGAGAAAAACCCCGATTTAAGCGAATGGTGCTTGGAGGCCTATTGCATCCAGTTCGACTGGATAATGTAGCTATCAGAGACCTTGGAATAGAGGAGCCATAGATGCAAGACGTTCTTCGAGTCGTGTTTTTCAATGTGGAGTTGAGCCCCGGTGACGATGAATGCGCCGATGGGGCCCCCGTTCTGCCGTTCATCGGGGTCTGTGCAGCTGTGTGAGATTTTTTTTCCATTGAATGGGCTCGAGGAAACGATGGTAGTCGGGTATTTTTTCGGACCACGCCATATGGGTGGGTTTTGGAGCTTGTCTTAGAGAATAACTGGGGGATTTATGAAGTGTTGTATATGTATACCTAACCTATATGTCAAGACATGTTTTTTATTTATTGAACAAGGTTAAAAATACTCATTTTCGTAATTATAAAAAAAATAAAAAATTAGCCAAGCTCTTAAAAAAACTAACGTCTACCAACTTTTGAGATAAATATATATACTTTCAAAAGTGGATAGTGGGCCCTTAAAAACAATGAGATGTGCATAAAAAGAACTAGTAACAAGGAAATACGGGTTATTTCATTACAAGATGGGTAGAAAACTTTTTTTTTTTTTTTAATGAAAATGAGTAAAAAAATATATTTTTGTTTATCAAAATGGATAAAAAACTTTTTTGGTTATCAAAATGGTTTTTTTTTTTCCTTTTTCTCCCTTTAGTTTAGCATTTCGTGATTAGGATTTGTCAAAATTATCAAACGAGCACCGTGGTTTAAAATATTTAGAGCCTTTATTGGAAAATACTCCATAACGATAACATCATTACTAATCGATTGACTTTAAGAAGAACCCATTTATAATAGTGCCATCATTTATAGACCATGGAAATGCTCCATAACTTAATGGCATCATAACATAATTAATTATTTCTTATTATTGTATGATGATCAAAATATTTCACAAGTAATAGAATATTACCTATTACATTTAACACCCTCGAGATATAACTGCATTCTAGTCACTGGGGTGTTTGTTGCAACCTATATATATATCAGTGTTTTCATAATCGAACGGGTGATCGAACCGGACGGACCACCGGTCAGCGGTTCAACTGGTTGGACTGGTTCAACCGGCGGTTCAACCGTTTGAAATGATTTATGTCTAATTTTTTTCAATATTTTTTATATTTAATTAAAAAAATAAAATAAATATATACACCTATAAAAACTTAAATATATATCTTATAAATCCAATATAAAATAAGTATACACTTACTACAATATGTATATACAATTATACATTACATATTATATTGGGAGGGAGATTACATTACACAAATAAAAAACTAAAAAACAATCGAAAAAAGTAAAAAAATTAAAACTTTTCGGACGCAGCTCTAGAAACTCACTCCATCAAAGTCTTCAATTACTAGTGATATTTCATTGGAGAATGTGGTCAGGCATTGTTGGAATTTGGCGAAGACGTAATGCCGGAGCTCGTCGGGATGAAATCTCTTGCAACCGAACGGAGGAGCATGGCCGCCGCTGACGCCACCTTGCAGATCAATGATTTGGTTGAAGGCGGTCGAACCGATTTTTATCGGTTTTGACCGGTTCTGACCGGGTTTGACCGATAAAATAGGTTTTTGGGGGTTTTCAGATCGGTTCCGGGACCGGTTCCTGGTTCAACCGGTCGAACCGGCCGGTCCGGTCCGGTTTTGAAATCACTAATATATACTAGTTGAAGTGCCACCTCAATTAATTGAGGTGGTTACCCAGATTTTGAACATTTTAACAAACAATGTAATGAGCGACAATATACAATCTAACTTCAAGCACAAGTGCTAACTATATGATCAATTTGTATGTCTAAAGCTTATACAGTATCACAAACATGGAAAATTTGACTTAAGGAAAGAGCAACTCAAAGACAAAAATATTGTTGTTAACGGTTTCTCAGTCATTTTTTATTGTGTTTCCTCTGACTGACTTAATTTGCTAGTTACGTTCCTTGGGTGGTGCGGACCTGGCTTGCTCTCTGATTGGAATTGAGGGCTGGCCCTGGAATAGGTGCAAGTGTGTCCACACCCCCAAAACCCATTCGTTACATAAGTTGGTCTCTAATTAAGGGCGTGTTTTAAAAACAACTTAAAACAAAGAAATCTTTATTTTTTAAAACTTCCTCTCACAAACTTTTTGAAAATAAATGTTTTCTTTTCGCTTTTTTAAGCTTTCAAAACACGCCCTAAATTGCAAAATAACTGGAAAAAAATTGAATGGCTGAAGGACTTAGTTTTAACTTCATATGACGTTTCAAAAAACCTAAAATGACGTACAAGAATAAAAAGAAAGCAAATAATTAATCATAAATATCATTTTTGGCAATGGTATGTAGGTTCCAGATTTCGTAACCAACAATTTTAGAATAATGGCCATGAACTAACGACTACAACAACATCAGTAGCTAAATACACATGGCGGTGAAAGATCATACAGATACAAAATAAGAATAAAAAAATAAATCCCCCCTTACATCTATTTCTGAATCTTCTCTTTTTACGTGGCATCACCAAATTCTACTATTCAAATTTCTATTTTTTCTCATTTGTTCTGTATTTTTTAATTTTTAATTTTATTTTTCAAATCTAATATTTCTCTTATCTTAACCGTCAAACACTCAAATTTATTCTTAATATTCATTTTTTAAAATTTTAATTATTTTTTAAAAAAATTCAATCTTATCTTAAATACCCAAAAATTTGCTAACTATTTTAAATATTTTAATTTTAGTTTTTAATTAAATTTTACACGTTTAATTTTATCTTAACCACCCAATAAATTCACCATCACTTTTCTCCTTCTTCAATTATCATATATTTTAAATAAATTTTTTTAAAAATCTTATTTTAACCGTCTTAAATATTAAAATAATTTAATTTGATAAAAAAAATATTCAATCCCGCGTAATACGCGGGGACACATACTAATTTATTTAGATTTGGGAAGTAACATGTTACTTATCCAATATCCCTCTTCATTGCTATATCCTTGACCACACAATAATTTGTGCTGAAATGACCCATCAAATGATCAAACTGACTCAAAATTCTTTATGATCTTAATGATTTTGTTGGTCTGTCTTTTACTATTATAAGGATACGGACCTACTCCTAATCACCTCAGCTTAGATGCAATGACATATTTGTTCAATTTCCTTAATTTTATAAATTTTTTGCCACACTTTGTCATACATTTTCAGACCCTCATCTTAATTCATGGTCAATGTGAAATTAACACCATAAAACAGAGCTTTACTTGGTGTGCGTTAGCCTTGAAAAATACGATTTCAACCTCAAAAAGATGTCAGAGATGAAAACTGAAACTAAAGGTAATATGTTCATACTTTTTGTGAGGTTATACATAATACCCAATAATGATACAATCACCAAAAAAAAGTTCATAATAGTTTGAGCACAAATTAAAATGTAGATTTCCTAAAATCAGTTTTTAACGTCTCTTATAAGCAGACAAAAGCAAAAGTAAATGTCTTTGTTCGTTAACGGTTCATTATTGTTATTGAAGATGAAGCCACGTCTCTTATGTGTGCCTAAATTGTATCCAGGAGCCTACGTTTTTCCTCAGTTTCAGTATACAAAGGTAACTAAACTCCCAATAAAAATTAAGAATGCAATTCGTACAGGTTAATTTAAATACCAATTAGGCAAACCAAATTGTGTAATGCAAACCCACACCGTCGAAATCAGTATCGAAGAAATCCAACTTGATCGAGATTAAAATAAAAAGCAACATCATTAATCCAGCGGAATCAAAGAACCAACAATCGTTAAATATCTTTCTCAAATAACAAATTAAATACCTTTACTTGAAAAAGGATTGCACGAGAGCAACGGCAAAACATGAAAATAGGGAAAAAAGAAGAGCAGTGTGTTATGAGAAAAAAAATAGATTAGATATGATATATATATATTTATTATTTTTAGATTATAATAATTCAAATTTTGTGGGCTGGAATTCAATTTCGTCACCCCAAATTCAAATTTAATTAACTGGGAGAAAATTTACATATTGATTTGGGCACATAAGATAAAAGTTTAAAAATGGGGTTTGAGAGGCCTTATTATATGGTGGGCCCAAATTTTGTGGGCTTGAATGTAACGCCCCAAACCCGGCGCCACTTACTTGGGAGAAAAATCATTTGACGTTAAAAGAATTTAAAATTTTTACGTTAATGATTTCGGAAATTAACATCATAAAACACAAGTATTTTTTTTTTTTTTTTAATTAACCTAATATGATGAGATAGGTCACTTGTCTTACCCACATTTCTAATGCATGCAATTTTAACATTAAAAAGACCGATACATTATCCTAACAGTCTGAAAAAGCTTTGATTACCTGACCTATATGTTCACGTAATTATGAAATCAAACGTTTTAAAAAAACAGTTTTAAAAAAACAGTTTTAACATTTCAAAGGACCAACTAGTAGTTTGTAAATTATTCAACCACTTGTCCAAAAAAAATTCATATATAATTCCAAACCATAATTTAAGATAAACAATACTTAATCCACTTCTTACATTAGTTTTAAAATACATTAAACAGGTTTAACGAAATCCCCAGTCAGTCACGCGTCCATTTCGTCGTCAACAGGACCTGAAAAAGTTAAAGTAGCATCATGAGTCTTCCCCCGGAGGGGAAGCCCAGTGGAATAACATTTTAAGCACAATCACATTAAAAAGACTAATTAGCACGTAATATGAGTACACGTCAAGATCCGTAGACCTAACTCAGCTTCATCTCACACAGATCATCTTACTTATTGCACACAGCTTAGCATAGCCCGTAGGCTTGCCTTATTTCACACAGAGAGATCAGCTTCATTTCACGTAGATCGAGCTTCTCATTTCACACAAAGCATATATAGTCTGCATTCTCATATCAACACACAAATTAATCCAACTAATGCAAAATTAATTAAATGTTACCCACTTTCTTGATATTGGATGTAGCAGGATAGCTTCCTCAGAGTCCGACTGTCTCGTACTGCACTCGACACATTTAGCTATCTTTCAGACTTTTAAATCTTTAAAAGTTTCAATGCACACATATTATTTTCACTATATCATGTAATCTAACTAACACATATGTACCGTATTCCCACATGTTATTCATACGGGTATAAATATTTCTACTAGCTTAGTCATACTTCAAGGAAAATTGAGTTGCAGAAACTAGACAAATTCACATGGAAAGGCATGTTGAGTCATAACATCCAAATATATTTTGACACATCTAAAATAAATCATAAAATTGTTTTAACATGCTCATAAAAAGTTCAGTTTGTTCATTCTTAAGTGCTTATATTTTTAGTTAACTAGATGATTAAAATAAAACAATCTACCAACTTATTTCTATATAATGTACAAAGACACATTGTAATAGATAATTTATAGGCAAATATAAAAACATCAAAATATTATGAAATTTATATAGTAGGTTAATAACATATATATCTTCATATCATAAAAATTTTCAATTCAAAATTGCATTTAGATATTTTCTTGTGATTTTTACAAGTGGACTGAAACGCAGGTTACGAATAGTCCTACGTCAACTCATTTTCTAAAATTTGGTAGAATGTAAGACAAAATCCTTTGTAACTTTGAGAGTCAGTAGTAATACTAGTAAAATAATCACAATTTAAATCTTTGAATTTCCTATTTAATTGTACATTGTTCTAGAGCTTTAAAACTGCTCGTTTTCACTAAAAAGACACTGTTTGTTAGAAAATTCATTTAAAATATAATATAACTCCAAATTTACCAAATAAAATTCATATGAAATATAATATTCTATAGAACAACATATTCAAAAATCAGTTTCAAAGACGAAGTTATCTGCACCCAGTAAATTCTACAATCTTCGCTAAAAATATGGCCAATTTCTGATGTACAACAGTTTAATAGAAAATTCATATAAAATTGAAAACAACTCCAAAATTTCTGAAATTTTTACCACGCACCCTATACTTCCAGAACTTCAATGTGAGAAAAGGGTTTTATCAAATTATTTCAGAAAAGATCATAACAATTCTCGAAATTAACATGCAATTGCACAACAGATTTCAACATCAAAATTAATACATATAGTATTCTAGTTGGGGCACCCAACTCAATCTAAATATCAAATGACCATCAAAACTCACATGTAATCACGAAATCAACATGCAACCCATTAATTAACACCAAATAATCACATATTTGACAAATCCATAGGCTAAATCATAAAATCCATTCAAAATTCTCAATCTTATGTCAAAATAACGTTTCTAGGTTTAATCTCAAATTATTAAACACCATCCTAACAAAATCATAGGAAAGAAATTGGGGAAAAACAAAAATACCTTGTTATACAATCGCAACAGACTTTTATTGAAACCTAATTTGGAGAGAAGGGTTGAAGGAGAGTGTTTGTTCTTCTCTTTCTTGAAAGGCTCTTGAATCTTCTAATTTTCTTGAGATATTACAGAGATTGTTGGTTGTTTAATGAGAACTTTTAGAGATAGATTATATGGAGAGAGAGCATAGAAAAGGCGTTGAATGAGAATGAGCAGATTGCTTCTTTCGGGCGTGAGTTTTCTTCTCTTTTTTTATTAAGCGTTTTTTCCTTCTTCTTTTTTTTAAGCGTTTTCTCTTTTTTTTTCCTTTTTTTTTTTGCTTTGAGTTTTTTTTTTAAATAATATAAGTATTATTAGGCAAATTTAATTAATTAATATTTTATATATAAGATACACACATATATGCATAAAGATACAATAATTATCAAGATATGGAAATAATCTAATTAAATCCCATAATTATAGGAATTTATGTAATTAAATAATCAGTGCATAATATTTCTTGATATGAAATATTTTATAATTAATTACTATAAATTTCATTAATATGAATTTTATTATAATTATTATTCAATTATATCTTAATTTTTGTTCCTGAAATTACTTATCTCTTTTCGTTAATTAATTGTGTCAAGTGAGTCAAAACCAAGCTCGGTCTCCTCAATAGGCTACCCTGCAACACTCGTTAAAAAAATTTATTGAAAACATTAACTCTTAAAATTCATAAATCTCAAGCTTACAAACACTCGAAATAATTTACAACTTTAATACTTGAATAAATAATTAAACTGCTTAAAACATGAAATGCAAGTTTTCTAAAAACGGGGCGGTGTTACAGTTCTCCGCACCTTTTAAAAATTTCGTCCCCGAAATTGGACTTACTACACAAAAAACTTCGAGTATTTGCTTAGCATATTTCCCTCGAGCTCCTATGTTGCCTCTTTTCTCTATGTCTATCCCAAAGCACTAGGACTAAAGGCATGTCTCTATTTTTCAAGGTCTTGATTTTTTTTCCATGTTTATTCTACTACACTAGAACTCAAGGTATGTCTCTATCCTCAAGATTCTAATTATATATATATATATATATATATATATATATATATATATTCTAAAATGTTTTTGGGTCGCTCTTCATATATAAGATCCTTGTTGACTTCCAAATTTTCAAGGTTGTAGTGATTGGGCTCTAGGATGTATCTCAAAAGCATTTCCACGTGGAAACATCATGTATTGCAGACAACTCCAAGGTCAGGTCAGGTCAGGTCGAAATTTCACCTCTCCAATAAGCTCTAAGATATTAAACGGTCACACGTATTTTGGTCTAAACCCTTTTCTTTTTTATTCAAATCGGGCTATCCAATTAATGGGTGAAACCTTCATAAATACTCATTCACCCTTCTAGGATTGAAGACTATAACTCCATCATATATTAAGTAACTGAGGACAGAGTCATTGCCCTAGTAAATCAGATTTTTATAATACTAGCTTGAATAAATAATATTTTTTAAAAATTTGTCAATTTAGGACTTGAAATATAGTAAAACTATCCTTTAGGAGCTTATTTATTTTTCTAATTTTTTTCCACTCGCATGAATAAATATTTATCTCTTTTTTAGTTGTTATAAAAATATTGTTTGGATTACTAGAAATTATAGGCAAAACCTCGCGCATGAGGCGGGTGCAAATTGTACAAACTAGCACAAATCAACACTCATTCTTTTCAAAGTGTTAAAGTATCATGCTCAAATTATGCTCCGTCTCATGCTGTGAGACCGTCCCATGCAAGTGTGCCTCATTTATCAAACATTGTCTTAAAATATGCGAGTCCTAAATGATGGTTTCTATCTTTTAGGTCTCAAATTGATGATTTATTATTTTTCAGGTCCTGCATCGATAAAAAAAGTTATGACCTCTAATTGATAGTTTTACTATTTTTGAGGCTCCAGACTTGTCAAATATAGGGTAAGTGGAAAGAGTAGGTCTTCTGTGCACTGGACAACTCAAGTGCATTTTTTAAACATCAAACATGCATTTGAGTTGCACGGTGCACTTGCTGCATACAAGACTTGCTCCATTGAAAAATTGGAGCTATTATAATATTTTATATATTTATCCAAATGATTAATGTGTTATTTGTTATGAATAATATGATATGGTCTGCATTTAAGTTCTCCAATAGCTTATGGAGACAATATATGTTGATGGATTACCTAAATTTTGGTAGAGTGCTTATTCAAAGAAAGGCATCCCAAGTATTTGCTACAATATTTGTTTTAATTGAATTTCAGGGAAAGAAAAGTCTCCCGACCTCGATGATGGCGGGTCGGTGGGTTCTTCTTTTTTCTGGTTTCCCAAATCTCCCAAACCTCGATGATACAGGGATGGAGATGATAGGGGGTGGAACATGATGCAAATATTTACTTTTACTAATAAGAATATTCCCCACAAATTTTGGTCTATCGTATTTCCCAGTGGGTTCTTCTTTTTTTTGGTTTCTTTTCTCATTTTTTGATTTTGTTCAATCAAAGATCAAGAAGCAATGAATTCCTTCATGGAACGGAGGGATGTTTCTTAGATGAATAAACCTTTATTCAATGTATTCAATTTTCTTCTTCTATTGATTCTAAGAGATTTCATGATATTAACTGGAATTGAATTCATAGATTGCAAAGTAAAGAATTACAAATGAAGTCTTCTCTTATTAATAGAGAAGGAAAGTAAAGAAAGAAATAACTGAAATAACTAACTAACTAAGTCAAGGTTGACTGACTAATAGAGACTAAAGGCGTTTAATACCTTTATACAATACAACTGGTAATGTAACACAATATAACTAATACCTTATGCAGTACCAACTAATACTATGTATAGAAAAATATGTAAAACAAAGTAAAACTTATACTAGATCTTATTACCCCTCAAAATGGGAATGTATGTTGAACTTACCCATTTTGTCTTTGAAGTTCTGGAAAAGTGCAGGGGACAAAGGCTTTGTCATTATATCATCAAGATTGGCCAGAGTTGATATTTGCTTGCTTGAAAATTTGTTTTTTTTTGTATAACCAAACCAATTTCTTATTTATTTCTTTGAAATAAATTATTTATCAATGTTGCATTAAATATGATTGAATATTATATATATTTGTTGCAAACTAGTTCAATAAATAGTACGTGTTACATTGTAGGGATTAATTGAGTTGTCTTTACTCCAAGGAAAAATATATTAATTAATATAAAGCTTGTTCAGTGACTTAATTAATTAGTGGACTAGATAATGTTAAACACAGGAAATAATAATCGGGAGTCATATTATTGTGAAGTCGTAATATGAGTTAAGATGAATAGTTCAATATTAATTTTATAGTGGAATAAATTAATATTAATGGGCTTGAATAATATTTAGCTTAATATTAAAGATTCATAGCCCATTAGAGGTCCAATCTTAATTCTCCTAAAGGCCCCTCAAATAGCCCAAATTAAAGTTCAATTAATGAAAAGGAGAAGAAAATATTATTGCCTATTTTTCCTAAATTTTCGAAAATATCTAAAGGAAGAAAGAGAAAATATTTTCTTGATTTTCTTGAAAAGATTATTATGGAATATGTATTCTTGAAATACAAAATTATCTCATAAATTCAAGAAAAGACAAATATCCTATTTCTTCCCTATTTAGGTGAGATTTTCGAAAATCCCCATAATATGAGGACGTGGGATTTTGTGGAATATTTAATTATGGAGAAAAGAATATATGAGATATATTCAAGATTTCTTGGAGATCAAGAAAAAGATTTTTCCTTCCTATTCCATAGCAAAAAATCGGTCACCCCATATATTATAAATAGGGGATGAATTTTTCATCTTCAATGCAATTCCATGTGTTGAAAAAATTAGAAATTCACAAAGGTGGTGACAAATATTTTTAGTTTTCTCCTTTATTAAAATCGTTCGTGAGAATCCTTCCACCGGATTACGTTCGTGGACGTGGGACAAATTTGAGAAGGCACTTTGGGTTGATCCATCGTCTCAATGGTTGACTCTACAAAAGGTATGTAATCTCGTAACTCCTAGATTCCGCATGCTTAGGATTTACGTGAATTACGTTTACGCATGTTGCTAATTGCTTGTTTAATTATTATGTTGAATTGATTTAAGATTAATTCATGTTAGTAATTAATTGAATAATTTAAATATGTAAATCATCTCGAAGGGAAGCATCTTCTCATGCTGCCTTTGCAATCCGGGAGTCATCCCGAGTAGCATAACACACTGAGCCTGGGAAGCATCTTCTTGATGCTTCTTTAATCATGGCGTCAAACGCTTTTATACTCTTCAAGATACAAACTTCCCTCAGTAGCGAGGATTGACGTGTCCAACACGTACTCAATCTTTTCTTGCCTGAGCACCAAAAGAACGTTTCGGTGCCAGTCGAGAAAGTTTGGCCCAACCAATTTGTTCGTTTCCAAAACGTTTCTCAATGAAAAAGTTATTCATTTCAACAATCCTAGAGAAATAAAATAAAACGGGAATTAAAACACATAATTCCTATGATCAATATTCAGCAATCAAAATAAATATGACCTTTAAAATTTATTTCGTTTTCATTATTTTCACATACTTAACGACCTCATCGGAAAAGTACAAATTTATATCAAATATAAATCATAATGGACCAGGATCCACATTACTACCATCATAATCCCAGGGAGGGCTGACCATTACAATGGCATAACTGGTAGGTCTCCAAACCAATTGCAAAACTGCAACTCCTAGTTTGTCGAACCTAATTCGACTGATGTCACTTACCCATTGTTCCCCGCGAGGGCTAGCAAAACAAAGTTAAGTTGGTTTATAACCATCAAGCGGCGACATTTCACGTCCCTATAAAAGCCCCTTTAGATGTAGATCCGAGCAAAAGACGAGGGTCTTTAAGTACTCATTGGAACGAAATCTCCGGTTTACTTTTAACTTTGATGGAAGACATCTTATCAAATTAATGAGAAAACCATATTTTAGTGAGGAGCGTTTTTAACGGCGGGACATTAATTGCTTAATCGAGATCCAACATGTTAATCTACATCACATTTGAGCAATTATTGGGCGTTGCCTACCCAAATATGATTTACAGGGACTAACATTTATATGGGCGTCATCTACCCAAACAATTAATACGGTCCGACAATTATTGGGTGCGCCTACCAAAATAATTATAATGCGGACTATAAAAGCATTAACGAATTAAATTAAATTTGTTCACCAAGTTGGATTTAATAACCATTAAAATTATCAAATCAAATTTTCAAAATTTAATTTTAAATTCAATTTTAATATTATTAAACTTTAATTAATCCAATAAAATTTATTTGTTTGGTCCAACCAAAACAATCTTTAAGGTCAAATGATCGTTATTATAATTGTTAAGAGCTCAGGTGCATATCCAATATTACACGGAAGTCCTGTCCAAATCAAATTTGCAAAACAACCCTTCCCACATCATCGCCCAAATTCCACAGATTCAATCCGTAATTTGGGACATAAGATTCCAAATCCAAAATTTCCAAACCCCAAAATTGCAATCGTTACTTTAATCAATCATAATTCAACCAACTCTGATGAACAACAGGAAAATAAAAGGACACGATCCAGAAACCAAAAGCGAAATGAATAGGTCGAAGTGGGGCGGATCAACGCGAATCGCCGTCGCGTGAAAAGCGATGCGAAGCGTGTCGCCGCCTGTTTCGAAGACGCGTGTTAAACACGCGCAACACATCGACTCAATCGACTCAGCATAGCGGCGCGTGAGGCGAACATCCGTCACCATAAACCAGCGCGGGTGATCTCGCTGCACCGCTCGAAGCGGCTTGGCGAATCGCCGCCGACGCTCGGTCCATGCGGTGAATCGCTCGAAGCGATTTTCGGTGGTCAAGGATACCATCGTCGGTGCACTCATCCAACGCGAATCGGTTCACTGAGGATGATGATGCAATCGCCATCACCTTGCAAACCAAACGTGTGCCGATGCTGCTTCAAACGGGCATCGATCGAAAAGGGGGCGCACCGACCATCGACAACCTTTGCCCGTGAGATGTGTCGTGATTTATGGCATCCGATGCAAGGCGCGGTGCACAACGCTCGCCCACAACGGTGCTGCATATCACCGGTGCACTCGAACGACGTGAGGAAGACGAAGGAGGGCGGCGGTTTTAGTACAGAAAACCCTAGGAAGACGATGTGGGCGGAGAAAAAAGGGGTTTTAATGTTTAATTAGAAAACCAACTCCTAATATCAATAATTAGGTGCACACACGCACCAAAAACAAACAATCAATCGGTGTGGCCATGAAAATCGGTCACACCCCACGATTTATTAAAAAAATTAAATAAACCAATTCAATTTTGCAATTAATCAAGAGTCTGATGCTCTGATATCACTATTGGAATTTAGAGACACGTAAACACGTAATACATGCACAACGGAAATTATTCACCAACAACGAACATATAATTGCATACAAACTATTACAATAATCGTAACAAGAAATCATACAGTAAGAGGAGATTTCTCAACTATGTTATCCACGTAATCCCCAATCACGGACTTGTACGGATTTGTCAGCGTTGAATCCCAAAACGAATTTGCTAGGAAAATTCTGACTCTATCTTATGGAGAAATTATGAAGTAACGTTGTTTATGAATTAAAAGAGCCCAATATATAAAAGAAAAAAATTAAAAAAACCTAAATTTAAAGCTTGTTGGAAAATAAAATCCCTTTAAATTAATTAAATTAAACTCTTTTAATTTAATTTTCTAAATATAAATTTATACGGATTTAAATTCCATATATGACAAATCTCTACGATTTGTTTTCATATATATTAAATCCTACAATAATATTCCAAATATTATTATTGAGAATTCTTATTTAATTAAATCCAATTTAATTAAACATTAATAATAATTAATTCCAAATTAATCTATTATTAATTACTTCTCCATAAATTAAATATTAAATCCAATTTAACATTTAATCAACCAACTATAATCCGCAAAAGGGAACTACTTGTTGTGTAACCTATAGGCCCTCATATATCGAGCGATTAGTCAAACTAAAGGTCTTAATTGAACTCTAGACAATAAATCAGACATTCTTAATATATGAGGTACGTTGCGAGAAACGTGCAACTACATGTAACTGAAACATGGGCTATTACGATTTCCTCATTTCATTCACGAATACTCGATTAGTCTTGAACATGATGAAGTGTCTATTCAAATAACTTAATCATTTTATCTCCAATCACTAATTGATCACTTATGTCACACTTGGCCACAAAGTCTAAGTTGACGTGCATTGACCAATGATTTTGATCCAATTATGATGAGAATGTGAGTATTTTCTCTAAATCCACTTTGAGGAATGAATCATTTTCTTGGCTCAACTACCATGCACATGCACTTTGTGATGAACTCAATCCAAGCCATATCTACCCATGGAAGGGTGCAAGCATCGGTCATGGTCAAAGTTCATCATTCCACACATGTCGTGCCTATTGACCTCAAGTCAAAGAAGTATCGCATCGCTCCCACTAACCGAGACACCCATAGAAACATATAGTGAAAATACATCAAACGGTTTCTCGGATGGGTATACCAATACCCTCCAAGGTATTTTTGCATCCATCATGAGATACCTAGTATCTCGCAGTAAGTGAGATCTTACTACACTCTCTAAGAGTATGATGCAGATCGCACACCAATCTCCATTGCATCATCAATATCACATTCTTAATGATCCTCGATTGGGGCCATTTGAGAATCATGCTTAAGTCATCTGAGTAATCACACACTCAATGATAACAGTGACTCAAGGGAACACATATAAGATTAAATGCAAACAATCATACATAATATTCTAATAAGTATAACGCCATACATTTAATATTAAATAAACAATAATATTAAACCAACACTGAATATTATCCGAGTATTATGTCCTTACAATAGATTGTCTCTAGGACACTAACACTAACAATTATATGGTGTGTGATATTGTAAATGGTGTGTGATATTTTAAATTCTTACTTATCTAGAATAATTACAAATTATGTACAAGTTTTAAATAACAATCAATCAACTTAAACCACAATAACAATAGAACATGCAATTATTAACATATATTAGCACATGGTGTGCAATCTCTTTCTTATCATTAAGTAGCAATTAACAAAAATTACATGTGAATTAATCAAAGAGATGAGAAACACCAATTGCATTATTCTTGTAATGGTTGCCTGGGAGGATGTTGAAATTATTGTATATGTTCTTATGGGGTATTTTTAATACAGACATTAATAATATTTCTCTTTGCTTATCAAAAAAAAGAAGAGATGAGAAACACATAGTATTCATATCGATTGAAGTGAAGGAGAGGGATGAAGACGTGAAAAGGTGAGTGATTGAAAGAATATTGAAAGTTGTTTGAAGTATGAGTCTGCATCCGGTTTTTGCTAATCTAGTGTGAGAGAGATAAAGACGTGAGGAGAAAAGAGATTAAGAAAATATTGGATTTAGATACGGTGAGAGAAAATAAAAATTTTAGGCATGGTCTCATATATACTTGGTGCACGGACTCTAGATCCGTGTACTCACTTTGACCCTGCCCATTTTATTGTGGATCCTCCTTTTCACTAATGACAAGGTCTCATTTTTTTAGTGGGTCACTCTTATACCCGAGTGCACGGTGCGCACTTGGTGCACAGGAGACCCACTCCAAATTTTAAGGACTTATTTTGGTAAATTTGGTTAAGGTAATTTAATTAAGAAAATAATAATATATCTATCTTATATTACACTTGTCAAAATTTAATTGGTGTTACAGAAGATGTTACACAATTGTGTTACATGACATCTCGTCCAGGAGGCTTGTTCGATATCCATATCAACTGGTATATATCTTTACAAAAATGCTTTAAAATTTGTTCAACACATTATGTGCTTGCATTTTTTCAATTAATCGCTCTAAAGTGGAGTTTCGTCCCATATATGAGACCGTTTCACACAAAATTCCCTTAAAATCAAATACAAAAACTAAATAAAGCAATCTGGAGCAACAACCAAAAGCAAAAAAATACCAACAAATAAAAAAAATCAAAAGATGTGATATATTCTTTACATATAACTCTATTTTCTACATGTAGCTTAACCCAAGTTTATATATAAAATCATCACATTTTCCCTAAATCTGCCACAACTCCTTCCCTATTCTCTTAATCCTCCACAATAATGAAAAAATCAACTAAAAACCCCAATTGCATGAAACTTGAGACCTAGATTCCATATCCACTTTTCATGCATAAAATCAACAAATATATTTATGTTATTTACATTATATTTCACGTGATGTAGCATCTTATAAAATTGATTGAGAACCTAAATTTAATAGAGAGAATTTAACTCGGAGGCAAATTTTTCCCTTCTCCAAATCCAACTTGGCCCCGGTGACCAACCAATGTCCCGGATTATCCGATGGGCCCCGACACAACTGCGTTGTGTCGACGAACTTCAACAGCTTTTGCATCTGCACGGGCACTGGTGGGCCCGTCGGATAAATTCCGGAATCGATGATCACGGGCACCAATTTCTCCTTCTCAGCACTTCCGGTTAGGGAAGTGTTGATCGAGGAGAAAAACCCCGATTTAAGTGAATGGTGCTCGGATGCCGATTGCATCCAGTTCGACTGGATAATGTAGCTATCTGAGACCTTGGAATAGAGGAGCCGGAGATGCAACACGTTCTTCGAGTCGTGTTTTTTGACGTGGAGTCGAGCCCCGGTGATGATGAACGCGGCAGTGGGGTCCCCGTTCTGCCAGAGGGGGTCGAATTTCACAGGGGCTGTGCAGACATGTGAGAATTTTTTCCATTGAATGGGCACGAGGAAACGATGGTGATCGAGTATTTCTTCGGATCCACGCCATATGGGTGGGTTTTGGAGCTTGTCTTGGATAAGAACAGGGGGATTTATGAAGTGTTGTAGATGTATACCTAACCTACATGTCAAGACACACTTTTAAATTAGTGAACAATGTTAAAAATACTCATTTTCGTAATTATAAAAAAAATAAAAAACTAGCCAAGCTCTTTAAAAAAAACTATAGTCTACCAATTTTTGAGATAAATATATATACCTTTAAAAGGTGATAGTGGGTCTTTAAAAAACAAATGAGATGTGCATAAAAAGAATTAGTAATAAGGGGATATGGGTTATTTCTATACAAAATGGGAAAAAAAAAAACCTTTTTTTTTAAAAATGAAAATGGGTAAAAAAACATTTTTATTTATCAAAATGGGTAAAAACTTTTTTGATTACCAAAATGGTTTTTTTTTCCCCTTTTTCTCCCTTTAGTTTAACATTTCTTGATTAGAATTTGTCAAGATAATCAAACGAGCACTGTGGTTTAAAATATTTAGAGCCCTCATGGTTGGAAAATACTCCATAATGATGACGTCATTGCTAATTGACTTTAAGAAGAATCCATTTATAATAGTGTCATCATTTATAGACCACGGAAATGCTCCGTAACTTAATGGCATCATAACATAATTAAATTATATCTTATTATTGTATGGTGATCAAAATATATCACAAGTAATAGAATATTACCTATTACATTTGACACCCTCGAGATATAACCGCATTCCAGTCACTGGAGTGTTTGTTGCAACCTATATATATATTTTAGATTAGCAACAATTCAAAAAAATGTAAAATTACTTCAATTTCATCATGTGGAATTCAAATTTAATTACCTGAGTTGTATTTACATATAGCTTTGGGCCCATGAGACAAAAGTTTAAATATGGGGTTTGAGAGGCCTTATTTCTTGGTGGGCCCAAGGGAAGGTCGTTGTGAATGGGGGCCCAAATTTTGTGGGCTTGAAAATCCAGGAAATACTGCAAATCACCTAATGGAGGCTTGTCTGCCAATAATAAAAAAAAAGGCACAGTGTGATTAAACAAAATCTCAAGGGCAAAAACATCCGGTGAACTTGAACCCTTTTTTTTCAAGTATCATTATTATGCATACGAAGTACAACAATTTAAAAAATATTTAATTTTTAAACAATAACACTCACTCGAAAAAGAGAGTAAAAGGGTGCTTACAACGAAGGTACAGATTAATAGCATGTGATAAAAAGCCTCTGCCAGGAACACCCCTAAGTAGAGATGTTATGGGAATGAAATTGAAGTGAATCACATCTGGTTTTGATGGAACTGTCAGCAACCATTCACAATGAGTACTTGCTGATAAATCCCCACCTCTTTTTGAACATATTACATTTATACCCTGTCATTTTAAATGTTGATCAACTTCACAATCAGGGGTAATCTGGGGTTGTCAAATAAATATATATATATATATATATTAATGTTCATATAAGGATTTTAGAAATGTTGGGTTAATTCTTCCTTTGATTTTCCTAAATGTATTTTGTATAAGAGGAAATAGAACTTACAATTGTATTCCTGTAGATTATAACTTTCACAATATTGAATTAAGCAAAAAAAATTCAAAATATTATAATGTGTAATTCCCACCTCTTTTTATAAAATGTTTTACAAAGTAAATTGGTGAGAAGTGAGGACAATATCATTGTAGATCAAATTCAACATGGAACTGAGTTAGTTGAATTAAGTAGAAGATATTAATTGAGTACTTCAAACAACCAAATGTCAGAAAGTATTGGCGTAAAGTCCAAATTTTGGGCTGCTAAATTAGACCTCCTTTTTATTAATTTGACAAATAAGAAACACATTGGAATTTCGCAGTTTCTCTCTATTTTCGCTGCCATCAGATCTTGACTTATAAACTTTCATGCAGAAAAACAGTTTCTAACATTTGATCATTTCTATTTCTATTTTTATTTAATATTTTTATTTTACTTGTACATGTTACAATTAGTAGGACAGAATGAAATATGAGATTAAGATACAATAAAATTGAAACAATTAGTACTTTGTAAAATTAGTTATGAGATCATATATATATAATTTCTAATAAATAGCATAACATTTAGCCCTATAATATAATTTATTATCGGTTTATCTACTTGCATGCATGTTCGAATTAATTGACTTACATCTTTTGCAGTGATCGATGCATAGTTGCCAAATAAATTTGGCTGTGGATCAAAAACGTTGAAAGCTTCTGGTGCCTGAATTCGATATAATATCAATATAATATTCCAAAAATATATAAAATAAACATATAATTATACAAAAACAATCACAAAATCTCGTATACATAATGCGGTGCACTGTATAACTTAAATGCATTTTTAAACAGTATCAATTGTGTTTACTGAACAGATACAATTGTTTAGACTGAACAATAACCGTTGGTAAATTACTATTGTTCAGTGAAAATAACTGCAACTATTCAATAAAAACAATAAATACTATTTAAAAATACACTTAAATAGTATAGTGCATTTGACGCACAAGAGACGTATTAAAAAAATATAGTGGGTCTCATGTGCACCACACACTCCATAGTATATTTCTAAAATATATAATTTGTTGCACTGCACTGAAAACATGCTACCTGTTTATCAAAAAATATAATCTGCGTTCGTGAAAGAAGTTGCAATATAAAATAAGTTGTACATATTTTTATGTGCAACAAATTGCATATTTTATAAATACACCGTTAAGAGTACAGTGCACTTGATTTCTACCAGACTTGACATAAGCAATAATAGGAAATTAATAAAACCTTGTGAATATGGTCTTTATTAATTTTGCCAGAAAAAGCGCACGTGCCGGTGAACAATTGATCGCCAAGGTTATCAAGGTGGTTTTTAAGCTCCGATGGAGTCACGTGCGAGCTCTTGTCTTGCTTTACTAACACAACATCTTGCCCACCTATGCTCAGCCCCACAATTATATGAGTTCCATATTTTTCAATAAATCTGTCACATCCAAAAAATAATTCAACACCATTGCCCAATTCTCACTAATTACATTTTTATTTCTTCAAAAAAATTTTGGACGTATATATATATATAAACAATAATTGAAAGAGTACTAGTATATAGTTTGACACATGTTCTCATGGAATTTTCTATTAGTCCAACTAACACTTAATTATGTGTAGAAAAGTTGCAAACTACAGTGGAAATTACCAAAAAGGCATTATTCAAGATACAAAGTTTCTATTTAGACTTTTACTGTTATTGAATTATTATAACCACACTAATCAAAGTCCTTCAGAATAACAAATCATATATTTTAGGCTGTCTACATTACATACATTGATATGCTGGCTTTTTAACAATATAATAAATTAAATTTCCAAGTTTCACTAATCGTGCATCCAATTATCAAAATTTCCGGGATTTTGAAGTGTATTTCAAACTTTGAATGCGTCAACTAATTAATTAAAAACAACATATCATTATATTATACATATATATATATATATATATGTGTATATAGACCCCAAAACTTAGCCATATCTTGGTAGGTTTGCGTCATTTGTAGTTTGTGGGTCAACCCATTTTTGGATGAGATGAGATTTATTCCTAAAGTTAGCCAACTACCACTTGAATGCTTGCTTCATCTAGTCGACATTTAAAATCTGACTAAAACTTGTGATTAAAGAAGATATTTTTTTAATTAATCACCATTATGATAGCTAGAAACTAGAGCATTTGTACATTCTCAATTAGTTAAGCTTTAATTTTGGAGTAAAGAATAAATTAAAGTGTATTTTATATGATTATCTTTTCCCACTTTAACTTCAAGTAAAGGAAAAGAAGAATCTCAAAAGAAAGTATTTTGTGTGAGATCAATTGTGAAATAATCCAAAGTAAGATAAAGTTTTTTTTTTTTTCGAAAAAAAGTAAGATAAAGTTTATGTTCACGTTTTTTTTTTTAAATATCACGAGAACCCGGGCTCACAGAAAATCTATACCCAAACGAGTGAATATCATGTGTATCTAGATGCACCGTAAATTTATAATGTATTTTAGAATTATATAATTTGTTATATTGAACAATGTAAAAATTACCTGGCAAGAGCAGCAGGGTCCCACGTGGAAGGCACATCATTCCTGACTTGATCCGCAAGAACAAGAGGAAACCTATCAATATGCACACTAAAGAGCACAATGAAATACCCATCCAGCCCCAAATTCTTGGTACCCGAAGCATCCACCGCCCACGACCCGCTTTGAAACCCGAACATCGAGTTAAACAACCCGGACGGAATTTTCCCCGGTACCGAACACTTCTGGTTAAAAAATTCCGACATCTGCAATTAAATTGAAATTAAAATCGGACAGTCGAGATGGTCGCTGGCGCCGACGGACACGTGTGCGTACCTGATTGAAGGCGAGGATGTCGGTCTGGTAGCGCGTGCGATCGCCTTTATCGCATTTGATGTCAGTGGAGACGTTTTGGAAGGAGCCGAAATTGGGGACGGAGAGTTTTTTGGTGGTGGTTTGGTTTAGGATTACGAGTCTGTCGTTTCCTTTGCAGTATTTGAGGCGGAAATCGGAGGATAAGTCGAAGCCTTTGCCCAGACTTGAGATGGATTTCTCAACGATTCCCTCACTGCTCATTTTTTTGATGTGATTATTGTGTTTTTTTTGGAGAATGGAGATGGATTCGATCGGTGTGTGTATAATATATATATATATATATATATGTGTACGTTTGAATACTGGATAGCATTACTATTTAATAGTGTGGTTACGGAAAGGTAAAAGCGTAAATAGTTGGCAGGGAAATTTGACAAAATGCCGCTTTCAAGTTTTCATTTAAAAAAAGGGTAAATTGTGTCAAACCCCCTTATGGTTTGTAAAATCGATATCAAACCTTTTGTGTTTTAAAAATTGTGTGAAATTCTTTTGTGATTTTATAAATACGACGCGAAATCCTCTTGTGATTTTTTAATTTAGCGTGAAACCTTCATTTTTGTTGAGAGAATGGAAAATTTATTACATGCTCGCTTTTTAATTTTATTATTTTCACTTTCTTTGTTAAAAATTGACAGAATCATCTTCCATTAATTATATTAAAGGTGATCTTGGTGTCAAAACTTCATATTTTTACAATTAAATAACTTTATAAAAATTTTAAAACTATGAAGGCTTGACGTCAAATCCTCTTTTAATATAGTCAGTGGAGGGTAATTATGTCATTTTTCAATAAAACGGGTGGAAAAAAACACTAAAAAGTGAGTATGTAATACACTTTCCATTATATCAACAAAAATGGGGGTTTCACACCATATTTATAAAACCACAAAAGGGTTTCACACAATTTTTAAAGCACATGGGGGTTTGACATCGATTTTTCAAACCACAAGGGGATTGTCACAATTTACCCTTTTAAAAAGAATCACACACTTGCGTGAGATGAAACATAAATTAAACATTGACGTTTTAACACTTTGAAATGGGTGGATGTTGAATTGTACTAAATTGTACCTCATCTCATGCATGAGACCGTCTTATACGAGGTTTTTTTTTTTTTTAAACATTATTTTTTTTTTTTTTTATGAAATTATCGCTTAAAATATTTTTTGGACCAAAATATTTTGGCTAGGTCTTGTATGCACCCGGATGCACCGTGCATTCATAGTATATTTTAGAAATGTACAACTTGTTATGTTGAAAAATGCGATTTATTTACACAAAAAAGTGCAACTGTTAATATGAGAACATAGTTGCATGCTTCTGTTTGAAATAGTTGCACTTTTTATTTATATAGTTGCACGCTTCTAAAATACACTATAAATGCACGGTGAACCTAGGTGCACATGAGACCCACTCATATATTTTATGTTGGTGCGATTCTTGTATGATCTCTTTTGTGAGATTTTTGTTCGACCCTTGTACGATAAATGTGTACGAGAGAGTTGCACATGGATTGCATTAAAAGAAGGATATTTAGGTAAAAAAATATTTTAGGCGGTAGTTTTATTAAAAAAAATTATCAAGTGACATTTTTAAAAGTAAAAATAAAAAATTGGCGTTTTGCTTAACTTCTTTAGGAGTGAGTCTTTTATGCACAGTGCATTTTGTAGTGTAGGTTAGAAACATATAATTTTTTAAAGCTGAAATATACAATCTGTGTTCATAAAGTAATTTTCACATTTTAATATACTCCCTCCCTTCTAATTTAAATTGTACGTTTTCTTTAATTGAACGTCTTTTTTTTTTTTTACCATTTCTTAAAATAAAAATAAAACAATTTTATACACTTAAAAATATTTCTCTTAAACATCTACTATTATTTACACCATATAATATTATATTTACAAAAATACCGCTTACGCATACGGGTGAAATTTAAAGAGAGGAATAAGGAAGGGGAAATTGGGAGTATTTTTAAATTTTAATTTTATTTTATTCCGTTTCTTGTTATTTAATGGTTGAAGTTTTTTTTTTTTTATTACTATTTGTGAACTGTGTCGACAGTTGCTTTGACTTGAAATATTTGTTTCTTTTGCGCGTCTTTTGATTTGGTCTTTGACAGATTTCCAAGGCCCATTTTGGACATTTTGCTGTTTTTGTTGCAAAGAGTTTTTACGTGTTGGAATTATGAGGAGTTTTCTAATCCAAAAAGGAAAAATGAATGGTATGACCACAAGAGGAGTTTTTAGGAGCTAGGCAATGCATTTAAAAGAGAAATGACCAATACTACTTGGCCACGGATCGAACTAGTTTTAGGAAATCCAAATATATGGCCAGCATATAGTCAAATGTACATTATAAAAGATATTGTCAATCTAAGTTGAAAATAATACTTTTTAGGATACCAAGTGTCATATTTTGCTAATTTTTTTAAAGATAATATAATAAAATATAAAAGACATAATACCGCGTATATCTAAAGATATTACCTTTGTTCATCAACCACGGAAAAAAAAATCCCACGTTAAAAAAAAATTAAGAAAATTGATGTATGAAAGTAAGAAAGAATTTATGTGCAAATCCAAGCCCAATTAACAGATGGAGTTTATATATAACAAATTAATTCATTATTTTTTGGTTAATTTAGTTAAATTCGGACAACCTATTTCTCAATTTTTTGTTGAACGAGATTTAGTATTAAAATTATATATCCTGAAAAATAATCGTTCGATCGATTCACTTAATAAATGATATATTTTTTAAAGAAAATTGTGTATAAGACTGCCTTTATTTCACCTCAACTCTATCATCATCTTATAACAAAAGCTTGACAAAGGCAAAGTACGGTTCAACTACCTTAATTACTTGCTTTTAATCGGTTTCCTTACAACATGAATTTGCCAAATTTTAACAAAACATATATATTTCTCAAATGTGCATGTGGCAGTAGCCAGCAGGCAAAAGTTTTTCTAAGGATGCAAATTGTGTACACATTATTTTCTATGTACTGTTTATCCAGCACATATAATCTTCATTGCATTGTGGAATAAAATAAAATTAATGGGGATGTTGATTGAAAGTCAAGGCATTTAATTAATTCATTGATAATAATATTATGAATTGACTTGATTTGGTGGTCGACCTTCTAGGCTTCTACAGCTCCATCTCCCCCTTCCCTCTCTCTTTCACGTTATAATGGTGCAATAATAACAATAATAATAATAATAATAATAATAATAATAATAATAATAATAATAATAAATTTACGAAAATTGACAATTCCTACGAGCCAAATAAAAAAAGGATGAAGAAGATAATGTCTTGGGAGTCGGACAAACATACTCCTTAAATTTGACGTAACAATAAAATTGAAGAAGATATGGTAAGTACTAATAAATGTTCAAAGTAGGATGGATACCTTAAATTGAGAAAAAACACTGTAGGCATAATTTTCATTATTATATATAATTTGTAAGAATTAACACTTTATAAATAAAGTGTTGATTTATATCACTATAATAATAGTGATGTATGGTAAAAGAGATGCACATAACACATTTTCTGATTGTTGTAAATCATGTCGTCATCTTGTGACACGTGTACATATGCATGCATTAAGTGCCCTTTGGTGAGAAGTGTTGCTGGTCGATTCCGGTCATTTTCCGTCTAGCGATCTCGTCTGTGATCGGTCCGATAAGTCATGTCGTCTACGATACCTGGGTGAGTAGGGTCCAGGCTGGTGCAACCTTAAAACGGATAAAAATTGTAAAGATTGACACCAACCCGATAAATATGTGAAGATAAACAAGGAAACAAAAATCGGGATGCGAGATCTTCGGCGCACATCAAGGAATTTCAAGATCCCGTATCTTTATTATCTGCCGCATCTTAGAGATCGTTTAAGTGGCTCATTAGGGTTTGTAATCAAGGCAGTGTAATCTTATAAATCGGGGTTACCCAATATTATTTCTACACTACTACACATTTTAGTTTGGACAACTTTACTTGGACAGCCCTTTTAGAAAGAGCTCTCCAAACACGACCTTAGAGAGCGGTTTTTTATAAAAAAATAAATAATTAAAAAGCGTTTCGAAACCGCTCTCCAAGAGAGAGCTGTTAAGAACCGCTCTGCAAGCCACATGGAATGCGGTTAAAAACCGCTCTGCAAGCGAGGGACTTGGAATGCGGTTCAGAACCGCTCTGCAAGAGAGAGCGGTTCCGAACCGCTCTCTAAGGGCGCGTCCCTATATCCCAGACGCGCCCCAATCTGCTCTCACATTTCATCTCCTTCGCCCAAATATTCCTCCTCCCATATTTTCAATCTCTTCTCCATTTTTTCCGGCGAACAGTGTACCACTTTGCATTGCCACCACGTGTTGCCCTCCTCCTCCCCTACGGCGTCAAGGTCGCCTCCATCTCCCCTACTGCCCCACGTCGGCCACCCCACCTCTCCTTCCTCACTACCGCCGCCTCCTCCTCCTCCTCCACCCCTACCGCCGCCGCCTCCTTCCTCTATATATATAGGTAATTAATTAATTTATTTTATTTAATATTGCTTTATATATGTACCAAATTGTATGTGTATATATATATATGTGTGTATATATATATTTATATATATCTATATATGTTAGGATATATATATATAGTGTTAGATTAATTAATTGATTAATATTGGCTTGGTTTTAATTGTTGTTTGTTTGAATATTAGATTGTTTAATTTAGTTTAATTGTTGTTATATGTTAGGATTATTAATTGTTGTTTGATTAAATTGTGGTTAATTGGTTTTCAATTTGTGTGTTGTTTCACTCAAAAGTATTAGTTGTTTCATTTAAAGGTATTAGTTGTTTCATTTAAAAGTATTAGTTGTTTCATTTAAAGGTATTAGTTGTTTCATTTAAAGGTATTAGGTGTTTCATTAAAAGGTAATATTAGTTGTTTTGGGAAAATGTATTAGGTGTTTCATTCATAGGTATTAGTTATTTCATTCAAAGGTACTAGTTGTTTCATAATAAGGTATTAGATGTTTATTTTAATGTGTTAGTTGTTTCATTAATAAAAAAGTATTAGGTGTTTCATTCAAAGGTATTAGTTATTTCATTAAAATGTATTAGTTGTTTCATAATAAGATATTAGGTGTTCCATTCAAAGGTATTAGTTGTTAGTACGTGGCTTGAATTAATTTTTGTGTGTTTCTTTAATTAGATGATTAATGATGGTACATTAGAATACATTAGAAAATTAAAATGAATGTAGATTAGGTATAGTTAGGTATGCTTTTAGGTTTAATACTTTAAGATACATTGTCTTGAGAAACAGTCTTCATATTGTCTTTCCTATATATAGGCATCTGTAGTTAGTTCTAAATGGATCGAAAGTGGGTTCGAGCAGATCGATTATCAGATGAGTATAGGAATGGGGTGGAAGAATTTTGGAATCATGCAATTAGACACTGCACCGACCCTCGGTACATTCCATGTCCATGTTGGAAATGTATGAATGGAAAAACTGTTAGTGGTCGAGAAAATTTGTTCGTCCACTTGATGATTCACGATATTGATAAAGCATATACCGTTTGGACATCTCATGGTGAGACAAGAGATAGATGTAGCTCAAACAACCTAGGAACTGACTTTAGGTTTGAAGATACAGTGGATGCGGATATTTTCGATGATGTACCGACTGTTGATACATCGAGTGGGGATGACGGTGATCTGCGAGATCACCCTTATATGTCAGAGAAATTAAGGGATTCTGCTGGATTACCACTGTGGCCCGGGTGTGAGAAGACAACAAAACTGTCAGCTGTGTTGATATTGTTCAACCTAAAAGCAGCTCACCAGTTGTCCGATCAGTGCTTCACAAGTATGCTGGAAGCAGTTAGTGGTCTATTGTCTGATGAAAATGTACTGCCTACGAGAGCATATGATGCTAAACAAATGCTCAAGTTCATCAGATTAACACATCAGAAAATTCATGCTTGTTCAGGTGATTGTATCTTATTTCGGAAGGAGTATGCAGAACTCGATGAATGTCCCAAGTGTGGGGAGAAGCTAT
Organism: Stenogyne calaminthoides; assembly: GCA_037126765.1. Classification (NCBI taxonomy): domain Eukaryota; kingdom Viridiplantae; phylum Streptophyta; class Magnoliopsida; order Lamiales; family Lamiaceae; genus Stenogyne; species Stenogyne calaminthoides. Next base: position 32,124,786 of record JBBCBC010000018.1, read on the forward strand.
ATAAAAAAAATAAATCTCCCACGAAGGTGATGTGGTACTTTCCGATAATACCAAGATTCAAGAGAATGTATAGTAGCGTTGTGGATGCTAGAAATTTAACTTGGCATCATGATGATAGGATCAAAGATGGAATGCTAAGACACCCTGCTGATTCAACCCAGTGGAAGACATTCGATGTCAGACATCCAGAATTTGACAACGAGCCACGACACTTGCGTCTTGCACTCTCAACTGACGGAATGAATCCATTCGGTATCCAAAGTACCAACCACAGTACATGGTCAGTGATATTGTTAGTTTATAATCTTTCACCCGAGTTGTACATGAAGCGCACTTACATGATGTTGACTATATTGATATCAGGACCCAAACAACCTGGTAACGACATAGATGTATATCTGGCTCCTTTGATAGAGGACTTGAAGCTCCTGTGGGATGAGGGTGTTGATGTGTACGATGCTTGTAGAAAGGAGATTTTCAAGTTGAAGGTCATGTTGTTTGGAACTATCAATGACTTTCCCGCTTAAGGGAATCTATCTGGATATAATGTGAAGGGGGCCGATGCATGTCCTTGTTGTACCAAGCAGACACATCACATTCGCTTGAGTCACTGTAGGAAGACTGTTTATATGGGACATAGGAGGTGGTTGGACCCAACGCATAAGTACAGAACAATGGTCGATGCATTCGATGGCTCAATCGAGACAGGTGAAGCACCACATTTATTGTCAGGTTCGGATGTATTGAATGAGATGAAGAATATCGATACACAGTACAGAAAGAGCTTCTCAAAGAGTGTCCCCACTAGCGGTTGGAAGGAGGAATTAATTTTCTTTCAATTACCCTATTGGAAATAGTTGTATGTTAGACACTTCATTGATCTAATGCACGTTGAGAAGAACGTTTGTGCCAGCTTGCTCAATACTCTCCTAGCTGATAAGAAGTCCAAGGATGGTTACAATGCAAGAATGAATATGATTGATATGGGAATAAGAGCAGAACTAAAACCTGTGCCTAGAGAAAGAGGTCAACTGTTCTTACCTCCTGCTGCACACACCTTGTCCAAGAATGAGAGAAAAGAGTTACTTCAGACACTAAAGGATGTGAAAGTTCCAGAGGGTTATTCGTCCAACCTACAGAGACTTGTATCAGATGATGGCGTGAGACTGATGAATCTGAAATCGCATGACTATCATGTCATCATGGAGACTTTCTTGCCCATTGCAATACGTTCTATCTTGCCTGAAAATGTGCGCATAACTATAACAAAGTTATGTTGGTTATTCAAGGCAATGAGTAGCAAGGTCATAGATCCTAGAAAATTACTTGGTTTTCAGAGACAGGTTTTGGGGACGCTCTGTGAGCTTGAGATGTATTTCCCTCCATCATTTTTCGATATAATGGTTCACCTAACCGTTCATCTGGTACACGAGACAAGAATCTGTGGTCCTGCTCGTATGCGATGGATGTATAGTGTAGAGAGATATATGAAAGTGCTCAAAGGGTATGTGATGAATATGTCCAGGCCGGAGGGATGCATTGCAGAACGCTATTTAGTAAAAGAAGCAGTCGAGTACTGGTCTGAATTCATTCCGAATGTCGATGCAATTGGACTTCCAATTACTCGGTACACCAATAGGATGGATGGTGAAGGCATTATCGGTGGTCAATCTGTAAGTGTTAGTATGGAGGAACTAACACGGATGCACTTGTGCGTACTTCACAACACGGTCGACGTGCTTCCTTTTATTGACCTGCACATGCAAACACTTGTTGAGACATTTCCCACCAGAGATAGATCATGGATTGAAGTTGAGCAAAATCGTACGTTTGTTGACTGGTTCAATGGTTATGTAGCAAATATGTTGTCACGGGATAAAGAATCAGTGAATGAAAGAGGTAAGTGGTTATCCAGAATGCCTGATAGACATGTGTATTCGTATAAGTGTTATCTTATTAACGGATACACATTTTATACCAGAGATCATGATGCCACAAGTACAATACAGAATAGTAGGGTGTCCATTACTGCAACTGCAGGGAATCAATCGAATACTACTTACTTTGGACAGATTGTCAACATTTAGGAAATCGACTATGTTGTTCACCGACAACCAATCTTCCAGTGCAGTTGGGTGAGGATCCCTAACGGGGTCCAAGTTGAAAGATCTGGGTTCGTACGCGTTGATTTGAAGAATGTGGGATACAAAGATGACCCTTACATAATGGCCAGTCAAACTCAATAAATTTTCTATGTCCCCGACCCAGTTAATAAGAAATGGTCCATCGTGGTTATGTCAAACAAATTTAACAGTAGTTACCAGATTAGCGATGAAGATGTTGACCCAATCGATGATCCTTTTCAGAACTTCACTCATTTTGTACCCTCTTTCGATGATCTAGCAAATCCAGGCCCGTACTAGAGAATAATTATCGATGAGGATGAATATGACAATCCCGATCTTGTTAACATTTATGGTCATGAACGAGAAAAGTCAACCAAAAAACGTAAAAGAAAAACAAGTGCTAAAAAGAAATGTACGACTTTATTGAATGTTGTTTCTTTTGCTTTATTGAATGTTGTTTCTTCTGTTTTCTTAAATATTGTTTGTTTTTTGTTTATTAAATATTGTTTCTTCTACAGGATCATGTCTTATCTGCCACATCCCGGAGATGATGGAGATGATGATGAAGTGCATTTAGGAGATTGTTGGGAAATGAATTTAATAAAGAGGATTTTGATTAGATCCCAAAACCCCTGAGTATGACATGTTCAGGATAATCTTGATAGATGAATCAGGATTCAGTTTTAGAGTGTTCAGGATATTATCTGCACCGTGTATAGTCGGCATATATAGAACAGGTTAGTTTCTGAAGACTCAGTAAGAAACTGAGATACTGAAGACTCAGTAGGATACTGAGAACCTGAAGACTCAGAGAAACTGAAGGCTCAGAGAAAATCAAGGTTCAGAGAACTCAAGACTCGAGAGAAATATCAAGGCACAAGATCATCAAGACTTCGAAAGAATATACAATGCTCAAGATATCCCGAATGTTCCGAGGCAATCGGCTCGAGGGAATATAGATTGGAATCCGGTGGCGTGGACCAACGAGAGGAAGACTGGAAAAAGCAAGCAGAACTTACAAAAGAAGAGTATGGATTTGAATGTAACTCTCTCCAACGGTAACATTCAAATCCACACTATAAATACAAGTTCTTCCTTCATTATCGGTGTGGATGAAAAAAAGATAGCAACAATGCTACTGAGCCAAAAAGCGTTATAGCCAAAGCATTCCCACCCTAGAACACAAGTCTATAGATATACAAATATATTCAAAGAGTGTTCTAGAACCCAATCTAAGCAACCCATGATGTATTATATAGAGAGATTTTCCCAACCTTCATTGAGGCTAAACCATTGTAAGGAAAATCTCACCATAATGGAGACAACACCAAAACCCAAATATGAGGTAGTTGTTAGCAAACCCGAGTGAGGGTGATAAGTCCCGTTGGAGTGTGAACTCGTTAAACATCAGAGGGCGATCCCGTGGAGGGTGATAAGTCCCGAGGCGAACCCGAGAGGGTTATAAGTCCGATTCGGTGTGAGCTCGGTAAATATCTACGGGCAATCCCGTGGAGGGTGATAAGTCCCGTTTGAAGGAATTTCCCTAGAGAGGAGAGTGTATGTAGGATCGGGTTGTCCAGAACCACTATATATATTCTTTGTGTTGTTTATCGCTTTTATGTCTATCTTGTCATCATGATTCGTTTATAAGCAAAGCACACACACGAGCTCAAAAGTTTAAAAAATTGGAGCACTCGCCCTCATCCCTATTTTATATGCATCAAATTGCTTGACAAGCATAAAATAGGTTTTCCAACGGGACCAACAGAGATCATGGTGGAGATTATGATGGAGATCATGGTGCCGATGATCGACATGACAATCGATGACTTGAGATAGAGTGAGTGACACTCCCTTCCCACCACTAGCAGCTCTGGGGATAAGCGCAGTAGAGGTATAGTCACGATGGCTTCTATTAAGAGGACTCGTAGCAAGGGGAAACAAGTTTAGATAATTTTATTACAATTGAACAGTTGAAATTGTAATTATATTGATTGATCATTGAATCAAATTAAATAATATGTTATTGCGGTTATCATTCAATGAGTATGTTAGTGAGGCGTTGTCTTTCTACCTCGGAGCTGCAGTCAGGAGTATAATCCCTATCGTGCTGCCATCCAAGGACTGATGTAGCGACAAACTGACGCCTTTGAAGGAAAGATTATGGGATGAACTTTCGGTATGTTAATTATATATATGCTTATTGAAAGTTGTTGTATGATTACTAAATTTACTACATTATTATGTTATATGCGTACAGAGTACATTTCTCGGCCTTGATTATTCAAAGAAGAAGCAAATATTATCATAGTGGAGTATCGGCAAGAATTTTTCGGGGGCTTTGAGAAATCAAACGAGATCCGGATCTTGGTCTTTACTCGGCTAGTCACCAACAACGATATCATAATTGTCTCTTTGTGGCCCCATATCTTTGGGAGGAGTTTGTGCGACGATCTTTGAAGGATGAGTTCCAGGTAAAACTGATCAATATCATTTAATGTCCTATGTTTTCAGTGTTTATCGTATTTCTATTACACTGTAGGCCAAAAGTGAGAAAAATCGCAAACAAGCCCAGTAGATGGAGGCGCGATATCGAGGATCGAACAAAGGTTATGCACGCATAAGAGAAAAGCTGGTGAGATCAAAATCCTAACATTTAATTTTGTTTATATATTCACTTTTAATATATCTAATAAGGGGACACGTTAATGACTATCGTAGAAAGAAGAAAAAAGAAAGCTGGAGAGCGTGAGCCTGTTGTTACCCGTTTCGAGTTATTTCAAACTACTAGAAAGACTCGATTCGGGAATATTCCCGATCCCATTGCACAACGTATCATCGAAGAAGGGGTAAGCTATCCATTAATTACAAACTATTATTTCTAAACAAATGATTAAATAATAATCTTTTGTAATTCAGGAGCGTATGTCTCAGATCATGACGCCTGAAGACATCCACTTTGTCGGTCCCGATGATCTACTTGGACGGGCTATAGGTCGTCAAGAGCATCCCGACCGATTACGGAGTGTTGGATATGGCGTGACGAAGTCATCATTGGCCATGTTACCTGCTTTTCAAGCCATGAATCAGCATGTGGGTGCACTTACGGAACAGGTTGCCAAGATGGCTAAAGAGTTGGAACAGATGAGGTCCGAGAGACGGTCGCATCACGGAATGTCCTCCAGTGGAGCAAGCTGTGAAAATAGTGTTGCTGATGCTATGTTTTCGGCTAATGATGGTGACGATTTTATTGAGGCACTTCGAAACGACGTCCCGCAGGTATCAGATGTGTCTCACATTTATTTTAATTAAAGACTAGTATATATATTAAAATTTCCTAACTAAATATCTTATTCGAACAGTCATCGACCCCATGCTTCCTTTATTTGGAGAATCCTGCTCGGTTGGTGGCTACAGAAATGTTGCTCAATAACTCCGGTGGAGTTATTCATAGTAGTCCCATCACTCCTGGTTTCGTGAGGGTCACGCTCGATGTACTCATAGTCGGAGAAGAGGATTCACCAGTTCCTAAACCAATTGATGATGTTGTCATAGTCGGAACCGTTGTCGGACACTTCATCGAATGGCCGACCAACTTGGTCTCTCACCATGAAGGTAAATTTAATATATGTTATTAAAGTTCATTATCATATTTGTGGTTCTAAATAATGTTGCAAATTGATTGTAGAAACTGCAGACACCACAAAAGCCTAAACATAAATCAAACGGTGTCGCAGCCAGTCAGAGGGAGATACCGAGGGACTCCACTATTGGTGGTAGCAGACTAATTGGTTATCCATTGCCTGGAGACTTAGATCACGACTACGCCATACAGCATACAGTGCAAGTGATAGTGGAGTCCTCTGATTTCGATATGGTCACAGTTCCGATGAATGCTTACTTTCATCAGAATTCTATTGAAGAATACATCGCTCGGGAGCATGTGATTGAAGTCGTGAACGACCAGTGGTTGAGTGCAACGAGCATAGCCTTTTATCTCAGGTATGTGTTTACTAATTAATTCTCAGTATTTACTTTCTATATATAGTTTAATTTTCAAATTAAATATTAATTAGCGTATATATGTTGGTTAAAGATATTTGGGTGAGGTATATCTCTCCAGAGATCCTCGAGCAGGTGGAATGTATTCATTCGTCTCCCCCCAAGTGTGTTGCTCAATGGGTGATAGGCCACAGACCATGGAGTGGTTAGTTTCTCATATGCTGAGTTATACTGACAGAGATCATCTCATTTTTTGGCCAACAAATGTGGGGTGAGTACAATAAACATTTCGTTAAAATTTATATTCATAATATATATGATATTTGCACATATGCTAAATTTACGGTTAATTTTAATATTCTTAATATAATATAGGAATCATTGGGTGCTGGTCGCCATAAATATGAGCACATTAAGTGTATATTTTATGGATCCAGCTGCGAATGGGTTGGCTTCAAATCGGCCTGATCTCACTTCGTACATGGAAGCGTAAGTTCATTTTTAATATTATAATATAATGATTTGTTTTACTTATTAAAATTATGCATATTTAATCTAACTTTATTTTTTAATTCTAATAATAATAGTGTGATGATGATGTATCGGAGTCGCCTTCCTAATCAAGGCTCAAGAGCTAACTTCAATAGAGTGAACTGGAATAATGTTAAGGTAAATTTAATTTATTAAGTTATCAAATTAATATAAAATAATTATAATTGTAATATGTGATTATAATTGCTAATCAACAGGTACCGAGGCAACGAGATAGCGATCACTGTGGACATTTTGTGTGTTGTTATATTGAAGATATAATATGCGCTTCTCAAACGTCGATTCCTATCAACGTAAGTCAATTTATCGATTTATTTAAATTATTATTAATTGAATAAAAATCCATACTATATATATCTAACTATATTGATTAATTGATCTTTGTTTGCAGTTTGTCTATGATCGTCCGGTCAAGTCTTACTCCAAACAAAGAATGAACAAATGGAAATTGGATTGGACAGGGTACCTTTACAATAGATTCTTGTATAATTATAGATAGAGTGGGATTTTGGTAGCATATTACTTATATATATATTTGTATTGATATACTTAATTCATGCATGTTTTAATTTGTTGTATTGGACGGATATTTATTTCATGATATGTGTATGCGTTTATTAATTTATTTGATGTTTTGGTATTAATTGGACGTACGTATATATATTATCGTGTGGTATAAAATTTGGTTTTTAGTTTTGGTTTTGGTTTTATATAAACAGGATTTTAAAAATATAAATTAAAATTAAAAAATATATATATTGGACAACGGTTTTTAACTGCTGTCCAAGTACATTAATAAATATATAAAAAAAGGGTTAAGAGAGCGGTTACAAACCGCTCTCCAAGTGAAAATTCTTGGAGAGCGGTTACAAACCGCTCTCTAAGTACAACACTTGCAATGCAGTTAAAAATCGTTGTCCAAGTGCAATATCTTGGACAACGGTTTTTTATCAGCTGTCCAAGCTTTGACAGCTGTTACTTGGAGAGCTGTTATAACCGCTCTCCAAGGTCATTTTTAACAGCTCTCCAAGCCCAAATCTATATTAGTGTTATATCATTCCAGTAACACATGTTTGTCCTTATATTAACATAACACATATTTCAAAGTGAGTTTCGTTGTTCTGCTTTTACGCAAACTTTATTGAGAAATCTGTTTGATCAGACTCGACCCACACATGATCTACGAATTTTTCGTCCCGCTTCTCATTTTGATATATGTTATTATTATTTAATACTAGTCTATATGTTAATATTAAAGAATATACTTAAAACAATAAAAAATACTGGGAAAAAGAATTATAATGTATTATTATGGACATATATCTGTGAAACTATATGTGCAGTACTAATTTATTTTACTAATATAATAATTAACTTGTTACTTTTTAAAATTTTAAAACGTTTGACATTATTCATTTATTCTTAATTCCACCAACAAATGTCAAAACATCAAATGATTTTAAATGGTGGGAGTATATAACACTAGTATAGAACCCACATATTATACCGAATTTTAAATATGATACATAAATATTCATATATTAATTATAAAATTTATTATATTTAATGCTAACATTAATATATTCTGATTTAATAAATTTTATTTTTTTAATATGAAAATTGCTAAAATACGCAAGTCTTGATATTTTATAAATAGTCAATCCACTAAAATTATAAATTAATGAAATTATTTGGTCAATGATTAGCACGATAATTATATTTAATATTTATTCAGAGGGTAAATACATTAATTAATTTTTTAAAAATACTACTATATTAGAACATGTATCTAATCAAATGTAAAAACCGCCATATTATTGTGTCGACTATCCAACTAATTAATTGAAAATCTTGAATAGTTAATAAAATTAAAAAAAAAAATTAATTTATTTATGTGAATTAGTTATTCGTAATTAAAAAATTAATTTATTAATTTATGAATTTTAATATTTTGCTACTTCTACTCCTATGATATAATAAGTTTTTATAAATTTGCAACAACTTCGAAAATAGTATAAAGACTTTTCAATCACTTGTATATCGTATTTATACATTAATTTAAAAAATTGATACTATAAAATGCAATAACATTTAATTAAAATAATTTTAAAACATAAACCCTCTAAAAAGAGAGCATTAAATAAAGAAAATATAATAACAATGTCATATAATCGTGAAAATCGTATGAATTCATAAAAATTCTATAAATTAGAGTAACCATAGTATTCTTTACTGATATTATGATTTTTATAAATTAATACCATAATGCACTCAAAAAAAATTAATACCATAATATTTGTATACATAACAATATTATCATAATATTTGCATATATAAAAATATTGTGGCATAAATTCATAAATATAATAATAATATAATATAAGTTGATTAGGTCCATTCGAAAGTTGACAAAGGAGCTTAAAGCCCGACTTTTTTGCTTTAAAAATTCCAAATGTTGCACTGAGAAATTGGGTACCACTCCTATCCATTTTAAAATTTAATAAAATCATTTACTTATAAAAAATAATTATAAACATAATGATATTATTTTTATATAATAAGTTTCATCCGAAATTGATTCATATTTTAATTTCATTTTTCTTAAATAAACGCGTTGTGATATTGAAAATATATGTTCTTATACTCGATTAACATGAATGGATAGTCAATATTATTAAAATGAGATATTGTTTAAATATTAAAAAGTTGCCTCAATCATTATTGTCTTTTATAGATATTGATTGATGTGTAATTTTAAATATTATTAAAAATTAAGCATTTGTTAACATTATATGTTGCTAATAAATAATAATTGCAGCACAAACTCTCCTATAAAATTTATTTATACAGTAAAAATTTCATACAGTTATATTGTTGGGACCGAGAAAAAGTATTATTATAAGAAGTTTATTCTTAAATAGAGTTTTACATAAAAAAAAATAATACATACTATACTATATGTATGTAAATTTATTAATTAACAAATTCAGAAATAATTCGGAGGATTATAGTATGGAAATATAAAAAGTTTCTCAAGAAGCTTTAAGTATGCTTGATAAGTTGAAATCATTTTGCATTTTGGCTTCAACAAGAAGGTGTCTATGGGGACGAGTTAATACGTACATGCAAGTTGAAGAATATAGTGACAAGTCATAAAATTAAAATGTCGTCACAATTAACCATAAATTAATATTTTAGGCGATCTTAATTATAATGATATATAAATTTTTATATATAATGTAGTTTATTCTTATATTGAGGCATAAATTTTTTAAGACGGGACCGAAAAAATAAATATGTCTTATTACGATGTGTAGTTTATTCCTAAATATAATTGGTCCCGAATTGTGACCATGATTTTTTATTACTATATAGAGTTTATTTATATATAGAGTATTCATATAGGAGATTTTACTGTAGTATGAAATTCATATCATTACACTTATAAACTGATATCACTACTTTTATAAATTAATATATATGACATTTAATGTTATAATCTCAGTTTATAAGTATGATGATATTAATTGATAGATGTCATAATATTAATTTATAAATATAATAATATAAATTTTATATTATAAATAAGTTTAACTTTATATATTTGGAGGGGCATACATCTTTTATTGGCTAACCTGGCCCACCTTCACTCAGACAAATCCAATTGGACCTCATATGTTTCCACGATCCAACTCGTGGAAGTAATCAAATTTACATTACAAGACTTAAGTCTCGTCCTTTTAAGTGGATCCGGGTCATTGACTTGATTTGACCACCCAAACGGGTTCAACTACAAGTTTTATATATATGCTACCCAACGGTTTTATACCCATCCCAAAGTTATTTACCTTTTTTTTAAATAATTCATCACAATATTTTAAAATGACATCTCATATTATTATTTTTATTCAAAAAGATTATCTATTTTAGTAATAACATATATAAAACTATAATACACTCAATTAAAAATTATTTTATCACCTTAAATACTACTTCATCCGTCCCAATAAAAAATTCATATTAAAAGTAAATGGGTAAATAACTTTAAAATGAAGGTATTATTTAATATTCGATAGCATAAAAAACCGTACAATAATGTATATCCTTCTTGTTCCCAATCTTCATTAATTAAGAAGTGCTTGGTTGAAAGCGGGATGGTTTTAAGCGGAGGCTAACATTACAAGAAAAATGTATATAAGTTTATGAAAAATTTCAAATACCTATGGAGTTTTTCAATAAAAAATAATTTGGTCTTTAAATAGTTAGAATTATCTATGACTTGTTTATAAATTTTTAAAATTTTAGTAGACATACAAATTACCTATGAACAAACTGTTTGCACATTTGTAATTTCCGTAGACAATTATATTTGTATTTTAAAAATGACTTACAAACAAATTTACAATGAATTACATTTTCGTAAACAAATTTACTTATGAGTAAAAATGCTTATATGAATATAAAATTTTGTAGGCAATCCTTACTATTTAAGGATGAAATTATTTTAGTTAGAAATTTGTTAGACATATTGAAATATTTCATAGAGTAGGGTGATTGTCTATCTTGAACATATTTTTTAATTTTATATTTTTTTTTTTTTAAGAATACACCATCATTTTATAGAAACTATACAATATATTGCAGCATGAAGATTTTCGCCCCTTTGAAATAAAATCACAAATTCATCCTTAATTGAAGGATTTAAAGGTAAGATATGAGAATTAGAGTTATAATGCGTATCGCAATAGTTTTGCTAAAAAATTAAAGAATCCACGGTACCTCGCAAATATGTAAGATACATATGAGTATGGTTCCACCTCATTTTAACTATCATTCTCATTTCATCCCAATTGAATCAACAAACATCCCCTTAATTATCTCGAGTAACACTCATATGAACCAGGTTCACACATGAACTCTATCACTGTTATGTGTAAAAAACAATCACTGTTATACACAAAAATTTACACTGTTTAAAAGTATAAAATATTTTTAAAACAGTGATTATTTTTGTTCATAACAGTGATAGTTTTTATACATAACAGTGAGAGTTTTTATATGTAACAGTGATACTTAAATAACCGAGTTCATAGCATGAACTAGGTCTATACAAGTTTTTATCATTATCATTTGATCTTGATTTGAACATCGAAAAGTCTCAATTAAAAATTATTCAGCAAGCATTGCTTAGCCGATCATACAGTTACTCTCCGTGATAACCTTTTCAAGCACTTCATATGCGATCCTAGGAGGCTCGAACTATATATTGTTGAATCCAACATAAATTATACAAATCAACAAATCATTGCGAGAAATTTATGTAAGACTGTTTAACGATGAGACGGTTCATAAACAAACATAAATTAATTAACGTTCAAATGTTAAATTGACACTCTCAAATTATGTTCCGTCCCACCATAAAAACATCTCATGCAAAACCTAATCAATCTTTAATCATGAGACACAATAAAATTGCATCAAGACACACTTTGTGCATAGTATGAGTTAAATAAAACAAGACTTGAGGTCTTGTGAAGTGTGGACCATATAGTACATCATATGACTCGATTTTTTCCTGTTTGCTAAAACCTTTCACACTAAGATCCGTACTAAAAGATATAGTGTGAAAATCAGAAAAATGATTGACAAAACGCCAAATTCACCAATCTGATTTCTAGTGTTGCCAATGAGAACACATAATTAGAATAAATTAAGGATGACAACAAATTAAATTGCGTAAAGGGACATCTAACGTAAGACCTCTTCTTCCAATATGAACACACATTTTCAATTAATTATTTTATTTTGGTCTAGTCTTTTTCTTTTTATTTTTCTGGTCAAGATTAGGAAAAATGGAAGACATGATAATTTTCAGGCGCTTAGAGTAAGACTTGCTATAGTTTTATTGGGTTTTTCCATTTGACTTCATAAGGTGTAGGAGACTAATGAATGACTAATTTATTTTTTAAAAAAAAATGGAACTGATTAGTAGCTTGAAACTCTAATTTTTGAAATTTCCAATTCAAAAGAATTCTGCAGTTAGCTTAGGGCACGTTTGAATTTAGAATTGTATCACTAGCATTGAATGAAATAAAAAATAAAATAAAAAATAAAAAAATTGGTCTCATAACTCATCTACTGTTCATTTTTCGTCTCAAAAAATTTAATTGTCCAATTTTGATCTCATAACTAATTGATTGTCTAATTTTGGTCCCATTTTTTTCGAAAAATCTTGAATAACGCTGTTTTGATGACTTGTAAGTCATGTGCCGGTATAATTTGGGGGTTCTCTATAGATGCCTTGAACGCTGACTAATTATTTTTTTTTTTTATATTTTTTAATCAATTAAACTATACATGTGTAAATAATTCAATAAATTTAATCAAAATTAAAATTTAAAATCTGTAAATGTAAGAACAAATAAATTTTACCGGAACGTGACTTGCATGAGACCGAAAATGATATTTTTTTTCAATTTTTCGGTGAAAATGAGATCAAAATTGGACAATTCATTTAGTTGTGGGACTAAAATTGAACTTAAATTTTTTGGGGACGACAAATAGACAGTGCATAAGTTATGGGACTAAAAAAAAAATTCTCATAAGATTATGAGAAAATGACTCTTAGTTACAAAAAATAGAGACAAGTGACTCTTAGTTACAAAAAAAATTAGTAGTGACTCTAAGGTACAAAATAAGACATAGAGGGTTGCGTGGATATGAGGTAATTTTGTATTTATTTGCTGTTAATTTGTGCTGACTATGAGATTTTTTTGCTGTTAATTTGCTGAAATCTGAACATTAATTGCTGAAATCAAATGAGGTTTTTTTGCTGTTAATTTGTTGCAGATGAATTGATTTTGGTGAAGAGTTTGGTCGAAGATGCCGGTGATTTTTTGTAATGTTTGTGTAATTTTTGTGATTTTTTTCTTTTTAATTCGTGTAATTTTTTGGATCTTTGATGTATTTAGCGTTTGATGTATCTAGGATTTTCTGTAGTATGCTGGTTTTTTTTTTTTTTTTGTAATTTTATGTTTTTTTTTTTCTGTAGTATGCTGCTTATTTTTGTTTTTGCAGTATTTTAGGATGTACAATTTTTGTAGATTGGTGTTGCATATTTTTAGTTATTTTTTTAATGCAGATTTGCATATTTTTAATTTGCAGATTTGTTGTTCTGCAGTAATTTTACAGATTTTGCAGTATTTTAGGATGCTAGTTTTTTTTTATAGGAAAGTAGAATTTTCGTAAAATTTGGGGATGTACAATTTTTTATAGGGAAGTACAATATTTTATAGGAAAAATATAATTTTAAAAGAAAATGTACATCAAAATCGGCCCATAAATGCATAAGTTTGAGAAGATTATTTTCTTAAAATTGCATACTATTTGGACTTCAAAATACAATTAAAAAATATGCACTCCAAAATTGACTCAAAAGTGCATAAATTAATTATTATGCACTCTAAAATTAGCCCATAAGTGAATAAATAAAAATTGGCTCAAAATACGATTTTAAAAAAAATGCACCACAAAATTAACTTTTAAAAAATGCATTTCACAATACAATTATTTGAAAAAAAAATGCACTCTAAAATTAACTTAAAATACAATTTTTTTTTTAAAAAATGCACTCCAAAATTGATCAAAATATATATTTTTTTAAAAAATGTACTCCAAAATTAGACTAAAGGTGTAAAAATTAAAAGAATTTATTTTTTTAAAGTTACATATTTTCTGAATTGCAAAATGAGTTAATAAAATGCACTTTGAAATAAATAATAAAATTATATTAATAAATAATTTAATTAATTTAATAAATTAAAATACTTGGACTTTTAAAATTTAAAGTATAAAAAAGTCAAAATGAGTCAGAAGTGCAGAAAAATGTCAGAAGTGCAGAAAACGAACAAATGGACAACTTAGATTTTTTAACCATAATTTTGTATCTTAGAGTCACAATAAAATTGAATTGTATCTTAGAGTCACTCCCCCTAAGATTATACGTAAATTTTGAATTAAGTCGAACATTTTTTTTTTCTTTTTAGCGCGAATTAAGTCGTATATTTTGATCAATGGGTTGAATTTCAAATGTTTATTTGAAAGATTGTCTTTGAGTTGTTTGAATTTAGTGGTTGAAATATTTTGTGCTTGAATTTCATAAATGCTCTTTTTTAAACCCATTTTTACACTAATTCATAAATTACTCAAATTACTACTGTAAAATTTTCTTTTTAAAGTTTAGGATAACTAAATTAAATTTTAATAATATATTTCGCACTCTAAGAGGGATATTACATTAAAAAAAAAATTAAAATGAAACATCTCTCTGTATCATTAAAATGAATTTAGTTAAATGGGATATTTTGATCAATCGAAGAATATTTAAATTATTCAATAAAAAAGCTAATCTATAATTTGTAACACATAAAGTAAAAGTAAACAAGAAAATTTACATTGGGGGTGCGGAGTGAATAATATATATACCCCTCCCATTCAAATGAGATGTTCTAATTTTTACATTATTTACGTAATAGCTATCGTTCTGATATTTTTTTTCATTATTTTATATATATTTTTAATAATTAATTTTCATGATTATTCAAATTTTCAATTTTTATATAAATATTTGGTGTGATTTTTTTTTTTTTTTTTAAGAATATTTTATTATTATCATACTCCTCCATTATTTTATCAGTTCAATTATTAATACAAAATTCGTTTGCAAAAACGGATGTAAAAATTAACTGCGAAAATTGATTTGAGACGGAGGTACTACTGAAATGCTCAAACAAAAGCTTGATTCATATTTTTTTTTTTTAGTTTTAAATATCTAAAATTATTTAATTTGGGAGAGATGCACCGATTCTTTGAGTTCCCCCACGTATAGATCATTCCATTTCCAGTAGAAATAGGTTGGAGTGATTTTTAGGAAACCACATACCCAGTTTTTGGGGAATTGAACATAGGTTGGAGATGCTTTTGAATCTATTTGGCTACTGTCTTTTTTGGAATTTAGGGTGAAGTTTGGATTTGAAATTTTTTATAATTAATAAAAATATATTTTATTTTAAAATTTAATAGGCGGAATTTTATTTTATGTCATATCAATATTAACAGTGATCAATATTGTATAATTAAATTATACTTTTTTGGCACTATTAGAATAGATTTTTTTTCTACACGTTTCAAACTGTAGGCTCTTTTTTTATAGTTAAAAGTCATTAGCTATTCTCCCCTTGATCAAAATGACCAAATTTACGACAAAATGAAATGATGTTGTCATGTGTCCGATTGTTGAAGGAATTATTGTAATTGATTATCTTAGGGAATTACTTTTAAAAAAATGAACAAATCTAACATATTTATTTTTAACAAAATTTCAATAAATATTTTATTTTTGTGTCATCTCGTAAGGATAAAATAAGAAGATTTTAGGAAAAAAATTACTACTATTATGTTTGATTGACGTGCTGTATCTAAAATTGTGAAATAGATATTGAGATTTAGGGATTGGATCCGCTCCCGTTTCCTTTACTCAATCTATTACATTTGGGCTGTTCATTATATTTTGTGGATCAAAACATGTCACATCTTCACTTTTCCTATCAAACAAACCCAACAATATATATAAACATATATACATTGAGTCATTCTCCCATGCACCTCATGCACCAATTCAAATTGATGTAATTTGATTCAATTTTAATCTAAATGAACTATGCACTCTAAACTCTAACACATAAACAATGAATCTTAAATCATATATAAACCATTTAGGTCGGGTGAACCATGAACCACTTGGGTCGAGTGAACCATGAACCACTCGGGCTAAGTTTGGCGAGAAAAAAAAAACTAAAAAAATTTAAAAAAAAAATTCATAAAATTAAATTGAACCAAATTGATTTGGTGCAAATAGTGCACATGAGAATTTGCCATATATATTTTTCCAATTTCAAAATAGAATGATTTTTTGCTTCTCGAATATAATTTATCTCGTCAGATTTCTGCCGGAATCAAACTTTATACACAGTTACTTAATACTCCCCCAATAGACTTTGACACATATTTTTACGAGCGAGTTTTATAATAATAATTAAAATGATAAAGTGATTTTTAATGAGGGATACAATAGAAACCCTCCTTAAAAGTCACTTTATCATTTCAATTATTAATACAAAACTCGTTCGCAAAAGCGCGTGTAAAAGTCAATTGTGGTAAATCTTCTGGGACGGAGGGAGTATATAAGAAGAGATGTTTGTGTGCACCAATTGCACAAAGTGCAATGGTTCAACTGAATTCAATTTAAATTTAGATGAACTATGAACCCTAAACTAGAAACTTAAATCTTAAACTATGAACCATTTGAGTCGGGTGAACCATGAACAGCTTGGGTCGAGTTTCGGTTTGGGCTGTGTCCGGGCCTGGTAAAAAAAAAAACTAAAATCCAATAAAATTAATGCAAATGGTGCATACAAGTATTTACTTACGTAAGAAATGATTTGGTCCCTCAAATTTACAATAGATAACAAACAGGGGTGAATTCAGGTTTTTATACAAGGGGCCGAAGTTTTCCAAAAAGCAAGAGGATAAAAAAAATTAAAATTCCAACGGGCAAAATGACAAAAATTTACAAATTATAGGCATAATTACAAATATATATATATATATATATGAAAATTTAAATCCCAAATAAAGTGGGTGTTTGCAAATCCGAGTAGAAAGGAGGACCGCCGTACTTATTTTTTTTAAAATTATCTCCTCCCAATTTTACCTTTTAAGAAATGCTATTAAATTGTGACTCCCAATTTTTCCTTTTAAGGAAGAGTTGGTCTCCTATTAATTAGGTTTATGCTATGAACTTTGATTATTTGACTTATTTTACTCATTTTTAACAAATTTTTTTAAATCACTAAACTTGACCCGTATTATACCCTGGGTAGAGTTAAATGTCACGAATTAAAAACAAAGTTCATAGCATGAACTATGTCTACACAATTCTTTAAGAAATGCTTTTAAATTGTGACTTGGCTTTGTAAACACTCCCTAAAAGAAACTCAATTTATCATGGAGAGACAATTTCTTTTCAGATTTTCAACATAAAACTCAATATACAAAATTATCCCCAAATAATAAACTTAATTGAAAACCTGTCAAAAAAAAAACCTAATTGAAAAACATAAGAAAAATGTATTCATTCCGTAACTATAGTGTCTCGAAAGGTTGCACACATTTTGCATTTCACTCTTTCTCAAAAACTTAAATTAATTTCCCCCCTCCTTTTTCCCATCTGTTTATTTTCAAGATTTGCATTTTTTATGCTCAAAACCTAATCTTGGCACATAGAGTGAGCGGAACAAAGTCATTGGACTAAAACAAAATGGGGGCTTTATGTGGTGTGAAGTCTTGAACATAAGAATAATTAAGAGGGAGATATAGAAGGATGAGATTCATGATGAATGGTTCAAATGAAAAAACATGTATAAGCAAAATCAGAATGTGGCAGATTGTGATCCATAGAGTATAATGAATGGTTCAAATGTGATGAAATTAAGGAAATTGAGGAAAAGACAACTGGAGATGATCCATCCCGGAAAGGGGCTTACAGGTTTATAGGACTTTTTCTCTTCATAATCAACTAGTGTAGTGCATTATTTTCCCTTGTACATATACCCTGCATTTTTTTTTTTGAAAGCTATATACTCTAGGCTTTTAATTGCATTGAAAATTATTATCCACAGCTCCAATATCGCCTAACGAAGTCAAAATAGATAGTGTGATGTGAATTAGGAATCAAAGTGGCCCAAAATTGGTAAGAATTGAAGTGCTGGAATGCAGGGGCAAAACTAGAATTTATGGGGGCCCAATTCCTTTAATTATAATTTCTCTGTTTAGTTATGTACCTTATCAAATGTAATTATAGATTTACACTAGTTCATGATGATATTTTAGCTTCATAATTCTGTATTGAGCCCTATAAGAATGGCATACAAAAACTGATCTCTACTGAAAAAAATCTTCTAAAATTATACGACAACGCAATATTATTGAGAAACAGCCAAATTGAAAGAAGGACAATTGCTAAGAAATATAATCATAATTAATATATACATACATCTCACCACGCCAAAGTTCATCAAAAGGCAACATAACACAATCTTGCAGCTTTCTGGGTCTATAATTTACAGTTGCTAAATAGATAACCAAAATGGAAGAGGAGAAATTAAATTTATCGAACCTTACTTTCAATCTCACGGAGCGTTCTTCAGGGGCCTATGTGTTGTGTCATCTGCTCAGAAACAGAGGCTAATCCTTGCATCAGTCTAACTATTTCGACGGTGTCATCAAGATAGTACTTAGCCTTGCTGGGTTTACGCCCAACTGTGCACGCAAACACTTCAGCGTTAGGAGCAATGGACGGGCCCGTGATGGAGCTGCTGATAACTTCAAACATATCTTCATCAGAACGGTCGTCTCCAATGCACAAAATGAAATCGGGCAACATTCCCCTATCTTGCATCAATGTCAGTAGGCGTTTGGCCACCAGACCCTTGCTCACTCCCTGTATAATAGAATTCATTAAAAGAGTTACACTTGGTTCATAATTAATATTATTCAGTGAAAACAACTAACACTGACCAACTAATATTTTTTAGTAAAACAACTAATACCATTTAAAAATTCACTAGTGTTGCGTGTTGCATAGAAGTATTTGCCTTTGTTAAAAGAGCACGGTTTTTCTTTCCTTTTTTCTTTTTTATTTTCAATGGGTACAACATGTAGCTTTCTATTCAACAACAAATTCAGTAATTTTGTCTCCTGATTCGATTGCAGAGTTCACTAACTTTTAACATAAGCGACAAAATGTGAACAAATACCTCTAGATATTTGCAAACAAGGCCAAAGAACTTGATTGTGGTTATACATATACGTAGAAGAGAACCAGCTCAATTACTTCGTACATACATATATATGCACTCTCATAAATACATGATCCCATAATTCTTACACAGCCAACCGAACGTACTACATTCAGTAGCACATTTACTCTCACATATCGCGCATTAATCCAGCAACTTAGGCAAATAAAAGATAGTTTCAATGAGGGCTCAAAACAACTGCTTTTAAGAAAAATAGTTGCATACCTGTGGCTTAACTTCTACACAATTTGAGTCGCTCTTTACTGTAACAGGTTCATTTGCTAACACACTTTCCAGGTGATCAAGAAGTTCTTTAGCTTGACATGATCCAAAATCAGGATCAGCGTCCTCGTAACACCAACCCATTGAAGTTTCCTTAAATTCAATCATCGACCCATCAGTAGTCTCCGTGTACAGCTGCATAACGGGCTCTGCTATTTGCTTCCAGCTGCATTCCACTTCTGGCACACTCGTTTCCCATTCCTCATCTCGCTTCATCCTAGTAAAAGCAACAATTTAATTGATGCCCATAAGTTTAAAATGTAACATAAGGCAAATACTTCAATGCACCCGTTGCACCCTATAACTAAGGTGCACTTTAAAATGGTACTAGTTGTTATACTAAAAGGTATCAGTTGGCCAGTATTAGTTGTTTTACTAAAAGGTGGTAGATAGTCAGTATTAATTTTTTTTTCACTGAACAATATTAGTATGCACCCAAGTGTTACTCGTAATTGAAAATAATACTAAAAAACGTAGTCAAAACATATTGTTACCTCATAAAATAACCGTGCTCAGCTGCAATTCCCAGCTTTTCACAAGACGAAAACCAGTCATCTAATTTCACTCGTGGCCTAGAACTGACGATGAAAACCACGTTGTTCATGTCTCTGCATAAACTATTCAGAATCTCAAGCGTTTCGAAACTTGGTTTCTTATCGATCGCATTTTGAGGCATTAATGTTCCATCATAGTCCAGAAGAATAGCCCTAGTCGTGGTCCGTCTATAAGCAGAAACGATATGCTCCATAGCCAATTTCCTGAAATTAGGATCGAGTGCAACGACCCTAAAGCTTAACCCAAATCCAATATCCCAACATCTTCTACGCACATGATCTTTACAAGTTCGTTCAAGATCCTGCAAAAAGCTTCGACCCCAATACGAAACATCATGGGAGCTCACATACTTATAATGTTTCTCATGCCTCAGTTGTTTCTCTGGCTCCGACATTACAAGAGCCAAATCCATCGCATCCACCACAGCATCTGTATTCCACGGGTTGACCCGTATTGCCCCACTTAGAGATGGAGAGCACCCGATAAACTCGGATACAACCAACATGCTTTTCTTCGGGGAATTCGCTTCAAATCCCAACACTTTATTCAACTTCTCATTCCCTTGTCGACTAATAACGTATTCATACGGTATCAGATTCATTCCATCCCTCACTGCAGTAACCAAACAACATTCAGCAACGATGTAATACGCGATTCTCTCATAAAATTTCATCGGTTTATCTATCAGGATGACTGGATCATAACCCGGTTCTCCAAACATCTCGTTTATTCTCTTCACCCCCCCATACGTCTCGTCCTGAACCTCCTTCACGTCTTTTCCCCTGCCTCGGGCAGGCAGAGCTATCTGGACCAGAACGACCTTCCCTTTCTTCTCGGGATGCTGCAAAAGGAGCTGTTCCATTGCTAATAACTTCAAACTGATACCCTTAAATATGTCCATGTCATCGACCCCGAGCAGCATCGTCTTCCCCTGCCCAGAGAATCGTGCAACAAGCTCTGCCACCTTGGCCTCCGTCTCGGGCAGGCTCAAAACAGACTGAAGCTGCCCCAAATGAATACCAACAGGCAGAATCTTGATACTAACAGTCCGGCCATAATACTCTAGCCCTATGTAACCCCTTTTCGACTCATACGATATCCCCAACATTCGACTACAACACGAAAGGAAATGCCTAGCGTAATCGAAAGTATGGAACCCAATCAAATCGGAATTCAACAACCCTCGTAAAAGCTCTTCCCTAATAGGCAAAGTCTTGTAAATTTCAGACGACGGAAAAGGACTATGAAGGAAAAACCCAAGCTTAACTCGATTAAATCTCTTTCTCAAGAAAGTAGGCAGCACCATAAGATGATAATCATGAATCCAAACATAATCATCTTCAGGATTAATCACTTCCATTATCCTATCTGCAAAAATCTTGTTAACAGATACATAAGCCTGCCATAAACTCCTATTAAACCTACCCCCAAGATCAGGCGACAAAGGCAACATATAATGAAACAACGGCCACAACTGCTGTTTACAAAACCCATGATAGTATTTGGAATACAGATCGGGGGGTAAAAAAGTGGGCACACATTTAAAAGTTTCCAATAAAATTTGCGAAACCTCATCCTGGTCATTAGGGTGAATTTCTTCCTTGAGGCAACCAACGTAGATGAACTCAATTTCATCTTCGCCTAAACAATCTTTCAATTGAAGGAGAAGCGAGTTTTCGTCCCAATTGAAAATCCAGCCTCTGCTATTATCGGGTTTTTTCTGCACTTTTATAGGTAATTCATTCGCGACAATGATTATCCTATCTCTTTGAACAGACGAAGACGATGGATCAGGGGTAACACTATCGGAGCTATCATCGTCTATATCGGACATTATTCCGGCGACTTTCATGATTCTAGGGATCAACCGCGTCATACGGCTGAACGACGGCGAAGGAGCTTCGCCGGAAGCTAGCTCCAACAGATTTGAATATGATCTAGACACCATTGAACTCTTTCTCCAGCTCTAATTTTGTTTCTCTACAACAACAGAGCAAGAAATAACTGTAAATTTTTTGCCTAATTTTAAAAAAAAAAAAGTGCGAGAAAATATCTTGGAGATTTGAATATGAGCTAGACACCATTGAACTCTCTCTCTCTCTCTCTAGCCCTAATTTTGATTCTCTACAACAGAGCAAGAAACAACTATAAATTTTTTGCCTGATTTCAAAACAAGTGCGAGAAAATATCTTGGAGATTTGAATATGATCTAAACACCATTGAACTCTCTCTCCACCTCTAATTTTGTTCCTCTACAACAAAGCAAGAAATATCCGTAAATTTTTTACCTAATTTTAAAAAAATGTGCGACAGATTTGAATATGATCTAGAAACCATTTCTCCACAACTTTTTTACCTAATTTCAGAAAAAGTGCGAGAAAATATCTTCGAGATTTGAATATGATCTAGGCACCATTTCTCTACAACAACAGAGCAAGAAATAACTGTAAATTGTTGCCCTAATTTCAAAAAAAGTGGGAGAAAATATCTTGGAGATTTGACTTTGTGAGGACCGGAACAAGAAAGATGGAGAATAATTTGCAGATCAGAAAACAGATAAAAAGAAGAAAACAAGATACAAGTCACAAGGGAATTAATACCTCAGAAAACAGCAAGATGCCAAATGAAAATGTGCAACAGAAAAACAATTGGAAGAAAATGTTTTGAAGAAAGATGCAATTGACACACTTTAATTCAAGGGAGTGGAAAAACCCTAGTGAGGGAAAAAGATAACGGAAAGAAAAGATTGAAGATAACTCTTTTTGTTTTTTTAATATTTATTTATTCCAGTTGGCTAGCTAGCTGCATAGAAGCTTGTTGTTACACAGGTGTTTGGTTATGGATTATGGACAAAATATAGCGGGACGATTTCATACATGGGACGGTGTGCATTTTAGCACAAAACAACATTCAATTTTTTTAAAATATTAAAGCGTCGTACCTAAATTATGTTTTCACACTGTAAAAACTATTTCATACAAATATATCTCGATAGCTAGAAGTATTTTTTTCTTTTTCTGAAGCACAAGTACTTTTTATTAAGAGTTGATCTCTCATTAATCAGGTATATGCTATGAAATTGAATTATTTCACTCATTTTTAACACATTTTTCTAAACCACTAAACTTGACATGTATTATATTATGTGTAGGGTCAATTGTCATGAATTAAAAACAAGGTCCATAGCAAATAGATGATTTTTTTGCGAAAAATAATGACATGAGATGTAATTTTGAGATATTGTGTTGGACAATTTTTTAAACATCCCGGAGGTAGTATTATTTGGAATTGGATCCCCTGCAGTAACTGGGCACGGAACAGTTAACTACAGGGATGTTAGATCGAACATGCGCACACACATTCGTACTGGTGTGTGTGATTTAACGGCCCTACAGTTAACTATACCGTGCAGTTACTATGCGGCATCCAAATCCAGTATTATTTTATCTTTATAATTTTTTATCATAATATCGAGTGTAATTAAGTGCAAATTGCCGATGATCAGTTTTGAGTATGACTATGTTTAAAATAAAATAAAAAATTTGAGTATGACTAAATATTGCTTGTAGTGCGTTATGAATATACGATATCCAAACTTAAATAATGCATATCATGAAAATGACATATGTATTTATTTATGATTATCTATTTTATAAATTTGGGCTATGTTTAGGAGTAACACTCATGTGAACCAGGTTCACGCTATAAACTCTAATTCAATATGACTTATTTTGAAGGATGGGTTGATCCCAATTTTCGCATCAAATTTTCGGCCTCAATTTATCCATCACTTGTTATTTTATAAAACTCTCATTGTTATTCTATAAAACTCTCACTGTTATAATATAAAATTAAAACTTATTGTTATGCTATAAAATTAAAATTCTCACTGTTATGATATATAACTATCACTGTTATTCTATAAAACTCTCACTATTATTCTATAAAACTAAACTCTCACTGTTATGATATAAAACTATCACTGTTATTTTATAAAACTCTCACTGTTATTCTGTAAAACTCTCACTGCTATGTCAACGAAATAATAGAATGACGTTAGCGACGATAGCATCTCACTGATACTAATTCTCATTTAAGGAGATAATTTTGGAGGAGTTGAGTTCTGCAAAGTGGGCAAGTGAAATGCGATTTCAACAACGACTCAATGCATTGCACGTGGAAGCAGTGCCCGCACTCCGGTAGTCTCCGATACCGATCATCGCCGCCAATGTTGTCGAGGCACACGGCGCAGTACGGTGAACTCACATCGGAGTTGTCATCGAACACAGAGGCGGGTTGCGGACGATCCTGGCTGTAGAATTTGTTGAGGAGAGAAACAGAGTGGGTGAATTTGGCAAGAAATTGAAGTTGGTAATCCATGTGAAAGAATGAGTCAAATATACATATTTATATATATATTTATGACCCATTTGTAGGGTATGGATCTAGCTTGACCCGGGTTCATAGCATAAACCTGGACTATACAAGTTTTTGTTTATGTTTTGTATGCACTAGGTGCCCCGTATGCTTTTTATAGTGTACTAGCGTAATTCCGTGTATTACGCTGGATTCAAAATATTTTTATATTATTAAAGATTTAAAATATTTGATTAGTTCAATTACAATCTCCCATTAAAATTATATGTCATACTCATCTCAATCTTATATATTATTTGTAAAATACGTATCGTTTTGACATTTTTACCCCTCATTATCTCATATATACTCCTAATAATTATATTTTATGGTTATTAAATTTTTTAATTTTCCTACAAATATGTTGAGTGAATAATTTTTCTAGTCAATAATAATTGTTGTTAAAAATATTTAATTATCATAAATTAAGGTTAATTTTAGCATAAAAAGTGATCATGAAAATTATTTATCAAAGGTATATATAAGATAATCAGAAAATATCATAAGGACGTTTATTTATAAATATTCTAAAAGATTAAAAAGACATTTAAAAGAATTGAATAGAGTAATTTAGAACAAGAAATGAATGAAAATATGAACATACAATATTAGAAGTAAAAATTACGTCTATAATCAATAAGAGTAATTCACAATAAATAGATTAAGGATAAATCGAAAGTAAAGATCAAAATTAAATAATTAATGATTGAGATTAAAAAATTAAAAGCTAATAATAATATCATAAATAACTTCTCACAGAAATTTAGAGATTTGAAATAAAGTCACCATATGAATTGGGGGTGATTCACCTTTAGTAGATAAGATATTTAAAAAATGTACAACTCGTTGTACTGGAACATACAATTTATTATATTAAAATGTGCAACTTATTTTACGAACATAGATTGCACGTTTCAGTGTAACAAGTTGCATATTTGTAAAATACACTATGAAATGCACGACGTACTTCATGAACATGAGACCCACCCTATAAATTTATCTTACATAAAACAAATTTACCATGTAATTAGTTCATAAATTTATTTATTTTTTAAAGCGAACAGAATCAGATGCACCGAATGCACCTGTCGGGAAGGCCAACCACAAAGTTTAGTGGCTCGACCCAACAATGAGGACTATCATAACCACGAGAAGTCCTAGCAAGAACATGTGTCATAGAATTGGCATTTCTATTAACCCAACCTACTGTATACATACAATTATTCTTAAGTATTTCCTGACTAGCACTAATATAGTCACCAAAGATAGTGTCATGAGCAGCTGCTACAGTAATGGCATCCACTGCCCTTCTTGAATCCGATTCCACCATTACTCGATCATAGCCCAATCTTGTTGCCCAAGTGAGAGCTTTTAATATACCCCAGGCTTCGCCTTCATCAACAATCAAGAGACTCGTTCGAACGAGTGTCCTACACGCCACTAACATACCGTCCTCGTCATGAATCGCCATGCCCACACCCGTATCCAGCGTATCCTCAAAAAAACCTGCATCAACATTAATTTTTACGAAACCCCGACCCGGTGAGTGCCATCGTTCACAAACCCGTTTCGTGGTTTGCGACGTTCGCGGTAAACACACCACTTTCCATTCCTCAAGCATGAGCTTCGAGCTAAACCCTGTTTGTACCGGAGATGGAGCTTTATTTTTCCAAACAACCCTGTTCCTAGACCTCCATATACCCCAAATAAGCACCATAACCTTCGCCATCTTTTCGCTCTCAAGAACTCATCTTGCTTGAGTTTTGTTCTCACAGCCAGCCACCCTTTACACAACCTCCAGTAGAATACTTTTGCTTTCGGCGGGACCTTGAATTTCCAGATGTGCTTCCAAACCGACTCATCAATAATCTTAAAAGCAAGATGATATGTGGTTTTAACAGTGTATTGCCCATTAGATGAAAATGTCATACTTGCTTGTTCGGCACTCCCGACAGCCCCGTGGCCATCTTTAATATTCTAACGCTATCCTCTTCCTCGAACACCTCCTGGATCAAAGGCGTATCCCAAAATCTCGTCCCCGGGAGGAACAAATCCCTCACCATCATATCTTTGAAATTTGGTACCACTTCTCTTCTAATAAAGAAATCCTTATCGAAATTCAACCAAGGGTCACCCCAAATGCGCACAGAATCTCCTTCGCCCAATTTTCATCTGGTGCCTCTCTTAACCAAATCACGAGCCATATGAATCCCCCTCCATGTATAGCTCTGCCTATTCCCCAACTCAGCATTAAAGAAATCCGACCGTGGGAAATATTTTGCTTTCATGATTCTGCCAAACAAAGACCTCGGATTAGTTTGCAGCCTCCATGTTATCTTTCCCAGCAACGCTATGTTAAAGATGGAGATTACGGAATCTCATACCCCCGTCATTCTTGTGCTTACATAACGACTCCCAAGACTCCCACTTCACCCCTTCTTAGGGTCATTTCCATTGCCCCACCAAAAGGAATTCATCATGCGATGTAGATCATCCAATAAGGTGGTAGGAAGTAAAAACGTACTCATACAATATGCCAGAATAGATTGCGCCGCTGATTTTAGCAAAATTTATTTCCCTGCTTTTGATTACTTTTTCCCTCTCCACTGGTTGAGTCTATTCCACAATCTTCCCCTTATGTAACGGAAGGTATCCACTTTCTTCCTACCGATTAGAGAAGGTAACCCCAAGTATTTCCCCGTGTTGAGTGGATTAAACACACCCAGAATCGCCTCCAATTCCTCTTTAATTCGACATCCACGGTTGGCTAAAAAATACTCCCGACTTCGAGTAGTTCACTACTTGACCCGAAGCTATTTCGTATAGGTTCAAACAATTCTTTAGATTAGTGCACTCTTCTCTGTTCGCCCGACAAAAGAGAAGACAGTCATCAGCGAAAAGAAGGTGGGACACTGACGGGGCCCTCCTCGAGACCCTGCTGCCATGTAACAAACCTCTTCTGTTTTCTCTATTCAACAAATTACAGAGTCCTTCAGCACATAGTATAAAAAGGTAAGGCAAGAGAGGGTCTCCCTACCGCAGACCCCTACCCGGCGTAACAGGTCCAATCGTCTAATCATTGACAATGAAGGAATAGGAAACCGTACTGATGCAGATGTTGGGGAATTAATTGCCCGTATCTATTCGGGATGAATATTTAAATACAAATTTAATTCTAACAATTATTACTAGCATGAATTAATCCTATATTAATTCAAATAATAATTCAACAACAAATCATGCATATAAACAGTTCACATAAATCCTACACATGCGGAATTGCTACGGGTTTACGTGAACTAACCTGTTTGGAATGGCAATGGACTTCGTTGGCACGAACACACCAAAAAGTCTTCCCAAGTATTTCCAAGTCCTTGCTCGTCAATCCGGTGGAAGGAAACTCGCGAACAATTAACAAAAGGAAAAATAAATTATTTGTTGCACCACCTTTGTGGATTTCTAATTTTCCAACACATGGAATTGCTCTTGGGGATGAAAGAATCATCCCCTTTTTATAGATGAGGGGTTGGTCGAAAATTTTGGGGAAAAATAGTGTGGGAAAATCTTTTTCTTGATCTCCAAGAAATCTTGAATATATCTCATATATTCTTTTCTCCATAATTAAAATATTCCACAAAAATCCCAACTCCTCTTGTTATGGGATATTTTGAAATTTTAAGGGAAAAGAAACCAAGATTTGGATCTTCTTGAATTTATGAGATATACTTGTATTGCAAGAATACATATCTTCCATAATATATTTTCAAGAAAATCAAGAAAATCTTTCTTTCTCTTATTTATTCAAAATTTTCGAAAATCTCACAATAAATAACCAAGTGGGAGATTTCTTGAATTTAATGAGATAATCTTGTATTCCAAGAATACTTATCTTCATTCCATAACAAAATTCAAAGAAAATTTTTCTCCTCCTCTTATTTATTATTTTCGAATAAATAGGAAAAATAGGCAACAAAATTTATTTTATTTTTAAATACTTTTTTCAGTTATTGGACTTTATGTTTGGGCTACTTGAGGGGCCTTTAGGAGAATTAAGATTGAACCTTCCAATGGATCTTGAATTATCAATATTGAGCCACAATATTATTCAAGCCCATAAATATTAAGTAATCCCACTACATAATTAATATTGCACTATCCATCTTAATCCATATTGATGTTAATATGACCCCCAGTTATTATTTCCCGTGTATAAGATTATCTAGCCCATTAATTATTTCAAGCCACTGAAATAGCTTTTCATTAATTAATATTTTTTTGTCCTTGGTCAAGGAACGATTCAACATTATTATCCATACCGGAAACTAGTTCCACTTGCAAGATTTGGTATGATAAATCTTATGAACCTCCCAAGGGGGCAAATCGAACAAGCGTACTTGCACACGATTCTTCGTATTAAATTCTAGCAATCGCATGTGACCAATAATATTGCCCAAGATATAAAGTATTGAATCTCGTTGATTCTTTACCCGTAATAAGTCAAAGCAATAATTACTAACCACACGCGATCCTATTTAAGGGACGAAGATTAAGAAATAACGAACCACTGAGGTCTAATTCTTCCTAGTTCAGTGCTGAAGAATTCATCCTCCTGTAGGTCCTATTCAGTGCATCAGTCATGCACTAATGTAATCTCTTGGTCAAGACAGGCCAATCTGAGTCTTACACTTCAACCTTTCACGATGGATTGTTCATTTCCATCTAGGTTGTGAACATCGTACTTTTAGTTACAAGGGACTGTTAATTTAATCTTCTGTGATCTGGTATTACTAAATTAACTACAATGTAACACGTACTATTTATTGAACAGTTATGCAGTAAATATATGCAGCATTCAATGATATATAAAGAATCAGTGATAAATAATTTATTTCAGTAAATAAGACAGAAATTCAGTTTGGTTATACAAAGTAAAAGCATACATTTCAGTATAACCCCAACAATCTCCCACTTATACTCAAAGTCTGCTTTTAAGTATACTACAACATGTCTCGTGTAGTTCCTAATGCGTGACATCTAATGTCACCTACACGAACCTAATAATATCTCCCACTTATACTCAAAGCAGATTGGCAACGGTCTTGACACCCATTCCTTCCACATGTCTCTTGAATGTATTCTGAGGCAGACCATTTGTGAATGGATCTGCAAGGTTGTCTTCTGACGCGATCTTTGCCACATCTATATCTCCTCTCTTAACGATTTCTCGTGATAAGATGGTATTTCCTTTCAATGTGTTTTTTGGCCTTGTGGGCTCTTGGTTCCCTTGAATTTGCAAATCGCTCCCGGCATTATCACAATAAAATGATGTTGTCTTTGGGCAAATTCGAACTACATCCAAGTCCACTAGGAAGTTCTTGAACCAAACCGCTTTTTTTGGCCGCTTCGCAGATTCGGCCCATGGTAGAATCCATGATGCATTTTTTTTCTTAACGCTTCTCCATGTCATGGCTCCTCCCCATGCAAAACACACACTAACGGAGGTAGATTTTTTCGAATCTAAGTCCGATTGGAAATCCGAGTCCGTTTTTAACCGATGGGGATTAGACTATTCGATCGATAAACCAACATTCTATCTCGAGTTCTTTTCAGATACTTCAGAATGTTTTTAACTGCCGTCCAATGCTCTTTCCCCGGGTTACTTTTATATTTTGCCACCATGCCAACAGCAAAGCAGATATCCGGTCTCGTGCAAAACATTGCATACATAAGGCTTCCGACAGCCGAAGCATAAAGAATGTCTTTCATGTCATATATCTCCTTTTGTGTCTTAGGGCACATTTTCTTGGATAGATGGATTCCATGTCTGAAAGGTACGAAGCCTTTCTTGGAATCCTGCATGCTGAATTGCTTCAAGACAGTGTCTATATATGAAGCTTGCGATAAGCCTATCATCATTTTCTTGCGATCTCGAGTGATCTTGATCCCAAGGATGTGTCCGGCTTCCCCTAAGTCCTTCATATCAAACTTTTTTGAAAGCCATGCCCTTACGTCTGACAACACCTTTACATCGATCCCGATGATCAGAATGTCGTCTACGTATAGTACTAAGAATATCAATGCAGTTCCGACATGCTTTTTGTACACACAACTTTCGTACTCATTTTGATCAAACCCATAAGACTTTATTATTTGATCAAAACACTGGCTCCAAGTTCTGGATGCTTGTTTGAGTCCGTAGATGGACTTCTTGAGCTTACAAACTAGGTGTACTTGGTCTTTTTCAATTAAGCCTTGGGGTTGTTGTATATAGATTTCCTCTTCAAGACTTCCGTTAAGGAAAGCCGTCTTGACATCCATTTTCCAGATTTCAAAATCGAGATGCGCAGCAATCGACAAGAGAATTCGGATGGACTTGAGCATTGCTACAGGCGAAAAAGTTTCCTCATAGTCGATCCCTTCTTTCTGAGTATAACCTTTCGCCACAAGCCTTGCCTTGAAGGTTTCCACCTTCCCGTCCGGTCCTCTTGTTATCTTGTATACCCACATGCAACCAATGTGTTTGACCCCATTAAGTGGCTCGACTAGCTCCCACACTCTGTTATGATCCATAGAACCCATTTCGACTTTCATTGCTGTTTGCCAAGAAACTGCATCCTTGTCTTGGATTGCCTCGTCATATGTCCATGGGTCTGATTCATCTTGATCGGGGACCAAGTCCGAGGAATCTCCTATCCCCATGAATCTCTCGGGCTGTCTTACAACCCTCTCACTACGACGAGGTTCTGGTTGTATAAGTGTGTCATTTGGTATGTCATCTTGTACAGTTGGCACTGAGGTTAGCCCCCTTAGCTCATTTAAGGTAATCTCACTTCTGGGTTTTCTTTCGTTCATATAGTCTTCTTCCAAAAATCTAAAGTGGGTGCTTATTACCACCTTTTGATCTTCGGGACCATAGAACATACACCCTTTTGTTCCCTCGGGGTATCCTATAAACATCCTTAATTCTGATCGAGGATCTAATTTTCCAGCTTCCTTGTCCAACACGTAGGCCGGACACCCCCAAATTCTCATGTGTCTCAAACTGGGCTTGCGCCCGGTCCACAATTCTTTGGGAGTTTTGGGAATCGATTTGGATGGCACCAAGTTCAGAATATAAGCCACTGTTTCCAAGGCATGACCCCAGAACGACTTGGGTAGATCCGCATAACTCATCATTGATCTAACCATTTCTAAAAGAGTTCTGTTTCTTCGCTCTGCAACCCCGTTTTATTGAGGGGTTTCGGGTGCAGTTAGCTGGGATAGAATCCCTTCATCTTACAAGTAGTTCAAAAACTCATCACTGAGGTACTCTCCTCCACGATCGGATCGTAGAGACTTGATACGTTTTTCCCTATGATTCTCTGCTTGAGCCTTAAATTCTTTGAATTTCTCAAAGGTCTCAGATTTATGCTTCATAAGGAAAATATAGTCGTACCTTGAGTAATCATCAATAAAAGTGACGAAATACTCATAACCTCCTCTTGCTTTGATTGACATTGGACCGCAAAGGTCTGTGTGAACGATTTCTAACACTTCTTTGGCTCTATTCCCCTTGGCTCTGAATGCCCTCTTGGTCATTTTACCCTCCAAACATGATTCGCAGGTTGGGATTGGTTCAACTTGGAGAGACTCTAGTGAACCGTCTTCTACCAACCTTTGGATCCTCTTTGGATTTATATGTCCCAATCTTAGATGCCATAGAAGTGTCTCGTTCACGTCTGATGAACGTTTTCTTTTATCGGAAACAGTTGATGTGTTATAGGATGCATTTCGTGAGTGGTGTGCACAGTTAATTGTATAGAGATTATTCGACAACGTTCCATGACAAATAAATTTATCATAAAGAGAAATGGTAACAACTTTATCAAAAGTAACCGAATATCCATCAAGGTAAAGTTTAGAAACCAAAATTAAATTCTTTCTAAAACTAGGAACGTAAAGAACGTTTATTAAAATTAAAACTCTATCTTCAAAGGACAGGTGCACTTCTCCCACTGCTTCAGCTGCCACTCTCGTAGCATCGCCTAGTGTGATGAGGATCTCACTCCCACTAAGTTGTCGGGTTCGCTTGAACCCCTGTAAAGTGAAACAAACATGATCAGTGGACCCCGTATCCACCACCCATAAATGGGAGGCATACGCCGCTAAGCAAGTTTCAACAACTAGTGCGTGAGAATTACATTTCTTTCCATTCCTTTTGGGTTTGGAACAGGCTAGCCTCCAATGTCCTTTTTCACCGCAGTTGAAGCACTTCCCCTTAGCTGGCTTGCTCACTCCTCCACCTCCCTTCACCTTTTCTTTGCCCTTGGCAACACTTAAGTTCACTTGCTTGTGGCTTTTATCCTTTTTCTTGTCCTTACCACCCTTTGGCCTAGAAGAAGAAGTAGGTCCATTTGCCACCAAGGCTTGGCTCTTTTGCCCCAATATCGCCTCTGCCGAGACTAAAGCTTGCAACAGATCAGGCATCGAGAACTTCTGATTGTTCATCTGGTAGTTCAGCCTGAACTGTTCAAAACTTTTCGGCAGAGAGTGGAGCACGAAATCGATTTGGGTCTCGATGTCGTATTCAGCGCCAAGTACCTCAAGTTTGTTAAGGTGAGCCATCATCTGAAGAACGTGCTCCCTTATGGGCGTTCCCTCCACCATTTTCATAGAGAGCAAGTCCCTCATGGTGATCTGACGAGCCACACGGTTCTGATGTTGAAACATCGCTTTAAGACTAGTCATGATGTCTGCAACGGTCTCAACATTCTGGTGTTGGTGTTGCAACACATCTGACATTGAAGTCAAGATGGTACACTTTGCCATTTCGTTGGAACACTCCCAGTCAGCATACTCTTTCTTAACCGCTTTAGTTGACTCATCATTTGGCTTTTCTGGTTTAGGTGTAGTGAGAACCCAGTTATGGTTTTATGCAGTGAGGACAATAGTAAGTTTACGACTCCAATCAATGAAGTTTTCACCAGTAAGTAAATTGTCTTTAAGTATATTGAACAGTGGATTAAAAGGTTGCGACATGATGAACTGAAATAAATAACAATATGCATAAGCACAATTATATCACAAAGTTCGATCACATGCATCATATTAAAATCTCAAAAAAAATATGAACATGCATCAGCCAACATCTCAAAACAGTTTAAATAAGCCACGTGGGGTGGGTCATTATTTAAACACATTCAAGCAGGTTACAAACAAGAAAACAGTTACAAACCTTTAATATCCAGATTAATAGTTGGCTCCCACTTGACCAATATAAAATTGACAAGGACTTCGGGGAAGTATATGCATGTCAATTTTATACCTAAGTAATAACCATGATTAAATACAGAATTATTTTTTTGCTTTGAACGAGCCTCGTGAGGAGGGTCATCGTCGCCACTAATAATAATCCAAAATCATCAGTTTGAAATCTATTCATGTGAAAGCTATCTTTTGACCGTCCCGTAGGGGGAATTTCTCCAAAAGAATTCACAAATAAATAAATCTTGGAGGTCAAAATTAATTCAATTTTATTATCCGGAATAAAATTGTCAATTAATTGTTTAAGCATACTTAGTAATTTTCGAAAGTGGGATTTTTCAAAACATTTTCTCATGCATCGCAAATTTAAACACAATTTAAATAAGCATAAAATAATGCATAAACATCAAAATAAAATTAAACACATTGGGCACATATATCCAATTGTCACGGTTTAGTTTTTGTCATGTCTTGATCTCGAGAAATCATCTTCTTTGCCCTCATCGTTCGTCTCGAAAAGTTTGTCATGTCAAGCAACGTCGTCGACCCATTTCATGGGTTGGAGTGCTTGTTTAGCTCTCCCGTGTCGGTGGCGTCCGTCTTGTAGCATGCTTGGCGCTTCGGCGCAAGACGTTACTGCTTGAGTATGCCCTACCTTTAAAGATCCTTGGCGATTCTCGGCGGCGTCGCAGATTCCAAATAGCGCCCGCCCATGAAGGATCTCGCCGTGGTTACCACATCTCGTGACGCCCGGTCGGGGTGTCGGGCAAGGCCTTATCATGCACCCGTGTGCGGTCGGGCCCGTGATCATACCTTTCCGCCATCGGCCTCGCTTCACGCCCGTCTTGTGTTTTGCGCGTGCGTCTTGTTCGAATCCATCCATCTTTAATCCATCGTCTTCGTCTTAGCTCATGATCCGGTTGCAATTTATTTATGAAAAATAAATAAACCTATATCTAGACTAGTTTATTCCATTGAACGAATCAAACAAATCATAATCTACTCGTGGATTTTCTCACGAGGCAAAACGAATTCGAACGAATCGAATTAAAAAAAAACCACAATTTATTTGCATGCATAAATATAAACATTAATCAAATACCATGACAATTGGATACCTGCAAAAAAGATCTAGCAATTCTACTATCCAATTTCAAATTTAATGAAAATGAATTAAATTACAATTTAAAACTCAGAGCCCGAAACCGAGGCTCTGATACCGGTTGTGTTGGGGAATGAGTTGCACAGATCTATTCGGAGTGAATATTTAAATACAAATTTAATTCTTTAATTATTACTAGCATGAATTAATCCTATATTAATTCAAATAATAATTACAACAACATATCATGCATATAATAAGCCACGTAAAACCTACGCATGCGGAATCTACGGGTTTATGTGAACGTACCTCTCGGGATGGCAGTGAATTCGGTTAGACGGACTAACCAAAAGGACTTCCCAAGTATTCCCTTAGCCCTTGCTCAACTATCTGGTGGAAGGACACTTGTCGAACAATTAACAAAAGGAAGAAAATAAACTTTGTTGCACCACTTATGTGGATTTGCTAATTTTTCCAGCACATGGAATTGTACTTGGAAATGAAACAATCATCCCCTATTTATAGGTGAGAGGTGGTCGATTTTTTCAGTAGAAAACCAATGTGGGAAAAGACTTTTCTTGATCACCAAGAAACCTTGAATATATCTCCTATATTCTTTTTCCCATAATTAAAATATTCCACAAAAATCCCACCTCCTCAATATTATGGAATTTTCGAAAATAATGATGTGCAAGATTCCAAGATTTGGATCTTCTTGAATTTATGAGATATTCTTGTATTTCAATACATATATTCCATAATATCTTTTCAAGAAAATCAAGAAAATCTTTCTTGCCCATTATATTCAAAAATTTCGAAATATCCTCATGAATAACCAAGTTGGAGATTTCTTGAATTTAATGAGATAATCTTGTATTCCAAGAATACATATCTTCATTCCATAACAAAATTCAAAGAAAATCTTTCTCCCTCTTTTATCCATAAATTTCGAAAATATTAGGAAAAATAAGCAACAATATTTATTTTATTTTAATCACCTTTTTCAGTTATTGGGCTATATGTTGGGCTACTCAGGGGGCCTTTAGGAGAATTAAGATTGGACCTTGAATATCTAATATTGAGCCACAATATAATTCAAGCCCATAAATATTAATTAATCCCACTACATAATTAATATTGCACTATCCATCTTAACCCATATTACAGTCAATATAGCTCCCGGTCATTATTTCTCGTGTTTAAGATTATCTAGCCCATTAATTAATTCAAGCCACTGAAATAGCTTTCCATTAATTAACATCTTTTATCATTGGTCGAGGAACGGTTCAACATTATTATTCATACCGGAAACTAATTCCACTTGCAAGATTTGGTATGATAAAGCTTATGAACCTCCCAAGGGGGCAAATCAAACAAGCGTACTTGCACACGATTCTTCGTATTAAATCTTAGCAATCACATGTGACTAATAATATTGCCCAAGATAAAAATTATTGAATCTCTTTGATTCGCTACCCATGATAAGTCAAAGCAATAGTTACCAATCCCACGTGATCCTATTTAAGGAACGAAGATTAAGAAACAACGAACCATCGAGGTCTAATTCTTCCTTGTTGGTTCAAGAATTTATCCTCCTCAGAGGTCCTATTCAGTGCATCGGTCATGCACTAGTGTAATCTCTTGGTCAAGACAAACCAATCTGAGCCTTACACCTCAACCTTTCGCGATGGGTTGTTCATTTCCATCTAGGTCGTGAATGGCGTACTTTTAGTTACAAGGGACTGTTAATTTAATCTTCTGTGATCTGGTATCACTAAATTAACTACAATATAACACGTACGAATTATTGAACAGTTATGCAGTAAATATATGTAACATTCAATCATATTTAAAGCATCAGTGATAAACAATTTATTTCAGTAAATAAGTCTGAAAATTCAGTTTCGATTATACAAAGTAAAAAGCATACTTTTCAGTATAATCCCAACAATCTCCCACTTATACTCAAAATCTGCTTTTAAGTATACTACAACATGTCTCGCGTAGTCCGTGACATCTAATGTCACCTACACGAACTTAATAATTTCTCCCACTTATACTCAAAGCAGATTGACAACGGTCTTGACACCCATTCCTTCCACATGTCTCTCGAATGTATTCAGAGGCAGACTCTTTGTGAATGGATCTGCTAGGTTGTCCTCAGACGCTATCTTTGCCACATCTATATCTTCTCTCTTAACGATATCTCGTATAAGATGGTATTTCCTTTCTATGTGTTTGCTGGCTTTGTGGGCTCTTGGTTCCCTTGAATTTGCAACTGCTCCGGCATTGTCACAATAAACAGCGATTCTGCTGGGCAAATTCGGAACCACATCTAAGTACACTAGGAAGTGCTTGAGCCAAACCGCTTCTTTCGCTGCCTCGCTAGCAGCTACATATTCGGCTTCCATGGTAGAATCTGCGACGCATTTCGCTTGACGCTTCTCCATGTCACGGCTCCTTCCCCATGCAAAACACACTACTGGGAGGTAGATTTTTTGAGTCTACGTCGATTGGAAATCCGAGTCCGTGTAACCGGGATGGGGATCGATTGCCGATCGATAAACCAACATTCTATCCCGAGTTCTTTTTAGATACTTCGTGAATGTTTTTTAATCGCCATTCAATGCTTTTTCAGGGGTTACTTTGATATCTTGCCACCATGCCTACGACAAAGCAAATATCCGGTCTCGTACACAACATTGCATACATAAGGTTTCCAACAGCCG
The DNA here is from genome assembly GCA_037126765.1 of Stenogyne calaminthoides. Lineage (NCBI taxonomy): Eukaryota > Viridiplantae > Streptophyta > Magnoliopsida > Lamiales > Lamiaceae > Stenogyne > Stenogyne calaminthoides. The sequence goes on from JBBCBC010000018.1 coordinate 32,162,710, forward strand.
AAGCATAAAGAATGTCTTTCATGTCATCTATCTCCTCAAGCATCTTAGGGGACATTTTCTTGGATAGATGGATTCCATGCCCGAAAGGTACGAATCCTTTCTTGGAATCTTGCATGCTGAAGCGTTTCAAGACAGTGTCTATGTATGAAGCTTGCGATAAGCCTATCATCCTTTTCTTGCGATCTCGAGTGATCTTGATCCCAAGGATGTGTCCGGCTTCCCCTAAGTCCTTCATATCAAACTATTTTGAAAGCCATGCCCTTACGTCTGATAACACCTTCACATCGTTCCCGATGATCAGAATGTCGTCTACTTATAGTACTAAGAATACCAATGCAGTTCCGACACGCTTTTTATACACACAACTTTCAAACTCATTTTGATCAAACCCATAAGACTTTATAACATGATCAAAACATTGGTTCCAAGCTCTGGATGCCTGTTTGAGTCCGGTAAATGGACTTCTTGAGCTTACAAACTAGATGTTCTTGGCCTGTTTCAATGAAACCTTGGGGTTGTTGCATATAGATCTCTTCATCATGACTTCCGTTAAGGAAAACTGTCTTGACATCCATTTGCCAGATTTCAAAGTTAAAATGCGCAGCAATCGATAAGAGAATACGGATGGACTTAAGCATGGCTACGGGCGAAAAAGTTTCCTCATAGTCGATCCCTTCTTTCTGAGTATAACCTTTCGCCACTAGTCTTGCTTTAAAGGTTTCAACCTTCCCGTCCGGTCCTCTTTTCCTCTTATATACCCACTTGCATCCAATGAGTTTGACCCCATTAAGTGGTTCGACTAGCTCCCACACTCTATTATGAAACATAGAACTCATTTCGGCTTTCATTGTTGTTTGCCAAGAATCTGCATCCTTATCTTGGAGTGCCTCGTCATATGTCCATGGGTCTGATTCGTCTTGTCCGGGAATCAAGTCCGAGGACTCTCCTATTCCCATGAATCTCTCGGGTCTGTCTAACAACCCTCCCACTACGATGAGGCTCGCCAGAAAACGTATCGTTTGGTATATCATCTAGCATGAGTTGCATCGAGGTCCGCTCTCTAAGCTCATTTACTGGTAATCTCACTGGTTTTCTTTGGTTCATATAGTCTTCTTCCAAAAATCTAAATTGGGTCTTTGATGACCACCTTTTGATCTTCGGGACTATAGAACATACACCCTTTTTGTTCCCGGGGTATCCTACAAACAAATTTTTTAATTTTGATCGAGGATCTAATTTACCGGCTTCCTTGTCCAACACGTAGCGGGACACCCCCAAATTCTCATGTGTCTCATATACTAGGCTTGCGCCCGGTCCACAATTCTTTGGGAGTTTTTGGGAACCGATTTGGATGGCACCAAGTTGAGAATGTAAATCGTTGTTTCAAGGCATGACCCCGTAAGCGACTCGGGAAGATCCACAGAACTCATCATTGATCTAACCATTTCCAAAAGAATTATGTTTTTTCGCTCTGCAACCCCGTTTTGTTGTTGGGGGGTTTAGGTGCTGATGGAGTGGGATACAATCCCTTCATCGATAAGTAGTTCAAAAACTCATTTGAGGTATTCGCCTCCACGATCAGATCGTAGAGACTTGATACGTTTTTCCCTATGATTCTCTGTTTGAGCCTTAAATTCTTTGAATTTCTCAAAGGTCTCAGATTTATGCTTCATAAGGAAAATGTAACCGTACCTTGAGTAATCATCAATAAAATTATTCATAACCTCCTCTTGCTTTGGTTGACATTGGACCACATACATCATCGTGTGAGCGATCTCTAACACTTCTTTTTGGCCCTATTCCCTTGGCTCCAAATGCCCTCTTGGTCATTTTCCCCTCCAAACATGATTCGCAGGTTGGAAACGGTTCAACTTGGAGAAGCTCCAGAGAACCGTCTTTCACCAACCTTTGGATCCTCTTTGGATTTATATGACCTAATCTTAGATGCCAAAGAAGTGTCTCGTTCACGTCTGATGAACGTTTTCTTTTCTCGAAAAGCAGTTGATGTGTTATAGGATGCATTTCATGAGTGGTGTGCACAGTTAATTATATAGAGATTATTCGCCAACGTTCCATGACAGATAAATTTATCAAAAAGAGAAATGGTAACAACTTTATCAAAAGTAACCGAATATCCATCATGAAAAAGTTTAGAAACTGAAATCAAATTCTTTCTAAAAACTCGAACGCATGAACATCTCTTAAAATTAAAACTCGTCTTCAAAAAGACAGGTGCACTTCTCCCATCGCTTCACCGCCACTCTCAGAAGATCGCCCGGTGTGATGAGGATCTCACTTCCACTTAGTTGTCGGGTCCGTTTGAACCCCCGTAATGTGAAACAAACATGATCGATGGATCCAGATCCACCACCCATAAATGGGAGGCATACTGGCTAAACAAGTTTCAACAACTAGTGAGTGAGGATTACCTTTCTTTCCTTTCCTTTTGGGATTGGAACAGGCTGACCTCCAATGTCCTTTCTCCCCGCAATTAAAACATATTCCTTTTGGTCCTTTCTTGACACCCAACCAGCTAACCGTCTTTTTCTCACTTTTCTTAGTGATGAGTTTACTTTGGTTCTGACCACTTTCCTTTTCTTGAGACTTGCCTTCCACTGGCCTAGATCTCGAGAAAAGACTTTTGGTCACCAATGCTTCGTCTTTCTTTTCTAAATGCTTCTCTACTATCTCCAAGGCTTCTTGTAGATTATCCATAGTAAACATGTGATCACTCATCACAAAACCACAGTAAAATCCATCGAAGCTCCTTGGCATAGTAAACATGTGATCACTCATCACTCAATGTCTTGGATGTTCTCGGTAGCTGTAAAAATTGACCCGAAATAATCCATTACAACGCGGTTTAAGTCTGTCTGACTTGTGACCCATACCTCATTTTTCATTAAGAAGGCCCTGAATTTTATTCCTTTTTTTCCTGGTCGACGCGAATTGGTAAAAGAAGCGTGTGTTAAGATCGCCCCCGGTAAGCCAGTACACCTTTGCCCGTTGCTTCCAATGATTTTCCTCCCTCACCAAAAGGGTGGCAAGTTCTTTTCGTGCATCTATTAATCTCGCGTTTGACATAGGAGTATTCAAAGGTTGGATCCTTTCGATTTCCGCCTCAAGGTCCTGCCTATTTCGACGGGCAGCTCTATCAATATGCTTTCCCCACTCGTTTAGCACTAATACACCTTCTGTCCCATATCAATTTTCACAATTTTCTTTTTCGTTCGTCACACATTATTTTTTATTATGAAAAAATAAATAAAGTGAATGATATTATAGACTATTGTGGGTTCATTATGGATAAATTGATTTTATTTAATGAGTAAAATACAATGATAATTTAAATATGAATAAATGATGATTGAAGGGTGTAAATAAAGTGATGTGTACATAAATAAAATGAACACACTTTTGATGAATGTACAATTAAAAAAATATGCACAATTTTAATGAAGTGGACATTTTAATCAATACTCTTTCCGTTCCACATTAATTTTCACACTTTTTTTTAATTGTTCCACATTAGTTTTCACACCAAAAAAGAAAATTTTACTCATTATTTTTTACTCTCAAGTATACACTTATTTACATTATATGTCATTACTTTTCTTAACACAAATGACTTATAATCGCATAATTTAAGTTAATTCGACTTAAATAGCCTTTTTTTTTTTATCATTTTAGTAAATTAAAAAGTAACTTTTTCTTAATTCAATGTCCAAATTAGTGTGAAAATTAATTTGAAATGAAGAAAGTAACTAATACCATCTAAAATTACCCATAAAATATCGAACAATGGTACCGGACAGTAAAAAGACTTTGGGTTATGTTTTGAAGTAAGAAGAAAATAGAGGTTCCAAGTGGATAAGTGAAGAATAATTAAATTTTAGAAGATACTCCCTCCATCCCGTGATAACGTGCACGTTTACTGTTTTTATGTATTTTTGTGAGCGAATTTTTTATTAGTATTTGAAATGATAAAATAATTTTTAAAGATGCATATAATAGATGAGAGGTAGATCTATAACACTCCTCCTAAAAATCACTTTATCATTTATAATATTAATAAATAATCTGCTCACTAAAACTCGATAATAAAAGTTGGGTGCAAATTATTTGGGGACGGAGGTAGTATTATATTTGGTAATAAGTTTCTTGATTATATCTCTTAATTTTGAATGCTAAAAGAGAATCTTAGCAGTGCAAGAAGGGACCACTTTGCCAGCTATTTTGTGTAATTATTTTAAATTATGTGTGCAGTTACCCATAAGTGCCACAAGATAGGTAGACAAAACTCCCTATATCCAAACACACTTAATTAAGCTTTTAATTCAAATTACATCAATAACTGTGTTTGGTCAGAGCTTAAGGGTGAGGGACCATATTTACATGGGTTGTACACTATTTTATAATTTTCGAAATTTATGTTGTTTTTAAATCTTATCTATATATTAGTTGAATGAATGAATGGAGAAAAGAGAAAAAAGACAAAAAAAGGAGTAATAATTACACGTGCAGTTGATGCACAATTAATATTATTTATAAAAAAATTAATATTATTCTATAAAAATAATTAATATTATTTTAAAAAACATAACAGTACAAATTGAAATTGATGTATATATATAAAAATGAGGAACACTTGCATGAAACTGTATCATGGTGAGACGGGGCATAAATTGAGCATTGACGTTTTAACACATTGGGAATAGTGGATGTGATTTGTACTTGATTGTACTCCGTCTCATGCATGAGACCATCTCGTATGAATTTTTGTCTATAAAAGTTTGTCAATGAAAAATTAATATAAAGTAAATAGATTAAATTTCATCATTGAAATTATACACACAGTACTAAAGCTAAAAGTTGAACATTATAAAATGCTATAGAAACACTTATTGTAAATTATTATTAGACATAATATTTTTTAAAAAATAAATGACATTTTTTAAAAAAATAAATGGTTTTCAATTTTATATTGATTAATGTCTATTTTACATACTCTATTTCGGGGTATTTGCAACACGGTTCGAATCCCCTATTCTATTTTCCTATTCCATCAACTATTTCACATTCTAAATTAATGACAAGTGTACATTTCATAATATTTATAAATATGAGAATAACACTCTAACATAACAAGATAATTTATTTTAAAAATTATATTTATTTAAGCAAAACTAATTAATGTCTACTATATATATACACACATATACATACACGTACATATAATATAATATAAATTTGTTAATATAATATACACTTAATGTTTAAGATAATTTCTATTTAGGAGAATATATATACACTTAATGTTTAAGATAATGGCTATTTAGGAGTGTACATATATATATATTATAATTAAATTTGTTAACTATAAATTGGAATAAATATATATTATAATCTTAAATTATCATATATAATTATAATCAAATTGGAATAAATTGGAATAAAACATATTTTTTTTACGTAATTATAATCAAATTTTACGTTCTAACATTTGCATATCTATCTATAATCTCTATAATGCAAAACCTATAAAAGATGATGTGTCAAATGATAAAATGATGTGGCAGCTGATGTAACAAAGCCACATTTCTCTATTTCAAATCCCTTTAATCTCATTCATTTGTAGTGCTGCTTTAATCTCAGCCACTGATTTTTTTTACTATTTTCTATAAATTGTCGCATCTTTTATTCATTTTCATTCATTATTCTCTCTCTCTCTCTCATTTTTTATTTATTGTCATTATTTGTTTTGTGTTTCATATTGTGCAGAACATTCTCATATTTCTTGATTTGTGTAGATAATTCAAAAACCAATTATATTCCTTTTTTTAACGGATTGTTTATATTGTGCGCACATAAAGAAGATTACTTGCAAATGATTTGAAAAAGTATAGATTTCTAGATCATTATAATTGAAGCATATTCAGAAGGTATTCGTAGATTTATTAGATTTTATTTGTCGATTTTTTTATATAGCATTAATAACACGAATGTTATTATTTGTTCTTATTGTTTTTCAAAGTTCTAATAACCATATTTTGATTTTCAGATTTATATATTATTGTGGAGAAGATTGCTTTTGGAGAAGGAGGAGATTACACATGAAATTGAATACATGAAGATTATTCGAATTCTGCAATGAAGTCGATAACAACTTTGTAAAAAATTGATTAAATGAGTAGATCATTTTAAATTTGTATGTGCATTGTTCAAATGAATAGACCATTGTAAATATTATTATTTTCAATTTAAATATTATGAGATTATGAGAACAAAATTATATGTATATCAATCTAATACGAGTTAAGATTTAAATTACTGTACTTTTTTTAATGTAAGTGGTGATGATTCTTCAACCACTATATTTTAGAGTTAATTTTTTTGGTGTAATATTTTTCGAACGAAATCCATTACTTTGTTCAGATTATTTCAATGTCTGATAATTTTGCATAGTGAATACTAATACTATAATCGTGTAATTTTTATTTGTATATCAATATTTTTGCTTTAATTAAATATAATGTGTAATTAATTATAATTGATTAATAATATATTTAACAAAAATATAAAGTCAAAGTCCATTTAATTATAATAATTAATGATAACTAATTTATAATATATTTATCAAAAATATAAACTACTATATTATGAGATTATGTAAAATTGATTATTTTAATTTTAATTGCTTAATCTTTCATATAGTTTTAGTCATCTAAACTAATATATTTTAAAATTTTAAAAGGATATTATATTTCTAGGATTTATGAGAGAGATTGTATACCGTGTGTATATATATATATATATATATATATATATATATATATATAAAGTGGATTCGTATGCTGACAAAATAATTAAAAATGATTTATGCAGTTTTTATTTTAATATTTATTAAAAAAATTAGGATGTCTCCGTTAAAATATGTTGCAATTTTTGGTCAAAAGAAAAAATTTAAAGACAAATTGATGCCTTAATCGATCCTTGAAAAAATGTAGTATATTTTTTAGCATTAATTTAAGTAATACTAAATTAATAGTGTGGCCTATCAATATATTTGCAATAAATGGCTTTTTCTCTTTTATACACCTTAAAAAGTGATACGTATTAAAAATATTACAAATTATCATTGAATATGCTCATGAAATATGATAAAAATTGAAGCTAAATCTTGAATATAAATTAATATATTTGGAGGAATCACATCAATAATCACGTTTGAAGCTAAGTATCAATATAAATTTATTTATTTATTTTAGTATTCAAGTTTGACATAATACATAAATCAAGAAATAATTAATAATAAATCTATATAAAATGAAAAAATCAATAACATCCTATAATAATGTCAACGAGAGTGTCACGTACGGTTTCTTTGAGAAGGGTGTGATACCACCACCTATCAGGCCCGACGAGCGGTCCACGGAGCTGCATCCCTACTCACTTGGTCCATGCACATCGCTCTCTCCAGGAATCATTTTTTAATTTAAGTATAAAAATATAATTATATGAAATATTTTTAGAAATTTAATTAAATTTGGATGTTGGTTTTTTTCTCTTTTATTATGGATATTATTGATATTGTTGAGTAATTTTAAGTGTGAATTTATCAACACTAATTTTTTGGATATATATGTTTGACTCATTTTTATTAAATAAATAAACATCAGTGTTCAATGTATCAATTGATTAAAAAAATTTAGAAAATAATACGTTTAATCTAAAATTTGAAAATTCAGCTTAATTGACTTTTTTAGAGGTAAAAATTTGACAGAATGCATAAAATTAGTGTTTTCATAATCGAACTGGCGACCAAACCGATCTGGGCATCGGTTGCCGGTCCAACCGGTTGGACCGATTCAACCGTTAAATTGATTTATGCATATTTCTTTTATATTTTGTATGTTACATTAAAAATTAAATATTTATTCATAAAAAATAAAATTATACCAATTTATAACTTATAAGTCTTATATTAAAATAAATACAATAGAGTTTGGAGACTAGAGATGATGGCGTTGTGGATTAATTCCACACAATATGTGACGACGGTAAGAGATTAAATGAAGTTGATAACTTGTGATAGAATTTATGAGAGAAAAAAATGATGTTGAGATAAAAACAATAACATTGTACATAGAGATTTAGAAAAAAATAATAAAAAAATTTAAAAAATAATTTAATAAATAATAAAAATAATAAAATCGGATTAACCGTTATTAAGGAATAATTGGACCGGCGACATGAGCGGTTTACGGTTCGATCGGTTCAACCGGTTTTTGAAAACACTGCATAAAACAATGCATAATTAATAACAATCCATATAAAATGAAAGTCAATCACATTCTATAATCATGTCAATCATTTATAATTTAGGTATATAAATATAATATTAGGCATAAAAAGTAATAACTTAATTCTCTCAATTATAATTATAATTATAATTATATATATATATATATATATATTGTGTATGTGTCTTTATTAGTGTCTTCTCACTTATACATGTTTATATATTTTTATAGTGATATAACTAATTATTAATTATTTAAAACCATCTCATTTACGAAAATAAATGATGCGTAGTTTTCAAAAGACTTGATCAAATCACAATATATTATCTAAAAATGTGATTTAAGGACATTAATATTTTTAAAATTATGGATTAAAATTAAAATTACAATACGTTCAAAATTTAAAATTTAAATATGCCTTCAAGATAGCGAATATTATGGAATTGTTTTTTTTAGAATTATGTACCGATAATTATGGATCGAAATATTTCATGGCAGCCAATAATTTTTTTAAGAATCATAGGTGAATATTAAGTTTATTTTTTTCTATGTATAGGTTTAATTATATTTCATGTCTAATTAATGATAATTGATTATAAATTAATACTAAATATACAAAGTCAAACCATATTTAATTAGATGCAATATTTTTTTAATTTTCTCACACTAATTTATTTAAATATTTTAGATAATGTACGTGTATTAAAATATTCGTAAATGTAAATCATCTGATTATTAAATAAAATAATGATGTTTTTTTGTTAAGTATTTAAATGTACATATTAAGAGAAATAATTAAATTATTTAGTAGTAGGCACATGAACATTTCAAAAAATTCTACGTACTTTTTCTTTTAAATTTTTATTGGATTTATTGGTATATAAGTATTATAATTTATTTATCTTTAATTACAAATTTAAATTATTAAGAACTAAAATGAATATATATCTTATCATGATTAGTTCTTATAGTATTGGTTTTTTCATGGATAATATTATTTTTTTAATGGAAAAATATTGATTATTTAATGTTACAATTTTTAGTGTTACACGTACCGTCCTCCAACATGATTGTTAAGTTATCTCATTCATGATGAACTAATACTTCTTATTTCGCATAATTATATATTTTTGTAATTAAATATATAAATTGGTATAATTAATCTTGATGTAAGCTTAAAAAATTTATAGCAATGTACAATTAATAAATGTAAACGCGTCAAATTTAAAAAACTTAGATATTTATATTTAATTAAGAGATATAAACCGCGTACTTAAAATGGTTAATTTGATGTAGTAAAATATATATTCATTACATAACGAAATTTGTGGAAATTGATTAGTTGACCAAATCTCCAAAAGTGATTGCTAAGGTACAATTAATAAATTTACAAATTTTCTGCTATACATACAAATGAAGTTATAGTTACCATTTAAAAATCTCTTTCATTGCATAATTTAGGGTTTAACGTGAAATGTACACGTATGAATAACTGCATGAGAAAATACTTCTTTGAAAATATATTTAGACTCCCTCATTATTGGCGGTAAATATATATCTTGACAAGTAAGTTTTTACATATGGTGAACAGTGGGAAACTATTATTTTAAGGCCCGTAACTTAGGGTAAGTGGCAATTTAAGGACAATAAGCTTCAGCTCGGGAAAAGTAAGATATTAATTTATTTATTTTTATTTTTTTGGCAAAAGTAGGACATTAACCTTTTTTTTAAAAAAAAAAATTAGGACATATAAAAAAAATCAATTAGGACATTAGCTTCTATTTTATTGGCTCTCTAGAGTTAAAATACTCTATGTCAATATTGAAATAATATATGTTAGTATAAACGTACACATTTTCTCTTATGTGAAGAATTATATTTATTATATATTTGACTCAATTAAAAAAAAATTAAAACTCAATCAAATGCACAACATAAAATTAGATAGTTTGTTGGTCCCGGTGCAAACGAGTCTTACACGTGTATTGGGGGGGATACACGTGTTCAGTGTTTTTAAAACTTTTTTTCTTCATCGAGGTCACTTGGGTCGATAATCACGAAGATTAGGTTCGAGAAGACAGATCGCTCCGAGTCAAAGTCTCATCGAGGCAGTGATCTGAAGCTGCTTTCGGATACCTCGGATAATCTCAACTCGAGTCCGAGTGACAGAGATCGAGTTGGTTGGATCAGATAACTAACTTATGAATCCTCGTAAGAGAGTTCGGTTTGGTAACTATCTCGTTCTAATTTCTACTCGATCGTGCGGAATGGTTGGCCCTTAGTTTATACTCGTTTTAAGCTTTGCTGAAAACCTTCCCTTTATGAAATAGTGATTAGGCTGTGATTCACTTAGGCAACTTCAGTGGATTGATTCCAACTGAATATCGATTGAAAAGTATGCTTTCAAAAATCAAGTCAATGCAAGTTAAGCACAGATATAAGGAAAGCAATAAAAAACACAAAGAATTATAGTGGTTCGAGAGACTCAAGCTCCTACACCCCTCTCTCTCGATCCTTCGAGAGAAATTCACTATCAACTTCGAGCTTTTCGACTACCTCGTAGTTTACTTACTCAACTTTCGCCCCGAAGTTTTTCGACTACTCACGTAGTTTACTTACCCAACCGGGCCTTGAGTTTTCGATTTACCTCGTAGTTTACTTACTCAATCACACACAAGCTTTCGGACTACCCCTCAGCAGCTTACTAACTTCTCCTCTAGAGTTTTTTTCGACTACTCGCGTAGTTTACTAACTCTTTACAACTCTTCTCACCAACAAACACACTCCAACTACCTTCACAAGGGTTTGGGGTTTCTTGGTTGGTTTCCAACTAGGATGAGATATCCTTTACAATGAAGCACAATGCAAAGGGTTAGGATATCTCGACTAAGCTTTGGATATTTCTTATCAAGCTAGGCTTAGTATAGTGAGCTCTCTTCAATATAGAAGCACTTGGGAAATTCTAAGTTTTTCGAGTGCTTTAACTTTTGCAAGAATAAGCTTGAGCTCTTGAGTTGCATATAAATTTCCCGTAACCTTACAATGTAGAGGGTCACCAGTATTTATAGGCATACACCAAGGTCACTTTTGAAAACTATCCGTTGGAGAGATATCTTCGTGAGTTCCTCTTGTGGTGTGTGAAACGGCTATATTTAAGTTTGAAACTCCCTAACACGTTTTAGGCAATAGCCTTTTATGTAGCCGGTCTTCACTTTTTGCAGTCTGGAACTTTTGTACATCTGACATCTTTTTCAAATGACACATCATTTTTGTCGATGTCGATGTATGGTACAGTGTCGTCTTCCTCTTTTTGACTTTTGTCTCCAGTTAAAGTTAGACACCTTCAACGGCTCTTTTGGTTACAAACTCTGAGTTTGATATAACCTTAACAACACTTCTGACTTAGTTCCTTTTGTCTGCATTTGAATGTCTTGGCAAATATCTATTTTCTAAGAAATCGCTATCTTCTCAGTATTGCTTCCTTCAGATAGATATATTGATTGCTTTGAACATTGAGGTTTATCTTGAGCATTGAAGTACATTCTCGAGTCTTGATAATTACTATGCCTTCGATATTCTTGATCTTCGAGTTCTCGATCTTGATCTTGTGTCTTGAGTCTTTCGAGTCTTGAGGTCTTCTCGAGTCTTGAGGTCTTTCGAATCTTTGTAGTTTTATCTTGACCGATGTCTTGAGTCTTCATGTTGAGTCTTGATTACTTTCGATTATCATATCGAGTCTTGATATCTCGGTTTCATCCCGAAACTTGGATACTTGAAACATCTTGAGTTCTTGAGTCTTGAGAACCTATCACGAACTATATCTCACGACTATACATTTTGCGAGATAACATCCCGAATACTCTAAAACCTGAATCGACTCAACTATCAAGATCATTCGAACATGTCATACTCGGGGTTTTGGGATCTAATCAAAATCATATATCTTTATTAAATTCATCTCCCAACAATTTCCTTTTTTGATGATGCCAAAACCTATCTTGTTACAAACATATAACCTATACTCGGGTTTCAGGTTTATCCTATTACAAGATTGGTTTCTCTCAACAATTTCTTAAATCGGAGAATCTCCCAACAATTTTGAGTTTCTCAACGGTTTAATCATTCAACAATTTCTTGAAGAATGAATCTCTTTAAATAGTTCATTACCAAATACTTAAACAATTTCCCTATATTGGACAATTTCCTCCTTATATGAACATACAATCGGTTCGAGAGACATTCATTCAGGCATATCAAAATAAAAGACATGTAAATAAGATAATGAGATATTATCTTTTGAGCATAATGATAAATCTTCATTGATGATTGGTATCCTAAAATTCTGATTACAATGAATTTTATCAACAAAATCAAAAAAAGACAAAAATTTAAAGATTACGAATCTTTCGAGTCTTGATCTTGATTTTGGCTCTTGATCTGTTTGTTCTTGATTTGCTTCATTCTCAACTTCATCGGTGGGCACCTCCAGGTCGAACATTCCGTAAAATCTCTTCTTTAGCTCATTTCTTTCCTTGATGATGTCCGGACTGTTTCCTGTTAGACCCAACTGACCAGCATACTAAGCAATCTCTTGAGTAATGGCCTTCTCATTCACCAAGTCATTATCAAGTCTTGGAGGAGGATAGGAATATGGACCAGGGGCTACTATCTGTACCTCTCCTTCATCCGCAAAGTTAATCCAGCTCTATAGATACTTTGGATAGAAGATAAGAAGATATTCAATGAAAGCTTCATTCTGATCTGAGCTTTCCCCTCTCCATTCCCTGAGAACATCATAATTGAACCAGAAGGTTCTCTTGACTTCTTCCCACATATCGTTGAGTTTGATAGACATTCATTTATCAACGTGGGGCCACTTTAGTGCATTTGATATTCCTTTCCTCTTGCTCGCAAACTTTCTGAATTCACTCCTTCGCTTCTGCTCTTCGTCTATCTTCTTTCTGATCACAGACGCTCCTGAGACCGAAGCAGCAACTTTCTTAGCTTGTTCCATTTGGAGTGTCTTCAGAGCATTTCTCGTGTTGAAGACTTTCTTCTGAGGTTGAGACTCAGATTCTTCTTTATCTTCATCATCCAAAATCAGCTTCCTCTGGATTGGCTTAGAAGCCTTCGCACGCTTGCTTTCAGGTTGAACACCGCCCAAGGCTTTCCTCTTCATAGGCAATTCAAAGACTGACACGGCTTGTTCCAACCTTTGCTCTGCTTTTCGGTTTTCTTTTGTAACATCAAGCATGGTTTGCTTAGAAACTTCGAGTGTAGATAGGCTCTCTATCTCGGCGAACTTCAATTTCTCATTAACCCGACTTCTTTTAAGGCTTTTGCTAAATTATACATTTCAACATCTTTTCGAGCCTTCTTCTCCAAAGTACGTGCCATGAACTTTTCGAGGTCTTGACTTCTTTTTCCCCTTCTTCGCACAAGTAATTTGGAAGAAGCTGGAGAGCCTTGTGTCCATGTGATATTGCTCTTTGCTCACACTGGCGAACCTCTCTCGCTATATCGATCTTGTTAGTCTTCCGGCCTCCTTAGATGGTTCTTGGCACGAAAATTCTTGAGATAAGTGGGCAACCGCGGCAGAGTGCTTCCTTGAACATCTCTGTCATCTTGGTCATGAGTAATGAGCTCATTTCCTCAACAATGAGACTTGATTAGCACCTCATTCATTTACGCGGTTTCACCTCTAGGAAATCGAGAACTCTCCGGTGTTTCGCTTCAGTTCATCACTTAACTTCGGCCTTGACTCCTCAGGAACTTCTCATTCGGCTTTTCTTCCATGGAGGTCATCCGGGTGGTCGAGTGTTTTGAATTTGCACCGGCTACGAAGAGTGACTAAGACTTTCCATCTTTTGATCTTGATTGGCCAACGTCTCTTCCATCTCGAGCAATTTTGATCATCATTGGCTCAACCTTCTCAAGTTTTTTCCATCAAGGAGTGAGACCAATCTCGGGAATCTTACGCATCTCTGTCTTTGTCTCGATCATCATGAGGTTCAGTACAATCGAGGGTCGGCTGCGAGACCGAGCTTCAACTTCAACTCAAGAGTTCTAACCCCGATCGAGGTTGACCAATTCGGGTTGATCAACAACGAAGTCTCATTTTCCATCCGAGGCCGCTTCTCAACATCTCCTGTTGGTCCCCATCTCCATCTTTAGATTTGTCTCATTGCTTTCGGGGCACTCAACTTCGGTTGCTCTCTCTCGACCCAACTTCTTTTGAACTAGCTCATCAAAATCGGAGTTTTTCATCACGAGCTTTGTCGCCCGAACCCTCGAGAAGTCGGTCAGAAAGGTTGTCTCCTCATTCCAGTCTTCCCCTCGAAAGCAAAGCAATATCAAGCATCTCGGGAAGAGTCGATTGAGGATGAACCACAGTTGTCCTTAATCTGAAGAAAACATCTTGCGAGATCGGGGGTATGAGGTGAGCTCGGGGTAGCGGTCAAGAATGAACGTTCCCCCTTGCTCCTCCACTCGCCTTCTTGACCTCGCCCTTCTTCCATCTCGGGCTTTTACGGTTCGGTTGAGGCGTCGGGTTTGTGGGATCAAAAGTAGATCACTCGAAGCTTCATCAAGAATATTACGCTCCCCGAGCCTCGGCTGACATCGAAGTTTGTGTAGTCGGTTCCTCGGTTTACATCGAGTGGGTTACGAGGCTGGTGGTATATCCTCGGTTTAGTCTCGAGTTGGCTCGTCGGTGAGCTTGCACATCTTCGGATCGATTCTGGTGACTCTTCATCCGTCGAGCTGCGCATATTCGAGGTAGGTATCTCACGAGGTCTGCGAGCTCTTTAAAAATTTCTTGAGAAATTTTATCTCTGGAAGCGATGTCTTGAGCACCTCGAGAGAAGACACGCTCCTCCCGATCGATCCTGTGTCCGGAGATAACCCGAGCCAACACTTGTAACGGTGAATTCGAGCGGTTTGGCCCTCCGGTTGAATCTCTTCAGAATCACTTCCATCTTCATCGGTGAGAACCACCAATCTTCTGAGCTTTGGGGCAAGGTTCTTACGCTTCATTATTTTTGCACCTTGCTCCATCTTTGCCTCCAACAGAACCTTCCCCCGGTTTGTTGAGTCTCTTTATCGGCCATAGAATTGGTGATTCTACCTTCTTTTTTCTCTCTTCCCCGATGGCTCGCTTTTAAAAGAAAGGGCTTAAAGAGAATTTTGGACTTAGGGAATGGGGTCGAATTGGCGAAGATATCCTCCTCCTCTCTGCACATCTCCAAAATATAAGCAATTTTGGTGGCATGGTGGATCTTGCCTTTGATTGAGATCGCCCGTCAACCTTCTTCAAAACTTTGGTGCCGCTTTCACTCACCGTCGAATCAGAATTTCAGCCGGTTGAAGTCGGTGGTGGGTGAGGCTTTATCGCCGCCATCAATCGAGCTTGAGTCTTGACCGCTCAAAACTCCCTCAAGACTCTCATGATGCACTTGCTCACAATATCCATCAACACACGATATTGTGGCTTTAAATTGCCTCTTATGTAATGTCGCCTCAAACTTAACAGATTCTCGGCAATCCTATCTAAGTACTCCCGCTTCTACCCGACATGTACATCGTAGGATCTCTCCTCTATCACGAGCTCAAAAATATCATTGATTTTTCGAACTATATACGAGATCCCTCTCAAAATCGGCGTATTTGGACGAATGCTCTAAGTGTGATCTGATTAACTTAGAATGCATACAACCCTCTTCATCTATCTTCAAGTTATAGATGAATTCGATTACCTCTTTTCGCAAACTCTGGTCAGTAAACTGCGACTAGTTAGATGTGAGTTTAGCGATCGAATCATATCAGAGCCTCTCTTAGGCTTTTGAGTTGGTTGTGCTTTCGAGTGAAACAACGAACTCGTACCCTGACTTGTTGGTTTGGCTAATCTCTCGAGCGGGGTTGGAGCCATTTTAGAGATTGATTGAAGAGATGAAGCTTTAGGGTTTGGAGAATTTTCGGGCAAAGGGATTTATTTGCAGAGGATTTGAGGAGGGTTTGACCTTCTTTGGGAATTTAAAACGATCACGCGTTGGTTAAAAACACGGTTGAGGTGTTTTGTATTTATCTTCAAGCGATCTCGAATGATTCTTGCCAAAAACTTTACTTAAGCAATAAAAATGAGTCACTTTGGAATTTCATTACTTCTTCATAAAAATTTCCTCTGTGTTTTGTATTTCTTCGAATGATTCTTTACTTAAGCAATAAATGAGTAATCGACCTTGATAAAATGTCGTTAATATCTTGATAAAATGTCAATATAAATCGAAAATGGTTCAAGTTGTTTATCTTTCTTGAAAATCTTGACCTTGAAGAATCTGAGTTTCCGAGACTCGATTCAATTATTTCCATTTTATCCTAAGCTTCTCAAGAGAATTCGAGAAAAAACTTCATGCTTCGAAAACCTTCAATTTTTGATTTTACTCTATACACCGATTCTAACATCCCTAATTCAACCGAAAGTTCACGAAATCTTAATTCCGCCAAAGGTTTGGTCAAGATATCAGTCTCCGCATATCAAGTATGAATTTTCTCCATCCTTATGTCCTTCTTCTCGACATGATCTCGATGAAGTGATGTCCGATATCCACATGTTTGCATCGGTGTGCAATCTGGGATTTTTGTGAATAAAGCAATGGCACTATTATTGTCACAAAATATTGGTACTTCATTGGCTACAACTTTATAATCCCTTAATTGTTGTTTGATCCAAAGAATCGAAAGCACAATGCAGCTTTCCCGCACCATGTATTCACTTTGGTAGTCTTTGGTTACTCTCGAGGTCCATTTCTTGAAAACCAAGATATCACCTACTTCCTAGAAATTGACAAGTTCTGAAGTGGACTTCTGTCAATTTCGCAACCTCCATAATCGAGATCTCGAATAACCGGTTAATTCAAGGTTATCATCAATTTGGATACCATAATCCTCTATTCATCGTGCCCTTAAGATACCTTAGTATCTTTTTGGCGACCTCCATGTGACTAACTAGCCTTAGGATTAGCTTGGTATCTTCGATATCCCAACGAGAAAATGTTATATCAGGCCTACTTTTTTTGTGAGATAGAGCAATGATCCAATGATTCTCTATAATCGGTATGACTTCATCGATTTGCCTTCGTAATCGAGGATCCATCTTGTAGTTAGTATTCATGGGAATCCTAATCGCATTGCGGTCTCATACACCATATTTGGCAATCGGATCTACGGTGTACTTTGCACGGTTGATGAATATTCCTTCCTTTGATTGTTTCACTTGAAGACCTTGAAAGAAATTCATCTCTCCCATCATTGACATCTCAAACTTGCCTTTTTCGGTGTTGAAAACTTTTCACACACGGTGATGGTTTGGAGATCCAAAAATGATGTCATCAACATATATCTCGAACTAATAAGATATCTTCCCCATCCTCTATCCTGAACAGAGTTCTATCAATAGTTCCTTTGATGAAACCATGGTCAGTAAGAAACTGAGAAAGAGTATCATACCATGCTCTGGGTGCTTGCTTAAGACCATACAAAGCTTTTCTGATCTTGTAAACTTGGTCATTTACATTTGAAACCGGAGGTTGTTCCACATAAACCTCTTCTTTAACACACCGTTCATAAATGCACTTTTCACATCCATTTGATAGGTGTGAACTTCATGTGGGCAAAGATATGCAAGAAACAATCGATGGCTTCTAGTCTTGCAACAGGTGCAAAGGTTTCATCATAATCCAAGCCTTCTTCTTGGGAATAACCTTGTGCAACTAGCCTTGCCTTGTTTCTCACAATGTTGTTGTTTTCATCTCTCTTATTCTTGAAAACCTACTTGGTTCCAATGACATTGTGCCTTTCTGGTCTATCTACCAGCTCCCATACTTCATTCCTTGAGAATTGATTATTTCATCTTGCATAAGAATAATCCAATGAGAATCTTGTAGAGCTTCACCAATCTCGGTGAGGTTCTTTTTCTCCGATAGGAAGCAAGCAGAATAGTGCACTCTCACCATGGAACCTTCTTGTTTTAACACCTTCAGTTAGATCACCCACAATCTGACTTGTAGGATGACTATCTAACCATTTCCTTCTTGATGTTCCCCCTTCAATAGTGTCCTCAACATTTGAAATGTTAGGTTCAGTTAAATCAGTAAACTTAGGGAACAACAAAACAGGAGAAAGGGAATCATCTTCCTCAGGGGAAATTCTATTCAGAACATTGTCAGAGACATTTGTTCCCCTTAGGTTGATAGATTGAATTTGCCTCATTTGTGACCACATCTTCATTGGCATCACATACCGAGTCCGAATCGTGTCTGCTTGATTGGTCAATTTTGGAGTGTTGGTTTTCTGGGTCTCACCATCCCGATTTCCATCCTGAACTTCTTTATTCGAGTCCGAGTCACTCCAATCATAGATAGTGGACCGACTTCTTCTTTTTCGGGTTCGATTGGATGATTTATCTTTCTCGGGCTTAATCTGGTGATCCTCTTGGTCGGGTTCATCTCAAGATCATGTTCTGTTTCTTCCGAACATAAGCAGATTCATCAAAACAACATGAGGTGTTTCCTCCACAATAAGAGTCCTACAGGTTGTAAACTCGAAGCTTTTCTTGACTTGAGAATATCCTAAGAATATTCCTTCATCGAACTTTACTATCAAATGTTTTCAATCGATCTTTACCATTATTGTGTATGAAACACTTGCAACCAAACACACGAAAAAAGAAAAGAAACAAGAGGCTTCCTTTCATTTCAAAGCTCATAGGGTGTTTTGCCTTGACTCTTGGTCAGCATGGATCTATTCTGAGAGTAGCATGCAGTGTTGACAGCTTCAGCCCAAAATCTTTTAGGAATATCAGCTTCAACTATCATTGTCCTTTGCGAGCTTCTTTCGAGTTCATTTTTTCCTTCTTTCAAAGAACACCGTTTTGTTGAGGGGTCCTTGCGGTGATGTTTCATGTAAAATTCCATTCTCTCGCACAATAATCGATATGATATGATTTATAAACTCGGTTCCTTTGTCGGATCGATTTTGACCACACTCGATTTTTCTCAATCTCGAGCCTTTTCAAGATTAACTCTGGCGACTTTATCTCGAGTCTCTTTCTTACTGAGTAAGAATATGACCCAAGTATATCTTGAGTAGTCATCAACTACTACCAATGTGTATTTCCTGCCATTAGTGCTCACAGGTGTTATAGGACCAAAGAGATCCATATGCAAAAGCTGAAGTATTCTCTCAGTAGAAACTTCTACTTTGCTTTTAAATGATGCTTTAACTTGTTTTCCTTTTTGGCACGCATCACAAATGTGTTCCTTATTGAACACTTCATTAGGCAACCCTCTCACAAGAGCTAATCTTGCAAGCTTGTTCAGAGTTTTGAAATTTAGGTGATTCATTCTTTTATGCCATAACCAACTGGTATCTGTGGAACTTTTAGCAACTAAACATGTATCTTTAGGAGTTGAACTCCAATCAGCAAGATACACATTCCCTTTTCTTGTACCAGTCAGTAATATTTTCTGTGATGTATCATCTTTCACAAAACATAAGTTCTTGGAGAACTCAACATTGAAACCCTTATCACAGAATTGGCTAATTGACAGCAAGTTATGCTTCAATCCAGATACATATGAAACACCATGGATATGAACTGAGTCGATCTCCAAAGTTCCATATCCTCCAGTCTATACCTTGGAGTTATCTCCAAAAGTGATTTGTGGGCCTCTTTGTTCAACATAGTCACTGAGCATCTTCTTGAATCCTGTCATATGTCTTGAGCATCCACTGTCAAGATACCATACTTCAGGAGATTTTTCATCTCTGCTCATCAGTGCCATGTGATCTTTCATCACCTTATTGCCCTTGTTTTCCTCCTGAAAAACAGATCAATTCTTAGGTACCCAGTTTGTGTAGGGTCCTACGAGGTTAGCTGTACCTTTCGGAATCCAAATCTGCCTGACAACTCTAATCACTTTAGAGTGGCTAATCTGTCTTCCATAAACATCAACATATACATCCACTACTCTGGGTGCCTTAGCAGTTTTCTGTATATGTGTGCTAGCTTTAGCATGAACATGTGCATTTGAATTCTTCTTTGGTTCAGGCCTTCTGTTCAGATGCTTAGGCTTTTGTGCTGCCGGTCTAAATCTTTGTTGACTCGGGTTCAGATAACCTTACCCTTAGGCAAGTGGGGTTCGGGTTATGCATCTTTGAAATCTGGTCTTTCAAAGATAATCGAGGACTTGGTCTCTTGGTTGAGAATGTCTCTGCTGAGTGTTTCTCATCCGAGGATTCCTCTCGATGGTTTGATGTGGAGCCTTTCGGGTTTGCATTCTTAGGCCGAGGCTTTGAAGTACTTGCTCGAAACTTTCCAATCTGGTCGCTTTCGGGTTTTCTAGCCTTTACCCGAGGTTTGGGCTTTCTAACCCGATCATTCGATTTTTTTTTGAGACCATAGGTCCTTTTCCCTTGTCTACAACCTTGGGCATTACTTGGTTTGAAGTGTAGGTGCCATTGGTTTTACAAAGATAGTCTTCTTGCTACTTGACGCAAACATTTAGATGACCTTGTGAGGTTCCCCTGGAATGTATCCCAATCCAGATTTTATAGTCACAGATCTCTCGGTAACTCTGAATTTCATCTATTACATTAGATGTATTATTCAATAGAGTTAACTTCTTACATGCACTATCCTCCATGATTCTGTAGAGTTTTATGCTTCTCGGAGAGGTCATTAAACTTCCGTTCGATTATTTGAATCTCTTGATTGGATTTCTCTAGCTTTTTCGATTAGGGACATTATCAACTTCTCTCTTTCTCTCGAGAGTTGTACTTGAGAACATCCAATTCATCAGTAGCTCCCATTAATTGAGAAGTGATTTCAATATTGCTAGAGTCTTTCCATTTTAGGTTTTCAGGTTTCAGTTCCTTATTCTGCTCTTGAGTTCGATTTAGCGATCCTCAAAAACAAAGATAGTCCTTCATCGATTCTCAAAAGAATCCATCAGGTCAAAATGACTGTTTTCAGTGGAACTTGAAAACTCTTGTGCTAGTGTAGGAGCAACAACAGAGAAAGAAAAGTTTACCTCCTCAATGGCCATCAGACAGATGTCATCACTTTCATTTGTCTCGAGAATATCTCATCTGAAGAGCTAGATCCTCCTCGTAGTTTTTTTCTAACCGCTACCATGGCCTTTTTTGCTTGAGAACTTCTGGTCTCTTTTAGCTTGCCTTTCTCTTCTCTCCTTAGCACTCAAATATGGACAATCATACTTGAAGTGACCTTTCTTCTGGCAATTATAGCATATGTTGGCATCATCATCCTGATCATTTTCTTCTTTAGACTTGGAGTCATTTCTCTTGGATGAAGATCCTTGACTTTTCGGTCTTTCTTCTTCTCGGTTGATCGTCCTCGGGTTTCTTCCGGTACTGTGGTTCTGTAATAGTTTTGTATTTTCCAAATCTACTATTGACTCTATCAAATCTTCTTGCCATCAGTGCTAGCTTTTCCTCAAGCTCATCCTGATTTTTAGCATGGGGGTTCTCAGACTCTCTAGTTTTACAGGTTTTATCTTTGGCTTTTAAAGCCACATTCTTTTCGATGAAGAATCATCTTTCTTTGTTAGCCTTTTTGGATTTCTTATCAATTACAAATTCATAGGCTTTTTATTTCGAGAAGACTTTTGGTAAGGCATTGAATTAATATTCTTGGTGTTTTCAATCACCTTTGCATGAATATCCCATTTCTTAGACAGCGGACCTCTAAGAATTTTCAATGCAACTTCTCTCGTGGGTATTTCTTTCCAAGTGCATTTAGATCATTCATGATCTTTAGTGAATCGACTTCGGTTTGTCTATTGATTCACCATCATCCATTTCAAAACTATCAAACTTTCCAATTGCCCTTCGAAAGTTTGTTTTTTTTTATATGATCGTCGTTTTGGCACATAATGACTAGTGTATCCCAAATCTCTTTAGCAAGATACAAAGGTGAGAGATCATTCCCATCACACCATCATCAATTTGATTTGTATATAGTGTGTCTTTTGCAATGTAGTCTAGATTGACTAACTTTCTCTCCTCCCGAGTCGGGTTGGTCATCGGACTTAGGAAATTCTGCTCTAGGATCAATTCTCTCATCTTCGGGTTCCTCCGGGATTCACTACTGATGAAATTGGAATGGTCCTTGAGAGACCACTCTCCACATACGCTCATGTTTGGAATCTGAGATGAGCTGCATTCTCGATCTCCATAGATCATAGTTCTCCACCTTGAGAACATGGGAAGTTTTTAGAAGACATTTTTCCGATCTTTTGAAAAAGAAGAAAAATTTTGACCAAATAAGATCGATTCGAGATAGACCACAAGTATTTTTGAAAAAATAAAACTTTGGTCAACACAACAGTGGTCAAGTTGAACCCCGCTCGATACCACTTGTTGGTCGGTGCAAAACGAGTCTTTACGTGTATGGGGGAATACACGTGTTGGTGTTTTTAAAACTTTTTCTTCTTCGAGGTCACTTGGGTTAGATAATCCGAAGATTAGGTTTCGAGAAGCACAGATCGCTTCCGAGTCAAAGTCATCGAGACGGTGATCCCGAAGCCGCTTTCGGATACCTCAGATAATCCCAACCGAGTCCCGAGTGACGAGAGATCTGAGTTGCTTGGATCGGATAACTAACTTATTGAATCCTCAGAAGAGAGTTCAGTTTGGTAACTATCTGTTCTAGCTACTCAGTCGTGCGGAATGGTTGGCCCTTAGTTTATACTCGTTTTAAGCTTTGCTGAAAACCTTCCCTTTATGAAATAGTGATTAGGCTGTGATTCACTTATGCAACTTCAGTGGATTGATTCCAACTAAATATCAGTGAAAAGTATGCTTTCAAAAATCAAGTCAATGCAACAGTTAAGCACAGATAAGGAAAGCAATAAAGAACATAGCAATTATAGTGGTTCAGAGACTCAAGCTCCTACATCCGCTCTCTCTGATCCTTCAGAGAAATTCACTATCAACTTCTGAGCTTTCTGACTACCTCGTAGTTTACTTACTCAACTCGGCCCTGAGTTTTCTGACTACTCCACGTAGTTTACTTACCCAACCCGACCTTGAGTTTTCTGACTACCTCCGTAGTTTACTTACTCAATCACACACAAGCTTTCAGACTACCCCGTGGCTTACTAACTTCTCCTCTAGAGTTTTTTCGACTACTCGCCGTAGTTTACTAACTCTTTACAACTCTTCTCACCAACAAACACACTCCAACTACCTTCACAAGGGTTTGGGGTTTCTTGGTTGGTTTCCAACTAGGATGAGATATCCTTTACAATGAAGCACAATGCAAAGGGTTAGGATATCTCGACTAAGCTTTGGATATTTCTTATCAAGCTAGGCTTAGTATAGTGAGCTCTCTTCAATATAGAAGCAATTGGGAAATTCTAAGTTTTTCGAGTGCTTTAACTTTTGCAAGAATAAGCTTGAGCTCTTGAGTTGCGTATAAATTTCCCGTAACCTTACAATGTAGAGGGTCACCAGTATTTATAGGCATACACCAATGTCACTTTTGAAAACTATCCGTTGGAGAGATAGCTTTGTGAGTTTCCTCTTGTGGTGTGTGAAACGGCTATATTTAGGGTTTGAAACTCCCTAACACGTTTTAGGCAATAGCCTTTTATGTAGCCGGTCTTCACTTTTTGCAGTCTGGAACTTTTGTACATCTGACATCTTTTTTTGACACATCCTTTGTCGGTGTCGATGATGGTGCGATGTCGTCTTCCTCTTTTTGACTTTTGTCTCGATTAAAGGTAGACACCTTCAGCGGCTCTTTTGGTTACAAACTCGAGTTTGATATAACCTTAACAACACTTGACTTAGTTCCTTTTATGCGCATTTGAATGTCTTGGCAAATATCTATTTTCTAAGAAATCGCGATCTTCCGATATTGCGTCCTTGAGATAGATATATTCGATTAGCGGAACATTGGGTTTATCTTGAGCATTGATACATTCACGAGTCTTGATAATTATTGTGCCTTTAGTATTCTTGATCTTCAGTTCTCAGTCTTCAGTCTTGTGTCTTGAGTCTTACGAGTCTTGAGGTCTTCCGAGTCTTGGGTCTTACGAATCTTTGTAGTTTATCTTGGTGGTGTCTTTGAGTCTTCATCTTGAGTCTTGATTACTTCGGGATCATCTCGAGTCTTGATATCTCGATTTCATCCCAAAAACCGGATACTTCAAAACATCTTGAGTTCTTGAGTCTTGAAACTATCTGAACTATATCTGCACGACTATACATTTTGCAGATAACATCCTGAATACTCTAAAACTGAATCCTGACTCAACTATCAAAATCATTCTGAACATATCATACTCAGGGGTTTTGGGATCTAATCAAAATCATATATCTTTATTAAATTCATCTCCCAACATAGTTTAATTTTAACATTAAACCGTTAACAAATTTTATGGTGAAATAATGACTTTGCTTCAACTTAACTGAATCTATTCAATTATTTAGTTTAGAATTACTTACATTATCACTTTTAATATAACTTTAATATAGTTTATTACAATGTCAACTTAATGAAATGATAGTAAGTTACCGTTTGAAAAGTAGGATATTAGCTTTTTATTTTGACAAAGGTAGGACATTAATTTTATTTTTTTTTGACAAATATAGACCATTTTTCTCACACACACGGGCCTAAATTTCCAAAAAACTTAAAATTTACGGTCCTACTTTGCGGAAACTCAAAATTTATGAACCTAATCTTGCGCAAACTCAAAATTTACTGGCATACTTTTGCCAAACTGAAACTATCTAACACACTTTTACAAAACTGAAACTTATTTTCCTTAAATTGTCACCCTCATTGTTACAGACATAAAAAAATATATTTTCCCGTTCAACTACATAATTTTGCGATTATGATGGAAAATCAAAATTGCAACTAATATTGTTTACAAATATGTGTTTAGAAATTTATGATTTCAAACATTAATTTATTTTAAAATTTGTTAATGTATTAATATTCTCTTATTCCGTGTCAAATAATTACATCTTTTTTTTTCTTTTAAATACAATTTACATAGTAAATTAATATATTTTTTATATTTTACATATTTAAAATATAAAAAATGTTACTATTATTGAATATAATTAATTTAAATTAAATAAAATTTTGAAGTATTTGATCAAAATTTAATAATTCTTACAAAATGAAGTTTTAGTCTGGAGCTAACAGAGAGTTGATTTCTATTGATTTTCTCTATTAAATGTTCAGGATTACCAAACCACCGTTTCATTTTGAAGGAAGAAGTATGAAAATTTTATATCTCGGTTCGGATGGAAGACCTTGCAAGTATAAAACAAATATTGTTTACAAATAATTTTTTCAAAATTTATAATTAATTAGAGTGTGTGTGTGTGTATATATATATATATATATATATATATATATATATATATTAATCTAAATTTGTGGATTCATTTGTTTTTTATAGAATCATCAAATATAATAACATACAAAATCATATTTTGCATATTTGAATTATATTTTCATTTTTAATATTTTGTGAGTTATAAATTATTTAACCATAAAAAATACTTAGTAATAAAAAATATTAAAATATTATTAATTATTTTATTTAAAAAATTTCTTTCAGTCCGCGAAGTTCGCGGGGCTAACACTAGTTTAAATATATTAAAATACATGTATATAAATGAGATAGGTATATAATACATAAAAATGTTATATTAATTAAATCAAATTTAATTATAACTACGTACAAATTTTATATGAAATTATTGAGTTTACTTGTTAATTTTTTTAATATTGAAATTTTCATATTTTTTTATTATTTTTTATAACATATATTGTCAGTTTTTTCTTCTAATAAATTTTATATTTTTTTAATTGAATTTTAAATTTTATATGGTAGATAAAGTTTATAATAAACGAACTCCAATTAATTATTAACAAACTTAACTATTGAATAATATATATAGTCTTAAGTTAATCAATTAAAAATATTTTTATAAGATTTTTTGGAATGAGAATTGGTAGGAATTAATTAGTCTTGCTTAAATAAATACAATTTTCTAAATAGATTATCTTGTTATGTTAGGGTGTTATTTTCATATTTGTAGATATTGTGAAATGTACACTTGTCATAAATCTAGAATGTGGAATAGTTTTTTTTATACTCGGTATTCGGCCCAATGACCGACTAATCTGGGAGACCAGAACTCAACTCTAGCGAGGGTCCCACTTCAAGTCAGAGCTAAGCTCTGTATGGACTGATTCATTTTAAGAGTTGATCGCACCTTAGAGGGTTCGAACCTGAGACCTAGAGAGTAACATACTCCTAAGTGTCAAGCCTACAACCACTAGGTCAATCATTGGGGGTTTAGAATGTGGAATAGTAGATGGAATAGGGAAATGGAACAGAGAATCCGAATCGAATTGCAATAATAGTGAAAAATAATTTTAGAAATTAATATCCTCAATAAAAAATTAATTTATAATTTTACATACTACTCTCTTCGTCCAAATTAAAAATTCGTGAAGAACATAAAGAGTTAAATATGTGTGGACAGAGATAGCAGTACCATCGAGTGTCCCAACTTGAACAAAATTCGTAAAGGTAAAATAAAACGTGCTAATATTACAATCAATGCTCAGCCAATAACTAACTGTTTAATAATTAATTAATAATATTTATTGGTCCATGCGTGAATTATTTGAAAGAAAAAATGCATGATTAATTATATTGGATCAATGGTGCTAGGTGTGATTATCATATCCACAGCTTAAGTTGAGACATCTTAATCACACACGCAACACCCGGTATAGGTTATTAAATGTTGTTAATGCGCAAGAGTGTAAGCAACAATTTAAACAGAAAATTATATTTATAAATATAAATTTAGAGGCACGTTTGTATGAAACCGATTCACAGTAACGTTTATTCGGCCCACGTGCTATTTGGTTTTTTTTTTTAATTAATCCATCCACTTTAATTTGATATACTTAGTCCCAGTTATTATTAGTATTAATCAAACTAGTTTATCACTCATGGGATGCACCGTTTGCAAGTATAAAAAGGAAATTTAATGTGAAATATATTTATTTTTATATTAAATAGAGTAGAAAAAATATTTTATCTGTATTATAATATTAGTTTTTTTTTATATATTACACGATCAATTTTTTTCCATCGATGCAATGCACGATTTTTATGAGCAATTTTTTCTTTTAAAATTTAGCGTGAAAATGAGTTGCGCTCAAAATATTGGAAAAGTTTACATTGTTAAATAAAACAAGTTTGAAAGATTTGTTATTTCTTACGGTTTTGAATTATTCCCTTATAAACCATGTTGATTGTCACCTATTGTCGTCATTCCTGACCAGATATAACAATATATAATTGTCCATGATTGAAAAATATGCTCTTGAAAGTCAAATATTTTAAGAGATTGTCCTAACTCTTGTTAATAGCCATACAATATAATATAATTAGTAGAAAATGTGTTTTCTCTAAATTTGAAAGTGAGTCTACTATCTTATAGGGTCAATAATATTCCCAGAATTAACACCATTTATTCTATGTTGGTCTCATATAGTATTTTCGCTTAAAAGAATTGGTATAGAGCTTTATCACAACCAGCCTATTAGCGTTCTACAATTTACTAATAATGTAAACAAATAATTTAATTTAAAATGATTCAACTAATAATTTAAGTCTAATATCAAAAGTACACGCAACTAATTTATAATAATCATACTAATCAATTTAAATCTCATATCATGCAAAATAATAATAAAAATAAATATATAAATATCACATTTATATACATAAAGTACTCTTTCTATCTTTATTTAGATTAATTGCTCAAAATTCAGAAAGGACCGACTTTTTTTTTTGTTTCCACATATCCAAAATAGCAAAACGTAATTCTATCGTTTCAAATTATCTCACTGCAAACATCACTAAATTACATCTCATGTCACTAACAATTACACACAAAATCAACTTATTTTTGTATCATTCATTTAAATTGACTAGAACACCTTTATAAAAAAAATCATTTATTCCCTTCACATGTCAATGAACAACTACCTTATTAAAAATCGTGTCAAAGTTAAATGAGATATATGAAAAAAGACTGAGATAATAATTGATTTCAAGAAAAAAAAACAATGTATCCATATTAAATGCAAAATTTATTCATTAATATGCAACTTTTAAAATTTCATGACGAATTTATAATAATTTTGTTTATTGAAAACTTTTATCACTATGTTTGCTCTTGTATTATGTTATTGGATATTTACTTTAAAAATAGTAATAATTTAGAAAATACTTAAAAAAAATTTAGTATATATATGTTGTAGATATGTGGAATTAAACATTGTACCTCTAATGTATAGAAAACAAAACAAAATTTACTCTACCATCTTAACTACATCATCTTTGTTAATTTTTTTAAAATTTTATAATAAAATTATTGATAATTTTCTGGCACAATATTTTTATTAGATAAATATAGATTTTTATAATAAAATTAGTAACAATATTCTTACACAGCATTTTATTATTATAGAATAAAGGCCTTTGTTCAATGGTAATGGAGTTTATTAATGGGACTCAAATTTAATTAAAATAATAATAAATTAATATTTGTAAAGATAATTCGAAGGATAAAAAAATGAGTAGGTCTTGTGTGCAAATTTGTATACATAAAAATCTTTATCTTTGACCAAATTTCTTATTTTGACCAAGTTTCTTATTTGATTTAATAAAAAAAAAATTCACGAAAAAAATTCGCGTTGATTAGGACTCAAACCTGGGTCTCCAGTGCACCAACAAGAAGCTTTACCACTGAACTACAAAGGTCTAACTTAATAATTTTGGCATCGATTCAATATAATCTTTTATGTTAAGTGAATATTAGTAGTACTTTTGATAATTTAGTAAAAAAAATTGTAACTTTTTACAATATTTTAATTAATTGTAGCTATATTCACAATTGGTTGGTAAATGAAAAGTAAAATTAATTAGTTATTTAGTTGATTCAAATATATAAGGAAACATTTTTTATTATTACTTATGTTTACAAATTTGTATGTACAATTCATTTAAAATTATTTTTTTTATTATAATATTGCTATGTTTTGCATTTAATATTGTTCTATTTTGATTAGATAACCTTCATAACTTATCTTATATTTTTCTTATGTTTAGACTATAATATCGTTATGTTTTTTTTTTGTAATACTGTTATATTTTTGCATGTAATACTGTTATTATTAGTTTGTAATACTATTATATTTTTGCTTGTAATACTGCTTCAATTTCTTATTTGAAATCAAAAGAAGACATTAATGATTGTTGATTATGAATTTAAAATATAAAGTATTACATCCAAAATAAGAATAAATTAAAAATTTGAAATATATTAAATGCATAGTTGAAGCAGTATTAAAATTCATAATCAACAGCCTTCTATTTTAATTTCAAATAGAAAATTGAAGTAGTATTACAAGTAAAATCATAACAGTATTACAAACAAATGATAACAATATTACATGCAAAAATATATTAGTATTACAAAAAAAGAAAAAAAAGAACGTAACGAACATCTAAACATAAAGAAAATTAAGGTATTTTATGAAGAGTATCTAATCAAAACGAAACAGTATTAGATGCAAAATATAACAATATTACAATAAATATATATAATTTTAAATGTATTATACGATACAATTTGTAAGCAGAAGCAATAAAAAAAAATATTTCTTTATATACTTGAATCAACTAGAGTTAACTCAATTTTTCATTCATCAATCAATTGTAAATATAATCTACAAATAATTAAAATATATATACTTAATTAAAATTATTAAACACAATTTATTATTTAAAATGTCTCAATTTTAAATTATTTAATAATTTGTAGTGTAGTGGTAAGGTTCGACCAATGTAGGTAAAGTGGTTGACCTTTTTTTTCTATATTAAATATATATTTTTAATTAATTTAAATTTTTCTTTGTTAAATATAAATTTTAATTAAAATAGACAAATACAGATACATATACCAAAAATTTCAATATTGTAACATAAGGTTGTGTAGCCTAGTGGTTAGGCTTTATCTGTCTTGCTCTCGGGATACTGAGTTCAAACCCTGCCCACAACATGACAGCTACATTTTTTCGCCTAGTGTATACAATTTGGTCAAAATTAAAGATTTGTATACATACAAATTTGTACCCACTTTGTCTAAAAAACTTTATGATCTTTTTATTCAAATAAATCTAACATGAATTCTTTCTTTTTCTTATCGGTAAAAAGAAAAAAAATCATGTGCATCTGATGTACGGATTTAAAATATGTGCACTCACCCCAATACTTTCCATTTATCAACAGAACATGTCTAATATATTCAATGTGTCAGATATTTTTTTAAATTGATAATTCTGTTATGAGAAAGTCTTGTGTGAAATATTGCACACTAGTGTTATGTGCAATACAACATAAATAAGACAAAAGTTGCCTAAATTTCGCGGGTCAGGGCGGGTCGGGCGCGGGCAGTGAGTTCAGGTTGGCGCGGGCGCATATGTATTTATAGAAGGATATTTTTATTAAATATGTGTTGTAGTCTAGTGGTTTAGGTTTGATGCTAATGGATTTGGTTGCAGGTTCAATTCCTATTGTACACATAATTTTTTGGTCAAATTTTTGTGTGTTACTACATCTATGTATAAATGTTAGTACATTGTTATATTGAAAAAACTTCATATCTTACGTAACACTTAATAAAACATATCGTAACACGTAATGTATTATTGTTCATATGGTACACATGAGTATTCACATAGTATTACGACAATATATGAACATTGTTACATATTACTAAAAAAATATGTGTTACTACATGAACAAAAAGTGTTACCATATGAAGAAAAATGTGTTACCACATAAACAAAACCAGAACAAACGCGAAAAGAAATCCTCAGTCCAAAGTTACAGATTTACATAACAACTTGATGTGTTACTACATGAACAAAAGAGTGTTACCCTATGAGCAAAAGAGTGTTACTACATGAACAAAATTCAGTACAAACGCGAAAAAAATCATCAGTATAAAATTACAAATTTATAGAACAACGTGAAAAGAATGCAGAAGGATCTGAAAGACTGCTTCACAAAATCATAGGGAATCACCTGTAAATTTGCGAAGATGAGAAAATTGAAGAAAGCAAAAAGAATATGAAAGAGAAAGAGAAAAGGAAGAATAAGAGAAGAAGATGAAAAACCTAGAGACGCACCACCATCAAAATCAACGACGATCTGGTCGCGTTTGTTGCAACACGGGAAGAGGAAGAAGAAGAAATATGCCTTGTGACTAAGCGAGTGCGAAGATGAAGGAGGAAGCATATTAACCCGCCAACAATCTGCCCTAACCCGGCTGATATTTGACCCGCGAAAAAAAAAAATTCAATTGCAAATATCACTTGTATGCAATATTGCATACACGTTTTTGTCTTCTGTTATATGAGTGCACGGTGCACTTGAGTGCACGGTGCACTTGGGTGCACAAGAGACCCACTCACGATAAAAATAATTTGTTATTCAAATAATTTTCGAGTATATAAATAACCAGTAAAATAAAAAATATTTGTGGTACACGTGTTTAGTTATCAATAATTTTTCTAGGCAGGGGAGCTGGGTGACGGTCGCCCTCCTTGGCATTTAAAATATTTGTATATATATATATATATATATATAGAATTTTTTATATTTATATTTTAAATTTATAAAATTTTGTCATTTTTCTCCTCTTTGGATATTAAAATTTTGTCGTCCGTACTTGATGGAAAATTTCGCTCCCCTTGAAACGAGATTCTGAATTTGTCCCTGTTTCTAAGATTTACAACTCAACATTCCATTAGAAATAACAAAAAAGAAACCTCCTTTACAAAGATTCAACTCCATAATTTATTTTTGATTTCATTCACAATGTTGACTCGATTTTTCAATTATTATCGAATAATGCTCGCTCCAACTGAGAGAAATTGTGAATTCCCCAAAAGTAAAAAAAAATCGCATTTTACTACTACCTCCGTCCACTAAAACTGTGCTCATTTCGCTTTGACATGTTGTACGAAAAGGTAAATTCAGTCCATTTATGAATAACATAATTGATTGTGAGTAAAGTATAATGATAGCTTGAGTAATTAAGTGATTGTTTGACGATGAAAAGAAAAAAAAATTGTGTTTGTAAACATACTTAATTTACCTTTTCGTACAATATGTCAAAACGAAATGAACACAGTTTTAATGGACGGAGGGAGTATTTTCATTTCAAGTACCCCTAAATATTTTCATCTTACATGGTCAAATAATAAAAAAAACACACACACATATTTTTAATTGAAAAAAAAGGCAAATAAAAAATTATACTAATTTAATCTTAATTTTTAATGAACAAAATCTCACTTTAACAATTTTTTCAAGTTGAGCTCACGAATAAAAATACATGTTGAATAACGGATTGGTTTAATCTAAAAAAAATTACGAAAATATCAAAAAGCTTCCAGCATATGCAGGAAGAATGAGTAAAACAAAAGATTTAGGATAAATTAACAAGTTTTTAACATAAATTTTGTCCGTAAATTCAATTTGTAAAAGATTACCAAAGTGGAAATTTATTCACTAAAATTCAAAAATAAATTAAATTATAATTTTCAAAAAGTTAGTACTCCCTGTTCAGTCACCGTTTGGCTCATATTTTAATGAGTGAGTTGTATATTAGTATTTAAAATGATAAATATTTTTAATACCCGAACAGGTTATAGAGACAGATAGGTGTGAGAAAACTACAGAGCAAGATGACCCGGACTCGCAATTGCCAAAGAAAACTGTTTCGCCTTCTCTATCCGTTTCGGCTCCTTCAGAGCCCGCTACTACCAATTCCTTCAAGAATTTGGTCGAGGGCACTCCAGCTTCGGACTCGGAATCTACGGCCTCTCCTACACCTACATTTGCAAAATGGTCAGACATGCTAGATGAAGAAAGAGAGGAAGGTTAATTGGTAGGGAATTCTGCACAGAGCATAGGAACAGAGCTTTCTTCGGCATATGACGAGGGGAAGGAGGTTACTTCGGCCCTTACTGAGGCGGAACAATATTATTTAAAATTTTCAGGGGGCAAGGTGGACCCGAAGACTCCAATTGGCAAAATAATAAAGGCGAAACGAAAACATTTCCTAAGGGAAGAGACCAAGAGAAGAGAAGAATACAATATACGATTAAAAGCAAAGAAGATGCAGGACGCCCTACACAACGCCTTATATGCCACTATAGTTGCTAGTCTTCTTTAGCTTGCTTTTTTCTTGATTCACGATATAGTTTTTGGTCTTCTGATTATTTGTGGGTCAGAGATTTTTTTTTTCTTGTATGGGTCACTTTTGGGCCCAACACTTTTTTTTTCTCTTTATATATTTTTTTTGCTTATTGTCCTCATCAATCTTAAACCTCTTTAAAAATCACTTTATTATTTTTATACTAATGAAAAATTCACTTGCTAAAATACGAGCCAAACAGTGACTACACAATCTAAAATAGGACGGGGTTAAATTCTACAATTAAGCTCAATAAAATGTGGGTTGCCGAGTTAAGGGTATTTTAAATGAGTAACACTTCTGTGAATTAGGTCTATACATGAATTTTATCACTATTATATACTCCTTCTGTCCTATTATAAGTTTCTCCCTTTCATTTTTCATCCGTCCCACAATAAATTTTATGTTTCTATAAATGAAAAAAATAACTTCACTATTCATAATTTTTATCTTCATTTTTACACTATATTATAAAGGACGTCACTCACTACTCCACTCATTACTCCACATATATTTTTTTTCTCTCTCAATATTCATAACTACCCTTCATTTTTATTATTTTATTATTATTTTTTAACAAAACAACAAAAAAGAAACAAGAAACTTATACCGGGACAGAGAGAGTATAAAATTATTATTGTTATGCACAAAAAATTTACTGTTTAAAAATAAAAAGTACTTTTTTTCGGAAAAGTATACATAATTTTTTTTTTAAATAATAAAAACTTTTATTCATGATAATAATAATTTTTATATATAACAATAATAATTTATATACATAATAATAATATTAAAAAAATTAAAATTCAGAATCCAAATTCGCTGATTTTTTTTTCATTTAAAATAGGCTTTGGGGAGATGGGTGGATAAAGATCTTTAGGTGTGATTTTATCCAATGGGCCTCGTTATTATCGCCAAACCTCTGCGGTGGTGGGACCCGCTTTAATAGTTGTACCCCAAGTGCTTGTACCTAATCACCGCGTGGCAAAATCTGCTGCTGCGACTTGGTACAATGTATGTGCCCAAATACAAAGCCACAGCATATTCTATATTAATACTACATTTCTTTAGTCACGTAAACTAGTGTAATACCCGCGTATTACACGAGATTCTAAATAATAAAAATTTGAATTAACATGTTTATAAAAAAAAATTGATCACCATGTTAAGTGAAGAGATGAATAAAATTATGACAGATAAATAGATAAGATAAAAACATCTCTTCTCCTTCCAATGATATCCTTAGGGGCACAAATATTGTAAGGCGGAAAAGTTTGAAAAAAAATTGTAGAAAAATAGAATAATGTAATCCAAAAATTTAGAATAGAAAAAATAATTCTGGATAATTGAAAAGGAATATAAAATTTACACAAACAACAAATAAGATGATAGAAAGATATTTGATAAAATGAGTTTGGAGTGGTAGGAAAATTATTTGAGATGCGCAGCTATTCATAAAAAGTTTGATCGTGTCTAAAAAAGTTCAACATTATCCTCGTTTATATATATGTCCCGCGTCTATAGCTAATTAAATAAATTCAACAGTTAGATTATTTGTGAATTAAAAATAAGTGATTTGATGGAAGAAGAGTTAATTTATATATATATATATAAATACAAAACAAATAAACCTAATTCAACCAAAATAGATCAAATAAAAACTTAATTTGGGAGAAAATTGTGAATTCGTTTTGGTATGAGTAGCGAATTCAAAATATTAAGAATAAATGATACTGCACGATTTCAATTTTTAATAATTTAATTACTCCAGTTAGTTGTTTAATCAATTTTTTTTTTATTATTTTGGATTCATTTAATATGTATTAGTATTAGTTTTCTCATTTCAAAGAAAAATCGAAACATATTTTTATTGATAATCATGTCTAACATGGGTTTTGGGTTTCTTAAGTCGAACGCATGAGATATTAATAAAAAACAACCTCAGATAATTTGAGGATAAAAAAAACTTATAAATTAAATTTTTTATTATATATCTATATATCATAAATATAGAACAATTTTTTTTAGAATCTATATATATATATATATATATATAAAAGCATAAACCGCCCCAAATTTGGAAACTATTAGATTTTTCCACCAAAAATAATTACTAAATTGGAAACGAATATTTAGAAAAAATATTAATAAATAATAATAGATTGATAAAAAAATTTGAGAATATTTAAAAAAAATATTAACAAATAATAATGGATTGAGAGAAATATTTGAAATAAATCATAATGATAAGTTATAATCAATTGGGAAATTATTTTCCTATAAGATTCATATCAATTCATACAATTAATACACAATTCAAGAGAAAAAATCTTAATAAATTGAAAAAAAAATTGTAATAAAATATTTTAGTTTATTTAATTTTTTTATAAGACTCATATCAATTCATACACAATTGGAATTACATCCTAGATTCACAAAGATTATAGTATAAAAAGAATCTTTCACAAATTACTAAAAGATATACCAATAATCTTTTACATGCCGCATCTCGAAAAAAATATGATCAAATCTATATATTTTAAATAAAATCATGATCAAATCTATTAATTTTTTTAAAAAAAATTGCATTAAATTTCTTCCGAATTTATTATTATTTTCCTAATTTTTTTCCTCCATCCTCGTATCTGTATATATAAACACATTGAACAACCTACTTTCATCATGATAAAAACGCTTCGAGCCAATATATGTACACACATCGAACAATCTACTTTCATCACGATAGAAACGCTTCGAGCCAGAAACTCTCACAACTGGTATTTTTTGTCAGAATTTCTATACTTAATTTAATATTTATTGATTTTCATGTTTGTAGTTTTTTTATTAGATTTTTTTTTATCTATATGTGTATGTGTTCGTTGCTAGGTCATTAAATTAATATCTGGATTGTTTTGATTGACGATGGAATGGTTTTGTTTTTCGTCTATTTATTTGTTAGAACTTATTTAATTTGGCTGTTTTATTAAAAAGATTTTATGTGATTTTAAGATTAAAAATTAATTATCAATCACCTCCAAATTTTCTGAGTTTTAGTTTCACTACCCTTCTATTAATTAAAATAGTTTGTTATCGAAAATTAAAAACATAACAATCCATTGCCTCAAAATTTACTACATATTCAGTCCATTAGTTTTACGAGTTTTAGGCATATTTGATATGAGTTTATATGGTGATTTGTGGAATTTGAGAATATGATTGACCGATTAGATTTTAAAGTGGATTGGAGGGTATATCTATTTCAGGTTTTTTTTTTTTAATTTGAAATAATTTAATATGATCATGTAAATAATAAACTCTTTGCGCAAAAGAAAAATTTGTCTCTAATTTTGACAATGATATAGAAAATTCAAATTCAAAGAAGATAAAAATGATCAAAGTCAAGATTGAAAAAAACCCCTTGCAAATATTGGCATATTTTTGAAGAAACCGGTTTTCAGTCACAGTCAGTTTTAAATGGCAGATTCGAGAGTCACCAATCGCAAGGGCTTGAAGATTTGAGTGTACGGCGATCATGAGCAATCAACAAAAAAAAATGTGGTTTTCAGAGGGTTTTTTTTTCCGAATATGTAGTCATTTTAAACTTCAATTATTTTAACACTACGATTTTTTTTTCATGAACCCATAATTGTTATATGCTCACTTATATTTCAGCGTGTTTCGAGATTTTTAGTACTTAACAAACGGTTTTAATTTAAAATTGTGTATTAAATATGAATTAACTAAAACGTTATTTTTAAAGAGTTTTTCGAAAATCATATTACTCACTATTAAAACAATTGTTCAACTATAACCGTGCATTGCACGGGTTCAATTACTAGTATATTTAATAGTAATCGACTTTAGATTTTTAGAATTGTTACATCACACTCTTCTGTAAATATACTATTGGTTAATAGTTACTTTATCGGATATATTTCTATGGATATCACTTAAAAGAGAATTTTCGTCCCCTGTAAAATTTGATAAAGAAGAAAAATTAATATAATTAATATTTTAAAAAAATGATTTGGCATTATTTAAAAGATGATATTGCACAATTTCAATTTTTAATAATTTAAGTAATCCAGGTTAGTTGTTTAATCAATATTTTATTTCTTTTGAATTATTTTAGAAACATTTAATATGTATTATTAATTTCCTTATTATTTAAAAAAAAAAAAAATTGGAACATGGAAGGCATGAGGCATATTAGTCAATAACAAAATTGAGATAAGGATAAAGGAGCCTATAAATTAAATATTTTATATAGGGATTAAATTTTTATAGTCTAGTAACTTTACACGATTTTGCCTTAAAAATTGGAACCCCAATATAAGTGAAAGGAAGAGAACCAGTAGTGATAGAAGTACAGTGTCTGATATATCTCTTCATGCCATTGGGAACCTTATCACCATAGTAAATCCGAGACTTTGGTGGGCTAAATATCTGACCAGAAATATTCCCGTAATCGTGGAGGAGCTGCGTAATGTTCCTCTCATTCGCCCGAGTGGCCTCCAGAAAGACCATAATATCTTCAGCATAGAGAAGCTGACGTGGAAGGCCACGATGGACAGTAAGTCTGGAGGTGTGAATGCTATGATCAATCCACCGGACAAAAGCTTCTTCAGCAAGACAGAAGAGAAGAGGAGATAAAGGATCACCCTGACGAACCCCACGGGAACATGAGAAATAACCATGAGCCGTGCCGTTGACAAGGATCGAGAGGCGGGCAGACCGCAGAATATTCGAGACTATCTCAATAAAACGGTTTGAAAAGTGCATACATCTCAGAACATAAAAGAGGAACCTCCAAGAGATAGTGTCAAAAGCCTTGGTGATGTCGATCTTCAGAGCCATGTTCCCCCTTCAAACTGTTAATGGCCTCGAAGCAAAAGCAATACAAGTATGTATCCTCCTTCCAGGAATGAAGCTGAACTGAGAGCGCGAAAGAACTCCCCGATAAAGCTCCCAAGTCTCGTGGCCACAACCTTAGTGTAGACCTTGTAGATGAAATTCCCCATGACAATAGGGCGATAATCTGTGACACGAATAGAATCCGCAACCTTCGGGATGAGAGTCACAAAGCAGGAATTCATACCTCTGGGCAAATCGAGAGACGTAAAGAGATGAGGTATGGCACAATAGACATCCTCCGAGATCACATCCCAACACTTCTGGAAGAAGATGCCACCAAATTCATCCGGGCCCGGAGAACTGGCGGGGTCCAGACCAAAAACAGCAACCCTAACCTCCTCCGGCGAAGGGGTAGCGGTGAGCAAGGAGTTCTGAGATAAGACATAAATGGAAGGTAGAGATAAAAAATAAATAATGATTATGAAAATTAAAAAATTGA
This sequence comes from Stenogyne calaminthoides, assembly GCA_037126765.1. Lineage (NCBI taxonomy): Eukaryota > Viridiplantae > Streptophyta > Magnoliopsida > Lamiales > Lamiaceae > Stenogyne > Stenogyne calaminthoides. The sequence goes on from JBBCBC010000018.1 coordinate 32,201,770, forward strand.
TAATAATACCATAAATAATTTCTCGCAAAAAATCAGAGATTTAAAATAAAGCCACCATATAAATTGGAGGTGATCCGTCTTTAGCAGATAAGATATTTAGTAGATAAGAGATTTTGTATTTATTCAGCCAGCTTTATGAGTTACTACCTCCGTCCCAAATTCATTGTCACATTTATTTTTTATATGCGTTTTTGTGAGCGAGTTTTGTATTAGTAATTGAAATGATAAAGTGACTTTCAATTACTAATACAAAACTCGCTCGTAAAAACGCGTGCAAACAGTAAATGTGACATTGAATTCGGGACGGAGGGAGTATAATTTAATAAAAAATACTACCAAAACGCGTTACAAATTAATATACTGATTTTTATTAAACCTAATAATTCAATTTTTTTTGATCGGGCAAGAAATTTTATAAAACATATTGGAGTACAAGGTGTACCCCAACCCGAACAAAAAAGGTGTTTAAAGAAATAAAAACTTAGCATATATATAAGCCGACTCTTACATTTCTCGACTCTCCTTACTTTATATAGAATTTGGGATCCAATTTACAAACAAAATCTCATTGTCTAATTTTTTTGCTACGAATCAAGATCACACATTTGCTTTGATTTCTTCAATCGCCTTCGTGACATTAGGAATATCACCATTAATCACTAGATCATTTCTCTTTGTCCATATTGTCCAAATAATGCACTACCACACCGTAGTCAATTTTTTTGCCCTCAAATCTGAATCAAAGAAGTTATTGAGTTGTAAAAAATTACCAATGGGATCAGAATGTGACACCATTGATAATTTCGTCTAAAGATAAATGAATTTCAGTTTTTTTGGGCAAATTCGCCTAATAATTTTATTTTTATTGTTCTCATAACTTTAATTTTAATGATTGTACACTAAAATTTATAATATTCATTTAATAATATTTAATTAACACATATTTATAAATTTATTAATGTGTATATATTTTATATGTGTATATACTATATAGGCCCCGCTTGGTAGGACATAATAAGGTCAAATACTAAATTAGTAAGATGTCTGGTAGGTACTTAAAAAATTGTGTGATTGACCCAATTAATCCTTTAAATTTCACTATTTCCTTTAAACCAAACAATACCACCACCCTCTTGATATTATTGTTTACTTGAAAGTTGGAGTGGGACGGTGACGACCGTTAATGCTTCAGCAGGTAAGGTGAAACTCAAGTGTGATGAGGTTTAGAGACCTGATCATGAGCGAAGAAATTTATAGAAAAGAATTGGGTGTGGCCACGGGATTAGCCTTGAGTGCTGGTAACAGAGGCAAATCAGAATCTAAAGGGAAAACTAGTCGAGGTAGATCGAAGTCGAGGGGCAAAAATAAGCCCAAAAAGGACAAGAGTCAGATTGAGTGCTACAGCTGTCATGAAATTGGTCAATAAAAAAATCAGTGTAAGGCACCAGCGAATGCACCAACAAAGGATGACAATTCAGCAAACGTTGTCACTGATGAGGTCTCAGATGCATTAGTTTTGAGCATAAGCAGTCCACTGGAATCTTGAGTGTTAGATTCTGGAGCATCGTTCCATTCGTGTGCAGCAGACTAACGTAATGGAACACTACAATTTTGGAGATTTTGGGAAGGTTTATCTTGCTGATGATGAACCTTTGGAAATCAAGGCACTGAATGAAATTGTTTTGCAATTACGAGATGTGAGACATATTCCCGGATTGAAGAGGAATTTACTTTCAGTAGGACAACTTGATGATGAGGGTTACACTGAGATTTTTGGCTGCAATACGTGGAAGATATCTAAAAGGTGCAATGGTTGTGGCTCGAGGAAATAAGGAGGGAATGTTGTGCATGACATGCAACACCCGAGATAACATTTCTCTTGCAGGTGCAAAAGGTAGTGCAAATTTGTGGCATTGTCATTTTGGCCACATGAGTGTGAAATGACTGAAAGTGATGTGTTGAATGGTAAACTGCCAGACTCAAGACAATTGACATCGGGTTATGTGAGGATTGTGTATTCGAAAAACATAAAATGGTGAGTTTTTCGAAAGGAGGCAGAGCCTTGAAGAAGCTGAAGTTGGAGTTATTCCACAGCGACTTGTGAGGTCCAGCACCAGTGACATCTCTTGGTGGAGCATCATATTACATTACTTTCATTGACGACTCTACGAGAAAAGTATGAGTTTATTTTCTGAAAAATAAGTTTGATGTCTTTAATGCTTTGAGGAAGTTGAAAGCTCTTGTAGAAATTGAGACGACTCTCAAAGTGAAGTGTTTGAGATCTGATAATGGTGGAGAGTACGAGCACCATGAGTTCAAAGCGAATGGAATTCGCATGGATAAAACTGTGAGAGGAACCCCCAAGCAGAATAATGTTACATAACGTATGAACAAAATCTTATGTGAACGTGCTAGAAGCATGAGATTGAAGTGTGGGCTGCCGAAGATGTTTTGGGACAGAAGCAGCGAACACTGTAGCTTACTTGATAAACAGAGGACCCTCAACTCCTTTGTAAAATTGCTTACCAGAGGAGGCCTGGACCGGTAAAGAGGTAAATATGTTTTTTCTTTGAGTATTTGGGTGTGTTTCATTTGTTCGTATTAATGCTGCTAATAGAAGTAAATTGGATGCTCAGTTAAATGTACATTTATTGGATATGGCGGTGATGAGTTTGATTATCAATTTTCGGATGAGCATAATCGAAAGATAATTCGTAGTCGAGATGTCGTATTTATTGAACAGATAATGTACAAAGACAGGTTAGGCACATTTGAAGCAGTTGGTTCTAAGCAGTATTTTTAAAATCGAACCGGCTGGTCCGACTGGTTTAATCGGGAATCGGTCACGGTGCCGGTCCGATCAATAGGATATAACAGTTTAACTAAAAGCGGCGTGAACCGGTGAATCAGCAAACCGGCGAAACCGATTTTCTTCAAATAATAATTATTAAAAAAAGGAGGAGAGATCTCTTACGTTTCTGAACCACATACAAAATACCAAAATTCCATATCCATTGCCAACTACAGGTATATAAAATTATATATAAACTGAAGGAAGAATTGAACCATTGAGAAGAAATAATCGCTAAATTGGAACTGCTTCAGGAGATGGCTGTCGGTTATGAAAACTGGGTGGAGAGATAGAAGGAAAGGATGAGACGATCCTATTTTAGGACTTGCATTAATGTTTGGGAGAGAGATACTTATGGGCTAATATAAAATTTTAAATCAATTAACCCTAATATTTTGGGCCTGAAACAAAACTTATGGAATAGGCCTGGTACGTTTTTTTTTTATAATTATATGTGTGTATATATGTTATATATCATATAATACTATTAAATTTTATAACATGTATATATTATATAATATATATATATATATAAATTAACGGATTTTTTTACAATGATTCAACCATTCGAACCAATGACCTAGTAAACCAATTCATTTACCGGTTCGATGACCGGTCCGGTTTTTAAAACATTGGTTCTAAGACTCAGGTTGTTGAGTTCGATATTTCGAACTCGGATCAGAGCAAGGAGGTTCATGATGATTAGGTATTTGTTGAGGAAGAACCACGTACATCACAAACAACAATTCCGTTGTGAAGATCCACAAGAAAACATCGATCTGCTGATAGGTATGCACCTTCTCTTAATAACTTATTGTTGATTGATGGTAGTGAGTCTGAATGTTATGCAGAGGCTACACGTAGTGTGCAGGTGAGCAAGTGAAAACTTGCGATGGATGATGAGATGAATTCGTTGATGACCAATGCAATGTTCGACCAGAACGGGCCTTTAAGATTTTGGCCCAATTTCACCTATAAATACCTATTTGACTCATTGTATTTGTAATCACCTAAATATTAGTAAATCTTCTGGCTTAGCAGTGCCCCCAAACTAGTCATTCCTAACGAACTGAGTAACCAAATATTTGTTATTTAATTTTGTTTTCTCTCAATTTTTCTATAACTGCAATTTAAATTCTAACACACAAGACGATGTACAAACTAACACAAATCAATATTCTTTTTTTTTTAAAATGTAAAACGTTATGCCTAAATTATGTTTTGTTTCACCATGAAAACATCTCATACAACCTAATAGAATTGCGGGAAAAAATAAGAACCAAAGCTATGAATATGCTCTTATTATAAAAATTAGCTTTTGACTCTTGACTTTTGACTTAAAGAGGTGAATGGTTTTAATATGTGCGTGTGCATTAAAGTAAATATTCCAAACATTGACTACTACTCTCACAACTCAAAAGTCATGCCTCAATAATATTAGAAAATGATATAATTTCATTGAAAAAGTTCACTTCGATTGATGAGGTGATCCAATTGCATAGCAAATTTGATTAAATAAAGAGTAAATGTCAATTTGAGAATTAAGTCAACTTATAAGTTGTATTATTGGTGCCGATTGGATTGCTAAAGCATACATACTTATTTCTCATCATCGTGTTTAATGTGTCTCTCCACGTAATTAGCTTGTTTGCTTTAAAAGACAAAATTTGTGTAAATTCAAATGCATGGTAAATCATTTGTCTTCAATATCATTGTTATATATATTTACTATCAGTGTTATATATAAATAATGATAGCGTTTGTAATAATTTTTAAATTCATGTATAAACTTAGTTCATAGGAGTGTCGTTCAAAATTTTAAATCTTTGATTCTTTAACTGTTTCAGTATTTTGGAATTGATGTTAAAAAAAATTCCAAGCAACTCTTGCTTCATAATTTAAAAACGACATAATAAATTAAACGTTAAAAGTTTTCGTGGAAAAGAAAAGGAACGAAGTTGTTTAATAGAAAAGGAACGGAAAAAAGAAAGAACAGAAGTACTTCCAAACCTAATTCTGAACTCAGTAACAAATGAGAGAGCCCATTAAAATCCACTATGGGCCTTAACCTTGTAACCAACTCCAAGCCCAGGAAAATGAAAAGTTCAACCCTTGTTTGATGAAATTTTAAGGACTAATTTTGATTAACATAAAAGAAAGTAATTTATATTTAGTCTATCCGAATTAAATAATACGCCTCTCTCTAAAATTGATAGAGTTTGTATGATGATTCTTTTTTTTTTTTACAGGTATAACCCTTTAATTATCATGATTAATATCATTTTATAATATAAATCACATCTTTCAATTATCACTATTAATACTCTTATTGTAATATAAGTCATATCCTTCAATATTATGAATAATACCCTTTATAGAAAAAGATCATACACTTCAATTATCACAATTAATACCCTTTAATACGAATTTGATCATATGTCCGCAGGTGAGCACAAACTTATATGTCCAATGTTATTGTCCCCACCATAATTTAATTAGTTTTTTTTAATTAATTCAATCTTCTCATTTATATATATTTTATATTTTATTCAATTTCATTAATTATATTAAATTTCTTTTACCCGTCCCAGACTCAACTCTACCCGAACCCGGCCCAAATGGTTCATGGTTCACCCGACCCGAATGGTTCATGGGTTTAGAGTTTAGGTTTATATAATTAATTTCATTAATTATATTAAAAAAAATTACCCGACCCGAACCCGGCCCGAGTGGTTCATGGTTCACCCGGTCCGAATAATTCATGGTTTAGGGTTCATAGTTTAGGGTTTAGGGTTTAGGTTTATATAATTAATGAGAAGATTGAATTAATTAAAGAAACTAATTAAATGATGGTGGAGATCTTGTATATGTGGCGCGCCACATAAGCGGTGGGCATATAAATTTGTATACACCTATGGGCATATGATCAAATCCGCCCTTTAATAATATAAGTCACACTTCTTAATTAATTTTACATATTTTTGTGTGAAACTTGTTCACCTATACTTCGCCAAATTGATATCCCATCTGAAAAAAATAACCAGTTAACTCAATGTGATTATGACTAAAAGCCATGTTAATCTTTGACTAGAGCGTTTAGTATATATGAAACAATAATAAAGAAAATTGAGAATTTAAAAAAAAAAAAAAAAAAAAAAAAAATTTTGTATGAGACCTTCTCATACATAAGACTGGTACAAACTAACACAAATCAACACTTATTTATTCTAAAGTGTTAATGCATCAATATACAGTCTCAAGCAAGTGTGCCTAAAAAAAAGTTCTTTTCCCCGACGCTAAGCTATAAAAAATTTGCTTTCAGTACATGTTTTTTTACCGTGCAATCCAAATGCATTTTTAAGAAAATATACAATTTATTTTTACCCACACATATTGTGTGTTTCAATAAAATAATTTCCTGTTCAATAAAATAATTTCATGTTAAAAATACACTTGAATTACATAATACACCTAGTGCATAGAATACCTACTCAATTTCAATTCATACACACTTTTTCTTTTCTTTTTTCAATTTGATACACGAGATTAATTCCCGATAATTTTGACAAAGACTAATGAGATTGCAAAATATCAAAATATAGTAAAACCTCGTTAAATTAATACTCAATAAATTAATAACCTCGCTAAAATTAATAATTTGTCCGGTCCCAAGTTGGAACCAGTACAAATTTGGGACCCAATCAATAAAATTATAAGATAATAATTTTTTTGAGATCCCAGTGTATATATATTGGTCCCGGCGAAACTATAAATTAATAATTATTAAAAATAATCCATATACATATATATGATGCACTGGAATATTCTTAAGACAACTTAGTAAAATAAGAATCTACTGTAACTTACTTTTTCTTGAACTTCAAATCTATGTTGATCTTATCTTTAAATCTCCTTACTGCACCCAATAGTTGTGGCGTTGTCTTCTCGTACTGCAACAAAAAGTTATGAAGAGTTGTTGATGCTTGCAATGCTTCTTTTAGAGTGACCGATTCCAAAGCTATTGAATCATCCTCTGCTTCATCATCTTCCGGATTATGAATGACATCGGTCACTATTAAATCTCATTGATTATTTTCACCCGGAAAGTCGAGCAATTGATTCACACCCATTTTGTGGTGATATTGCATACCGGTGATCAAATTCTCAAGCTCACGAATGTTTTCTCTAGGAGTTGCATCATTTGCACTTGAGTCGCTTTGATTTTCCGAGCGAATTTTGCAGTGTCGAAAGCAATTTGCTATTGCTTCTTGATGAACATTTTCGGTCCAAGCTGATACTGTCATATTGATAACATCTAAAACATTGATCTTTTCTGGAGATGGTATGTCTAACTCATAGTCTTCCAAAATCTTACGGTAAAATCTTTTGTGGTAATTACTATGCATGTATACTTAAAGTTATTCAAAGAATTTGGAACTTTGAAGGTCTACTGTGCATATACGTTAAAACCTCTTTAAATTAATAAATTATTAATTTATCGATATAATAATATCTCTATAAATTAATAAAATCTTCCGGTCCCAAAGTTATTAATTTATAGAGGTTTTACTGTAATGTGAACTTATTTTTATTGAGATTAATGCAAATGTAATTAACTAGATATAGTATTTATGATGGGTAAAGAATGATGGGTAGTGAGAACTCGGCGCTTCGGCTTAACTAGTGGGATAATTTCTCCTTCATAAATAAATCACACAAGAAATGATCATATGCAAGATCATCCCCTCTTTTCCTTTTCTCTTGTATATTCTTTTGCATGATACATAATTTGTGTTCAAAGAATTAAAAAGAGAAAAAGCCTCTACTTGGACAGATTTTCGCATTTTGTCATCTTCTTACACCAGTAAGTACAAATTTGTAAATCTGATTGAGTTTAGTTTGCAAAAACATTGTTGATTTATTCTTCTTTTCATTTATTCAAGAATGAATATATGTATGCAGAAATAATAAAACGATCTCACGCATTCATGTCAATATTGTGATTATTGGTTTGCAGAATTACTGGAAATAAACACTGGAACAACACAAGGAGAAGTGTTGCAGGAAACACATTCTCCAAAGGGTGGTTCAGATGTGAGGTATATTACTAATATATAACATGATCTTACGTATCTTGTTATTCTTCTTTTTGTTATCATCTTTTTCACTTAATCAAGCATTGTATTCATGCAGATATAGGACCGTTAAAGTGAGCAATGTTTCACTATCACTTTCCGAAAGAGATATCTTCGAGTTTCTCACTTTTTCCGGAGAAATTCTGTAATGCAGAGGTCAGTACTGTTTCCACACATCAAATACTGTTGCATATATATCCTAATTAATCTATACTTTCAAAATGCATAAAAACACATAATCAATTACACGTTAAGCGTTGGAATTAATAGGAGCTGAAGACAATTCCTCTCTTATTCAGGGAAACGGAAACAACTCAGGCTGCATATGTCACCTTCACTGATTCTATTGGAGCAGATTCAGCTGCAGTTTTGACAGTATGCATTCTTATCTTATTTATTTATGGGCTGGTCCTTGAGATTTCTTTATTAGTAATGTTTTAAATTCGGAATTACTGAATATATATATATGTAACCATAAAGAAAGGAGATAAAGATGAGAAAGAAGTTCATTGTGAAGGTTAATTGAGATGGTTTTATTGCAGGGATCCACCATGGCTGGACTTCCTATGTCCATAATTATAACCAAGGATTGCGAACTGCCTCCACATGCTGCTTCGTTGATCTCAGTAAGTTCCGCTTACGACTGTCATTGCACTCTCAATACACTATGATAAATACTTATATGCACTAGTTGCACCATGCAAGTCAAGTGCATTTTAAAATGGTATTAGTCATATTACTGAAAGGTATTAGTTGTGCACTAGTAACCGGTGCACCAATTATCTTAACATATCTAGCTCTTTATTGGTCACTGCTTCTACAGCAGATCAGTTGGGATAAAAATGACGTCGAGCCGAAGCCAAGTTTTACTGATTCAGCCATGAAGAAGACCGAGGATTTGGTGAGCACGACGCTAGCGAAGGGTTTGGTCTTAGGAAAGGATGCTCTGAAGAAGGCTAAGTTGTTGGACGAGAAGCATCATTTGACACTAGCAGCCTTAGCAACCGTTGCTACCATTGACCGCAAGATGGGGTTCAGCGAGAAATCGATGAGATATTGCAAGTATCGGAGATGACTAAATCTGCTCTTGCAGCTGCCGAAGAGAAGGCCAGCTATGGAAGATGATTGAAGAAACAATGTAAATCATATTGAAGTTGCGAGAGAGTTTTACAAGATGAGCGGATAAACTGAAATTACAATTGATGAAATGAATCTGAACTTGCCCTAGTCTATTTATAAGAACATACAATATTAGTTATAATACCTAAAGGTATTAGTATTGTTAAAAGGGTATAAAAAGACAGATTAACTCCTTATTACCCCCCTCAAAATGGGAGTGAATGTTGAGAAGACCCATTTTGATCTTGAAGTCATTGAAGAGTGTTGGCAGAAGGGGTTTTGTTAAAATATCAGCCAAGTTTTGGGAAGATGGTATTTGAATTAGCTTGAGCACTCCTTGTTGTATCTTTTCTCTAGTGAAGTGGTAGTCGATCTGTATATGTTTGGTCTTCTCATGGAGGACTGGGTTGTGAGCAATGCAAAAAGCAGACCTACTATCAGTGTAAAGGGTTGCAGGTTGAGAATGCACCACCTTCAAGTCCTTGAGGATGTAGAGAATCCATTGTAACTCACAAGTTGTTGAGCAAAGAGCTCTATATTCTGCCTCTGCTGATGACTTTGCAACTGTGCTTTGTTTCTTTGACTTCCAAGACACCAAGGAGTCTCCTAGATATATAGCATAACCTGTGATACTTCTTCTTGTCTCAATGCACCTAGCCCAGTCAGAGTCTGCAAAAGCTTTGAGTGTGAAGTTGTTGATTGTGGGATAGAGAAGGCCTTGGCCTACTGTGTTTTTGATATATCTCAATAGTATGTGAACTGCAGCTAGATAATCTGCATTAGGTTTACTCATATGTTGTGTTAGTGTTTGGACAACATAGGATATATCAGGTCTGGTTATTGTTAGATATAACAGCTTACCAACCACCTTTCTATATTCTGAAGGATCATCTAATAAAGGAGCATTAGATTCAGAAAAAGGTTGTTTTGAATCCATGGGTGTAGTGCAAGGTCTACTACCCAAGTAACCACAATCTGTAAGAAGATCAAGAGCATATTTTCTTTGGCAAAGTTGCAAGCCTTTAGTGCTTCTTGCAACTTCAATGCCTAAAATGTACTTAAGAACACCAAGGTCCTTTATAGTGAATTTGTCATGCAAGAAAGATTTGACAGTTTGAATATCAGATAGGTTATTACCAGTGAGTATAATGTCATCAACATAACACAAAAGTATAGTGAAAACAGTTCCAGTAGTCCTAGTGAATAAAGAAGTATCAGCTTTGGACTGAACAAAACCAATAGACAACAAAGTTTCAGATAATTTTGTAAACCACTGTTTGCTAGCCTGTTTTAGACCATATAGACTCTTAGTTAACTTACAAACTTGGTTTTCAGAAACATTATAACCAGGGGGAGGCAACATATAGACTTCCTCATCCAAATCCCCATGTAAAAAGGCATTATTTACATCACATTGATGAATAGGCTAATTTTTGGCAATTGCAATAGACAATAAAATTCTAACAGTTGTTATCTTAGTCACAGGGGAAAAAGTGTCAAAGTAATCTATGCCAGGTTCTTGAGTGTAGCCTTTAGCTACTAGTCTAGCCTTATACCTCTCTATTGAACCGTCTGGCTTATATTTTACTTTGTATACCCATTTACATCCTATACAATGTTTATCTTTAGGCAACTGAACTAGAGTCCATGTATTTGTTCTTTCCAAAGCTTGTATTTCATTATTCATGGCTACTTGCCAATTGGGATCAACACATGCTTGTTTATAAGTCTTAGGCTCAGTAATTTGAGAAATAGAAGCAGTAAATGCTTTATGAGAAGAAGACAACTGAGCTGTAGACAAATAATCAGAAATAGGATAGGGTGTAGAATTTGTTACCAGATTAGCAGTGCTATGATCTACTGATTGAGGAAGTGTGGTCTTGTATACCTCTAAGTAAGCAGGAGCATGTTTGGACCTTGTTGATCTTCTGACATTATCTAAAATGACATCATGTGACTGTTGTACAACTGGTGCTGCATCACCTGCTAATTCATGTAACTCATTGTGCAACTCATGATGATTATCCTCTATGGGAGGAGAATCATTGGTAATGTTAGAAGAAATAGGATGATCATCATGATTATGTGATGGAGAACCATGAGGATTATCAGAATGATTAACCATATTATGAGGTGTAGGAAAAGAATAATCCAAAAGCTCATCATGAATTATGGGAACAGAAGAACCAGCATCCATATTAAGAGATCTACAATTATCAGAAAATGGAAAAACCAGTTCATGAAATATAACATTTCTAGATATGAAAATCTTTCCTGAAGATAAATCCAATAATCTGTAACCTTTAGTACCAAAAGGATAACTCAAGAAAATACATTTGACAGCTCTTGGATCAAATTTTGATCTATGAGCAGTTAAAGTACTTGCATAACACAAACATCCAAAATTCCTTAAATAGGAATAATCAGGCAACATCTCATGCAACATCTCAAAAGGGGTTTTATTGTGCAAAACAGAAGATGGAATTCTATTAATCAAATGTGCAGCAGTTTGAACAGAAAAATTCCAGTATTTCAAAGCCAAACCAGATTGAAAAAGTAAGGATCTAGCAACTTGTAACAAGTGTTGATGCTTTCTCTCAACTAAGCCATTTTGTTGAGGTGTTTCAAAACAAGAAGTTTGATGGATTATCCCTAATCTATGATAAAAATCAGTCAAGATGAACTCAGTCCCATAATCAGACCTAAGAATCTTGATATTTGCATTGAATTGAGTATGAACCATATTGTTAAAATTTTCCAAAGCAAGTTTAACTTCACTTTTCATTTTTAAGAGATAAACCCATGTACATCTACTGAAATCATCAACAATAGTAAGAAAATACTTGTGACCATTAATAGATTGTATTGAAAAAGGACCCCAAACATCACAATGAATCAAACTGAAAATTGAATCAGAAGTAGAAGTGCTAACAGGGAATGGCAATCTCTTTTGCTTAGCTAAAGGGCAAATATGACAAATTTTATTCATATCAGTGTGTTTACTAGTTACACCTAATTGCTTGATATGAAACAACTTCTTATTGCTAATGTGACCTAATCTAGTATGCCATAAGCTAGAATCAGAACTACCAATAGCAGAATTCACAGACTTCTCAGGAGAAGAAAGAGTTAAGTAGTATAATCCTCCAGTCTGCTCAGCAGAACCAATCACATTCTGTGTTAAGTTGTCCTGCAAAATGCAATGTGAGGCCAAGAAACTAACAGTACAATTAGAGTACCTTGTTAGATGAGAGATAGACAATAGATTGAAAGCAAAATCAGGAACATACAAGACATTATAGAGAGTTAAAACATGATTTATCCTTATATTTCCTATGAATGTGGCTGTGGTGTATGAGTTATTGGGAAGTTTAATTTTGATATTGAAAGGTTCAGGTGGACTTGTAAACATATCTAGAGTATTAACCATGTGGTCAGTAGCACCAGTATCCAAAATCCACTTAAACAAATTTTTAACAGAATTTAAACAAAAATGGCTACCTGCTGGCTGAGTAACATCCTGGAGATTGACTTCAGCAAAGGCTCCAGCAGCTGTGTGATCAGGGCCCTGTTGCATCTTGGCAAAGGCCAGGAATTGCTCATACATCTCCTGTGTGAATAAAGGATTTGAGGCCACTGAACTAGTCTCTGTTGGTGTGTCAGGCTTGACATGAACATTATTCACATTTGAACCATTGCTATCAAACTTCCTAGGCCCTCTAGGACCCTTCCAGCCCGGGGGATACCCAATCAACTGAAAACACCTTTCTACAGAATGGCCAGGAGCATGACAATGAGAACACTTGACAATCTGCTTCTTGTCCTTATAGAATTTAGCATTCCTTGCTAACATAGCAACACTCTCAGACTGAATACCACTAGCATCACATCTTAATGTTCTCTGGGGCTCTTCTTGAATTAACAAGGAATAAATCTTGGCTAAAGAAAGAGAACTAGCTTGTAACAAGATCTGAGACCTAATAGCAGAGTATGAGTCATCTAGGCCTATAAGAAATTTCACTATGGCATCATTTTCTTGAGTCTTAGCAACTAAACGGGGTATGTCACACGTACACTGCATCATAGCCCCACAATTACACTTTAAAGCAGACCTAAAACTCAAGAACTCATCCCACAGAGACTTGAACTGATTATAATATGCCACTAACGACTGACTCCCTTTAGAAATAGCACTCAACGCTTTTTCCAACTCATAAACACGAGTATCATCACATTGAGTATACCTGTGATGCAGCTCATCCCACACATCCTTCGCAGATGTGAAATATTCCAATGTCTTCTTGATATCTGGCTTAATGGAATTGAGAATCCACATTAAGACCAGATCATTGGCCCGAACCCAGGCAGCATACACGACGCTATCATCCTCGGATGGAATAGGCAGCGAACCATCAATCAGAGGTGCCTTATTCTTGACGCTAAGGGCCCTCTTCACGGCATGACTCCACGAGATAAAATTGGATCCATCCAAGGGCTCAAGAACTATCGAAACGGCTGGATTGTCGTTCGGATGCAGAAAAAGTGGAGAAAGCGGATTCGCCACCGGATTTAAAGAACCTCCATTGAACGTCATCACAAACGAATCGCGGTAGATACAAATAAAACTGAAGAAAACGATTCAAGAGAATCACGAATTGAGTATAGAACTCAAAATCGAAGAAATCGATTCAAGAAATCGAAGAAAGCAGCGGAAGAATTCGATTCGAAGACCGAAATCGAAATAGGAAACGAAAAAGAAATCGATCGATTAAACCAAGTGTAACGAACAATTCAAAGAGAATTGTAAACTGATACCATATGGAAGATGATTGAAGAAACAATGTAAATCATATTGAAGTTGAAAGAGAGTTTTACAAGATGAGCGGATAAACTGAAATTACAATTGATGAAATGAATCTGAACTTGCCCTAGTCTATTTATAAGAGCATACAGTATTAGTTATAATACCTAAAGGTATTAGTATTGTTAAAATGGTATAAAAAGAGAGATTAACTCCTTGTTACCAGCATTGCAGGGTCCATCATCATGAGTAATCATTATCTGTCAGCTGGTGCGTTGCTGCTTTCGACTGCACTTAGTGCTGTATCAAAGGCTGCTGTGGATGTAAGTGTGATGACAAAGGAGAAAATCGACAAGGCTGAGGAGGAAAAGAGGGAGAGAGCAGGAATAACTTCCGAGTTTGTAAACGCTCGATAAATATGCTCTTCATCTCATACCAATTTGACTTGTGCTGATATCTATCAGTATGTTGATTTTGTGATCATCATCAATATAAGGACAAATATTTTACTTCACTTCTAACACAATTTTCATTACTGTAACAATCCCACTTTATGATCAGTGATTAGCTCCCGAAAAACATCGACATTTAAAAGATTATATTATTGGGGGTATAATGCGATTAGGATAACAAAAGGGAAGGAAAGGTTTCCATCCAGTTCATGCTTTTTACTTAAAGAATGTTTTTCTGATATATAACCATGCTTAAAGAGTCTTCTATAGATTTATTTATGGCAATGGTTTACAGAAAAATAATGAAACAGTTTGCTACCTTATTGGTCTTCAAAACATTTCTTCATGAGTACTTCACCAACCATTTCATGCTCTGTTGAACAGAATAAACAGTGT